>CM034150.1:893634198-894234198 GCA_019776745.2 Taxus chinensis
TTTTTGTATCAGACTCTTGGCATCTATGACCTTGCTTCCATTTCCTTTTCCACATGTAAACTATGATGTATGCTTATATACTTTTTAGAATGTATGTAATGGATAAAAAATGATACAAATGTTCAATTTCTTTTTGTATTTCATGATGCTAATATATGATAATGTAGACACGATGTGATTTTGAATTTTAATTTCTTTAAGCAATTTTGGATACTTCATATTTGTTTGGGAAAAGTGGTGAAGACAAGCCGGTATGATGAGTAGATAAACTTGCCCCTCTCCCAACCCCACACAACTAGTGAGATGCGAGGGCTCATCACCGAGAGCTGAGAAGGGCACAAGTTGTGAAATATGTTGAAATGATAGTGATGAAAGATAGACAAATCTTTGGTGGAACCAAATTAGGATGCTACAAGCCTACTCCACTCGAGTGACTTCATAGTTTTGGAATGCAACTTGCTTTGCGGTTTATCTAGACTTAGATCCATAGATGGCCACATGGTAGACAAAATCTAGGTTTTTTTAGGATTTTTAATTCTCTTGGAATTTTGGACATCCGATTCATTTGTTTTTGACTCAAGACTTCAAGATTTGAATTATTTGTTTATGACCTTTTTCGTTTGTTTGTCAAGAGGACCCCCCACACCTTGCCCCATGCTACTAGTAAGAAGCGTGGGTTTATCACCTTAGGAAAGGCATAGGCGAGTAAGGGCATTTCCATCCTTTCCCAACCCTATGTCACTAGTAAGAGACGCAAGTTCATCACCAAAGGTTGGTGGGGCAAGGAAATGTGTAAATTTAAAATTTTCTATTTGATGTATACTTGACTTGCTTGTTTGAGTAAAATGTCAACATGCTCTTACTTCCAAAGAGATATTCATAAGGGATAGATGTGACATGATGAAGCTTCTAGAATAGACCATAGGCAAGACACCTATCCTAAGAAGCAACCAAAAGTGAGAACAAGCATGCAGATCTTGGTATGGCTACCATTTAAGACTTTGTCGTATCTAACTTTGTTTTTATGAAATGATTCCGAAGTAGTTTGATGATATCATGGAAATGAAGAAGTATGATTAGAGTATTTATGCCAAAACCATCAGAAGTTTGTAATGAATTGATTTTTTTAAGAATAAATTCCTCGATCACAAAGTTGTACAAAACAAGTGGACAAAATGATCCTAACTATATGAAGATGCGATGTAGATATAATTACATAAATAGTACTAGTTGCTTACGCATAGAATTGTTTGAGGTGTAGGGAATTGACTGTTTCACCAAATTCCTCACCTTCCATCATACATAGGAGATATGCACCATTTCCATAGTCCTTCATGACTTGGTATGGGCCCAACCATTTGGGCCAGAACTTCCTTCCTTCACCGGTCTTTTTGTCGATCTGACTGTCTAGCCTTAGAACTAGATCGCCCTCATATATGTCTCATTCATAGACCTTCTTGTTATACTACTGGCACATCTGGTCAGCATAGACTCTGTGCCCTTGTTCGGCATCTAACCTAGCTTCATCTAGGCTTTCTAGTTGGGAAAGACGTGCTTATCTGTAAGCATCTTCATCCAGGATCCCTTGTAATGAGATACAGAGACTAGGTATTTCAACCTCAAGTGGGAGAACTGCTTCTGCCCCGAATACTAGCGAGAAAGGAGTCACTCCTATTGGTGTTCTTATTGAGGTTCGGTGGGCCCATAAGGCTGGATATAACTTCAAATGCCAATCTCGTTTGTTTTCTTTCACCGTTTTAAGGAGAATGGCTTTTAACGTTTTATTTGTTGCTTCAGCTTGTCCATTGGCTTGGGGGTAATACAAGGAGGCCATATCATGGCTTATTTTGAATTTATTGCATAATTCGTGAACTTCATCATTCTTAAAAGAAGTCTCATTATCTGAGATAATGATTTATGGGATACCGTACCTGTAAATGATTTGGTTCAAAATGAACTTAGCGATCACAGATCCTGACACAGTAGTAAGAGGCATGGCCTCTACCCACTTGGTAAAATATTCGGTGGCTGTGATTATGAAATTATGGCCATTTGTAGACGAGGGAGAGAACTTCCCTATTAAATCTAGGCCCCACATAGAAAAGGGACATGGAGTAGAGATTGGTTGTAGAGCTTGTGCCGGCATGTGGACCTCGTGGGAGAATTCTTGGCACTTATGACACCTTCGTACAAACTCTACTGCGTCGTGTTCTAGAGTAGGCCAGAAATAGCCCATCTGATGTATTTTACGAGTGGTGGCATGGCCACCGAAGTGCCCTCCACATATTCCACTGTGAGATTCATGGAGAATCTTCTTGGATTCTTCTGTGTCGACACATCTTAGAAGCATTCCATCGAACGCTTTACGATAGAGCACTTGCTATATAATGACGTATTTAGCCACGATAATGCGTAACCGCCTTCTTTGTTGTGGTGTAGCACCTTCTAGATATGTATGGTCCATGATATAATTAATAATATCAGTATACCAAGGAAATTCAGAGATAGGAGGTCTGGTTTCGATGTAGTATATGCATTCATCGGGAAAGTCTAGATCTACTAGATCGCCTCCGTCTAGTGGGTTATCACCTAACCAATCCGTGATGATTTGTCCTTTAACGGATTTTTGATTTACGAATGTTAATTCAGATTCACCCATTAAGGTTATAAAACATCTAGCCTTCTTAGACAAGGACCCTTATGTGAGGAAAGTTTGTAAATGGTCTGTTTTGACAATGACCCTTGTTTCTTGATTTAGCATATAATGTCTTAAGCGTTTGGTTGCAAAAATTATGGCAAGGCAATCTCGTTCTGCCTGTGTATAACATGTTTCATAGTCGAGTAACATTTGGCTGATGAAATAGATCACGTGCGTTCTCTCTTGTCATCGTCTTCTTGAGCCAGCATACAGGCTAGCGAGACATTGGTGGCTCGCGAATATAAAATTAACACGCGAAGTCTAGTTTAGGTGGCATTATCGTAGGTGGTGATAACAAGAAATGCTTAACTACATCGAAAGATTCATTATAGTCTTCGTTCCAATCAATACTATAATTTTTCTTGAGTAGATTATTGATTGGATGAATGGCGAAGCTTAAGTCCGGGATGAATCTCTGGATTGCATCTAGCATTCCGAGAAATGACCTGATTCCAAATTCATCTGAAGGTGGGACCATTTTGAGAATAGCCCTAATTTTTGTTGGGTCAACATCGATCCCGCGTGACGATATTATGTAACCTAGGAGCTTCCCCCTTGTTACGCCAAAGACGCATTTTTCTGGATTTAGCATGACCCCGTATTCTATCAGACGTGAAAGAATGATGCACGAAGCACTTCTGGATGGTCACAACACTTCTTAGCCTTGGCCAACAAGTCATCTATGCAAGATTCCACAATTTTATGAATAAGATCATGAAATATATATGTCATAGTCTAGTGGTATGTAACGCTAGCATTCTTGAGACCGAATGACATAACAGCATAACAATAAGTTCCCCAAGGAGTTATAAACATAGTTTTAGCTTGATCTTGTTCGGATATTCTGATTTGATTGTATCCTGAGAATCCATCCATGAGAGACAAAAGCTCAAATCCAGTTGTTGCATCAACAATGACGTCTATGGATGGTAACGGGAAGTCGTCCTTAGGACATGCTTTTTTAATGTCCCGGAAGTCTATGCAGATGTGTATCTTCCCATTCTTTTTTAGAACTGGAATGATATTAGATACCCACTGAGAGTAATCGACTAGTTTGATGAATCCTACTTGGAGGAGTTTCATTACCTCCTCTTTCACCATGATAGCTACCTTGGGCTTCATTGGTCTCGATTTTTGTTTAATCGGTTTTGCATTTGATTTAGTGACGAGGTTGTGTACCGCAATGTGTGGTGAAACCCCTATCATTTCTTTATAATTAAATGCAAAAGCCTTCTGATGTTCCTTGAGGATCTGAGTGTGTATTTCTACTTTTGATGGAGTTAACAAGGATCCTAACTTCAATATGCTTTGTTCATCTTCCGTTCCAATGTTAATATCAATTGTTTCTTCGATTAGAGAAGCGTTACCTTCTTCAAACTCAGGCGGGGTTGGAGGTAGTTCTAGCTCATCTCCATTCTCGACTGTGTATATGTTGAGTTCCTTTTGTGGGGGAAGCTCTGTCATGGGATTCTCGTAAGTAGGAAGATGAATGTGGGATCAAGGATAAATCTACTGTGTGATGGTTGAGATGTAACGTTGCATAGGCGTTTAAGTAATCAAGAGTGGTTGTCTCACTATCAATGTGGTCTAGGATAGTATATTTGTTCTCATCTCTCTTCATTAAACGAGGGCTTGACATTTGTTTCACTAATGGTTCGGTACGAAGGGATACCATAAAATGGGTATTTTCCAACTTGCTGTTTGGAGTGAAGCGTGACACTGAGGTTGCTATTGAATCGGTAGAGAAGATTTTGTTCTCGTGGGATTTCTTTAATTGATATGAATTCAAACTCCTTACTTAAATTCAATACAGTTGTTTTATAGAGCTATAAGTGCTCAGCTTTGGTTTCATATACCTCAGTGACTTGATTTGCTACCAATTGTGAGTCTCCTAACACCCTGATATTATTAGCACCAATCCTCTTAGCTAAGATGAGGCCAAGGAGGAGGGCTTCGTACTCAGCGTCGTTGTTTGTACATTCGAAGTTTAGTTTAAAGGAAAATGGTAGGACCTTTCCCTCAGGAGAAGTAAAGACTACACCCGCCCCAGCTCCATAACAAAATCTAGCTCCATCGAAATGGAGAGTCCAATATTTCGCTGGGAATTTGGATGTTGGTTATATTTGTTGTGTTAATATCTTCTACTTCCACCATGCAGAGATCCTCTGTTGGGAGAGAACCAACACCTAGGGTATATCCCATGCCTACAGAATCAAATGGTAAGAGCATTGGTAGAATCCTGTTCTAGCAACTCAACGATTTTTACAGTAGTTCCTAATGATACTGTTTCTACAATGTTAGCCTCATCCTTGAGGGCTGGGGTCATCTTGACTAGGCTCATAGTTTCAAGATCTATTGTAGGTACCAACTTCTCTTCTGGATTTTGTGTCGGTGGGTTTATTAAGTTGTTTTGTTGGGAGTTCAAATTCTGAGTGAACGCCTGGTCTTTTCTTTAGGTCGGCCAGGTGTACATCGAATGGTTTTGGATCACCTTTGGCTATGAACACCTTTCCTAAATGCAAGAATCTTACTTCTTGAAATAACGTAGAAGGGATTGCCTTCATACGATGTATCCATGGTTGGCCAAGGATCATATTATAGTTGGTTTCCCGATCTATAATATAAAACTCAATCAAAATTATTTTGGGTCCTAAGGTGACCGGTAGTATTATAGTTTCAATTGACGTGGCTTTGAGGCTATCATAGCCTCTTAATGTATTTTGAGTCATGGAACAATTCATTTCTCCATACCCTATCTTTTGGAGGAAAGAGAAAGGGACTATATTGACTGCTGCCCCATCGTCAACCATTGCTCATTTCACATAATTATTATAAACTAATACTTGCAAATGTAAGGCCAGGTTGCCTATGTGTGCCATCTCAGCATGTGTTGGCATTTTGCTTATTTTGAATATAAACTTAGTATCCCTGTTCGACTGCCCCGGAGGTTGGATATCAAAGTCTATATGGTTTACCTGTGTTTCGGGGGGTGGAGTGATGTTCACTAAATGACCCAAACCTAATGCCTCTAAAAGAACAGCCCTGTGAGTAGGGGAGTTCTTCAGTAAGTCCAGGAACGAAATGTACGAGAAGGTTTTTGTTAGATCACTAATTAAATCATAAGCACCCACGGGTTTTATCAACTACTTCATTGGATATTATCTATTTCTAGTGCAGGTACCTTGGACTTGGCTGAGAGGAATACTCTCATGTCCTTGTTACAGCTTCTATAGGTAGTTCGGCATCTAACGCCACTAAACCAACTATCTTGGGTCGCAGTTGACTTCCTAATTGTGGCACAACTAATGGATTTAGTGAATTTAAGGCTTCATGATCATTTTTTCCTGTAATTACACCCTTGTTTGTCCCATTCAGATTTAACTTGTTGTTGTTGTGATTTGGGAGCAAATCATTGAAGATCTTAAGGGGTGCATTTTGAGGGGAAACTGCCCCTGTAAAAGTATTTGGTGTCGGTGACGCAAGATCTGCCAAGAACATATCTATGAAAAGTTGTTTTTGTTCTTCTGGAAAGCGTTGCATGAATTTATTGTAGTCACGGCACGTTCAAGTGTCATGGCCTCAGGATTTTGTGAAAACCACAATACGAGTTAGGATTGTAATTCCTAGTTTGTTGGCTTGGTGTATATTGTGGCCTAAAACTCTGATCAAACCGTTGCTTATTAGGATTAAAGTTTTGCATTTGTTGTTCTTGGTTTTGATTCTGGTTTTGATATCCAGTTGAGTTTTGGCTTGGACCCTCTGTAGGGTTTTACCGTTGTTGTTGTTGTTGTTGTGGATGATTAAAATCCACTGCATTGATTGTTGGGGTAAAGTTGTTGTTCCGTTGGTTGTTTATTAGCGGTGGCGTATTCACAACGTTTAGCTTTTTAGCCTGATCAGTTACTCCATCTATTTTTACTCCAGTGATTTTTATTGAGGATTTTAGGTCTTTGGTTGATATTTGCGGTAGTTGGATAAGTCGTAGTATTCTGGTTGGAGGTTGACTAGCCTCCCGTTAGTTCCATACGTCTTACGACCGCTATCTATTGCTGCTTGATCTATTTGGAGAGTGCTCTCAAGTACTTCATCCTAAGTCCTTAGTGGGAACTTTTAGACTTCTTCCTTTACTTCTCTACTAAGAGAAAGAAAGAATAAATTGCATAGTTCCATTTGGTCCATATTTGGAGCACTGGCTAAAGAATAAAGAACTGTATGCCACCTTTGGATGAAATGAGCAAAAAATTCATTGTGTTCCTGCTTAATGTGCAAGAATTCCCTGATTCCTGTTCTTAATAGTTTGTTCATGTCAAATGCCTTAATGAACTCTAAAACGATTTGTTTAAACGAATGGATGGAAGCCTCAGGTAATCTATAATACCAATCGAGAGCGATACCTTCCAAAGTTTTGGGGAATATTTTAGCAACAACTCCATCCCAAGGGAGTAGTTCTCAAATAGCTATGGCGTAAGCCTTGATATGTGCATTCGGATCTCCCTCACCTTTGTATTTGGGAAAATCGGGAAGAGGTCTTGGAAGCATGACGCTCCGAATGGTAAAATATAAAGGCTCTTTCAAGCATTCTGAATATGTCCCTATCGCATAGGTTTCGACCATTGATGGTGCCTGCTGAGGGGGTGGTGATGGAATGGGTTGTTGATATGGCGTAGCGTATGCGTTGACAGGGGCATAAGGTAGCCCCTGTGTTTGAGCAACCATGCCGGGAGAGGAGAACATATCCCCTTGCGGTGATTTGGAGTACACGTTTAAATATGAAGTGGTATTGTCCAAGAATGGATTGTTTTGTACTAGACCGGGAGGTGTCAGAATGGTGTTAGAAATGGCGGTTCTTGCTGGGGTTTGTTGTGAATACTGAGGGGTCATGCCTAATGTGCCTATTCCTATGAGGAGGTCTATTTTGCTAGGATTAGAATTTCCTGCCTGTATGAGTTGAGAATGGTGATTTTCCTGAGCAAGTTCTAACCCCCTCACTTTTTCTACTAACGTTGAAATGACTTCATTTGGTGAAGTCACGGTATTTGGCTTTAGCGGTGTTTTTTGTATATCATGGTGTTGTATAGGCATGTGAAATCCCATTATGAACTGATCATTGCCTTGCCAAGTTTCCCCGAGGTCATTTCCTATATGACATGGTATGGAGGTATTTTCGTGAAAAGAGACCTCAGGTTGTGTTTGTAAACCTCCTACAGGTGGGTACATACTTCGAGAATGTTGTTCATTCCTGGCATAACATATCACATGTTCATTATTTAAAACCAGGTATGGGTTAACTTGTCTACTAATTTATGGTCTAAGTAGTACCTGAGGAGATGAAACTAGATTCTCCTATGAGCGTCATATTGTTCCGAGCTTGAAGGACCTGTTTGTTGTGTTTGAGCGAGCTGATCCCACTCCTCTGTTTGGAAAGATGAGCCATATTTGATCTTTAGAGATGGATTTTGTGTTGATAATTGGTTATCTGAATAGTTATCACCCCATACGGAGAGCGAGGGCGATGACTGTCTATTCAGTTGAGCGTACTATGCCTCAAGACCTAGGAGAGGTCTACCGATATGCATCGAATCTCGACATATTCGGGGGGTATATGAATACCCACAGAATAATGGGAAAGATGAAAAGGTGGATGAAAGAAGATGAAACACTAAAAGAGAAGACGTAGACGGGTGAAACAGTTGTTTTTTCACGTCAAGTTCACCAATTTTATATGATGGAAAAGTGACAAGTGAGCGTGGGAATCTACAAGTAACCTTTCCTTGCGCACTGGACCTCTCGAGGTCGTTCCGAGACAACCGGTGGGGATTGATTATGCGTGGGCTGCAGAAAAACTAGTTAGGAAATCTGATGTCTTCTACACCGCACTAGTGGAATTTACGAATCTAAGGTAAAGAAGGCCCTCCTAACCTGAAATGGCATGATAGATCGATCAACAAGGATGACCGCTCGAAGACTCCAATCAATATCAAGCTCTGGCATGATTTAGTCTATGGGTTATGGAATACGTGGAAAATGACCTAGGATAGTTTCGTGTATGTCTCCAAATATGGTCATAGGGTGGATAGTAAATATAATTGACTCTATAGGTGCAATTCTCTGGCCTAGTCTAGAACTCCTTAGCTTCATTAGCTGCTATGTCTAACAAGGATAGCTGTTCGATGATGATAGGTGGAACTGGAGTAGATATGAATATTAATGTGCATAGGCCAGCGTCAACGTCAAATTGACATGTGGGCTCGTTGGGTTGTGGGATTTTGTGGGTCACAACCGTAGATTCATGGTTGTTGTAGACCTACTATGGTCATGTGTGGAATCAGTCTCTAATCCCTAGTACCCAATAGTCATATGCCTTCTCGGCCTCTATATTCAGAATTAATAGTTGTGCAATCTTCTCATAGTATCTCACGGGCGTTCTTGCAACCTGAATTCTTGAACTAGTATCTATGTCTGTGAGAGTATCTCCTACGTCTGGTTGTGGGACCAAAGGATCACAACTGAATGTTTGCTCTCTTTCAAGCCATTCTACATTCATGGGAATAGTTATCTATGGTAATCTGTAGTTTGACTGACCTTGACCAAAACGTATGTGCTTGGTCATCCTCTATATTCAACCCACTCAACTGTGAGCTGATCTGTTGTAAGTTTTTCGTTGTTCGGAAGACTTGGATCCTAATACTTTGATCAATATTAGTTATCATTGTGACGAGATTTGGTTGGGGCACAATTGGCTCTAATGCGTAGTCCCTTGGGCTCTCTAGGGCCCGTGATTGTCATACAAAAGCAACAATATAAACTAAAAGCAGCAAAGTAAAATTAACTATGTGAAATATATCTAGAACATATATAACTTCTATATTTTTGTGTTTTTCTGATGAATTTATATGAATGAAATTGAAAGAGCAATTATTTTAATATATCTAGAAATTGAAAAAAAACTAATCTAATGAAAAATTTAAAACAAACGAAGCAACCGAGTATGGCTACTTGCCTGTGTAGTTATAATTCTATTCTAAACAATAAAATAACTAATCTAATCTATTTGAAAGACTCTTGATCCTACCTCAGAAGTGAGGAATGAATCATAGTCTCTCGGAAACTATCAATCCCCACAGCTTCCCTGGAAATATCGAAAGTACAATTGATTGAAATAAAGTGATTGGATACTCTATTTGATATGCTTCTAATTTAGAACTTTGAAAGCTAGAACCTAGATTTTGCAGAACAGTGGCGAATCCGATGGTGTGTGTGATTTTGTCCCCTCAGTGTGATCTCCTCATTCCTTCATGTTCACGTGGATCCAGAAAAGCGTGTAATGCTAGCATCAACAGAAGTAGATATTGGGACAAAGGTAGCTTAGGATACAGACTGAATATAATGTGAGTAGGAGAGAGACAACACAAGAGTACAGAGCTTGGCTTATGCAATTCCTAGCAAGATTTATTACGAGTCATGCAACATAAAACGTCCAGAACCTGAAACTATCTTGTTTGAAGAACAAAACCTACAACTTTAATGGCTTCCTATTGACAAACAGACTATCCTACTCCAATGGATTGGATGAAATAATAACAGAGCTTTGCACAAGATGAATATGTGGCTTTCTAACAGCAAGAGAATGCTAACTAAGCATGTAATGAACTAAACTATGAATCCTAAGCAAAATAAAAGACTGAACTACTAAAATGAGAAAATGAGAGGTAAATTGTGAAGGGCCATTTGCTTGAACACAAGCCATCTATTTATAGCATTTGCATTTACCCAAGGTAAAAACCAAATTGATCTCTTAAACTATAAACAATGGCAAAACACTATTCCAGGGAACCAAAATCATCAATGCAAGCCTAAGGCGGTGAAAAAAAGCTGGTAAACATTGAAATTTACGTGAGTCACGTTAAAAGAGCATTCTGGAAAATGCGTAAAGGACCACCACCCTAAATAGGGTGGTGGTTACAGGACCGCCGCCTTGTTTAAGGCAGCGGTCACGATACCACCACCCAGTCAGGGCGGTGGTTTCGTAACTGAAAGGCAAAAGGAAAATAAAAGAGGGAAAAAGAGAAAACAAAGCACGCGGGGGCTAAGCGGGACATGTGGGATGATAACGCATACTTGGAGAGCCTTTTCCGGATCCCGAACACCTTGCGAGGAGACCTGTATCCCAAACACAAATATTGTCACCCTTATTCTAATCAATAAAGTGTCAAAAGAATGTGAAGGAAGTAAATCAAAAAGATGAAAAATGATGGCCTCACTTTGGCAGAGTTTTGCCTTGCCCTAAGGCAAGTAAAAACTAAGTGAAAGTAACACGTCCCATGTTTCACAATAAAACTATGGTTCACAACTCAACACTATATTTAGAATGGTCAAAGTGGGCTCCTGGCCAAATTATATCTTCCTAGGTGGGTCTCTTGTCCTAGGTGCTACAAATATTATCCATGAGCGGGATAATTTACCCAAAAAGTCGCAATGACTAGTTTGGGAGTATCTCAACTTTGCCCCCTTCAAGCATGATGGGAAATAAATGCATCCAAATGTGTACTTAAAAGGGTCGCGTAGGGATAACTTGTAACTCTATCCCACAAAGGATTTACTAGTCAAATAGGTAGTGCGGAGCACTTCTTGTTTCGTCCATAAGGTTCCCTCTTGTGTGGACTACTTTGGGGTTCCTGGAACCACCCCCATTGTTGTAGCTTAAGGAATTATACCAAAGGGGTTATGTTCTAGTTGAGTGGAGAGGGATGTACCCTTTTCTGAAACCTACAATACAATGTTTTGAATATGTTATTCTTTTTATCTTTTTTAATTAGATGTGGTTTGCTCGAACACCGTTTGACAACCTGTATAACAACTGTATTAGTAGTTTTCTGTCCTTTGTTTCAATTTCTCCATTTTTTGACAAGTGTTTTGGTCATGTATGATGATGTTTAGTAGTTTTCCATCAAAAGAGAAGGCATCAGTTTTTATTCTCTAGATCATCCAAGGACACATGAGAAGAGCATACGTGATTGTCTCCAAAAATCCAAAAAGATATCAAATGGAAAAACACTTTAATTCAACTATGCCAATTTAACCAATTCTAAATCAAATACTCTTAACAATCTCAAAGTATCAAAAGGACTTAAGAATCATTTCTTATTCCCAAGATCACCCCCAAGGGATGTGAGGGAAGAACATATATGACCTTAATCCTATAAGTAAACAATGCAAAATATTACCTAATCCAATGCAAACATGTAAAATCAGCCTGCAAAGACAAATATGATTAGATAAACCTACAAGAATGTTAGCACATCAACAATTTAATTTCAAAAAAATGCAAAAGGATGCGTGCACCCCTTTTTTAGTGCCTGTGCATGGGTTAGGGCATATGCACCACCAAAGGTTGTTTTCAGCACACAGTGTACCTGCACCACCCGAGAGATGTGTGTGCCACAAAAATAGTAACTGCACTACTATGTGGAATTTTTGAATTGATTAAGCACCTGCACCACTAGAGAGGTGTGTGCACCACAAAAATAGTGTATGCGCTACTCTGAGAAAAATAGACAAAATAGCCGCATTACCAGAAGAATGTGCCTGTGCCACTAAAATTACATGTGCGCCGATCTGACATGTTTTAGTATGCAGTGAAGGTATAGTACGAAATGATGCCTATGCGCAGGTTAGTGTACCTACACACTGGTTAGGGTGTGTATGCCAGAGTTAGTGTGCATGTGCCAGGGGTTACAAATAGAGTGACAAGTTTTAATAGTGTGTCTGTGCCACTAGAGAGATGTATATGCCTTGAAAATTGTGCCTGTTCCATGAAAATCACGCCTGCACCCCTAAAATCATGCCTGTGCCAAACCTGCAACAAAATACGGCAGTTAACACAAGAAAACTCACAATATCTCAAATTTTGAAAAGTTAGCTTAAGAATGGTAATAACCCATTAAAATTATGGCTAAGAACATGGAGTTACACATATCCAATGAGCAAAAATTCCAAGAAAATGGACATTAATTACTACATGTGTATATCAAAAGTTAGCCAAAACAATGAAACTGAAACTAAAATGCCATGGGACTAAGGGTCCCACCGGGCGTGCCAAATGTGTGCAAGTGTTCTACAATTTTAGCAAGAAAACTACCACCTAGAAATAGCTTCCTAACTTAGCTAAAAATGAGAAATTACACCATCATGATGAATAAATGAGCAAGTCCTACCCTTAACATTAATAACTTTGAAATTGATCAAAACACAATGTAAATGAATGAAATCTATTCCCCTTAATTACCTAATTTAACATTAAAATGGACCTAAGTAGTCCAATGGCATTCAAATTATATTTTCTTGCTTTAATCCATCAATGGATGCTTGGGTGTGAGGTTTATCTCTTCAAGAATGGAGGATGGGGATCTCAAGAATGATAAAAGGCTATTAGTATGAAACTATGTGCTTACTTTTGTTTCTTGAGAGATTTAGGTGTCGGTATAAAGGTAGAGGGAGGGATATTTATATAGCCCAAAGGATAAAGGATTCAACAAATCCTCATGAATGTGGGACTAATGTAGATGTAGAGTTAGTTATGGATAAGGGGGGTTTAGATGAGGTTGAGTTAGCTATAGAAGGGTTTAGTTTGTCCTCAAGTGGCTCATGTGGATAAAGGGGGTGCATTAATTAATCAAGATGATTAATAAATACATGTGCAAGCTTTTATAAGCTTTTAGATGGATTTTAATATGATTTAGACCATTAGGAGGGAATTAAACCAATTAAATAGAGATTTATTGATTTAATGAGAAGGGAGGCTAATTAATTAATAATAATGAATTAGGCTAGATAGAAGGTGTTTGATTAATGAAGGGTCGTTAATTAGGGTATGTGTTGAATAGGTGACTTAATTAATTAGCGTAATGTAATCAATTAATGATAATGGAAAAGAAGATGAGCACTATTGAAAATATGTCATCAATTTGCAGGAAAGGAGATAATTAGCGCAATTTAAGTATTTAAATTGCTCACGCGTAATTATAGGTGTCTACAGTCATCTAATTAAGTCTCTTTATGGAATTAAACAAGAACCCATGGTATGGTACTTTATAATAAATGATCACCTATTGCATCATGGATTCACACATAAGCCCTCTGATTCATATCTGTATATAAAAAAGATAGGCACAAATACTGTCATTTTGGTTTTATATGTGGATGATCTTATGATCACAAGAAGTTCAGACAATCTCGTTGAATATGTTAAGAATGATATGAAGAAATCCTTTGACATGACAGATTTAGGGCTACTTCACCACTTCTTGGCTTGGAGATATGGCGGAAGAAGTATGAAATTGTTATCTCCTAGATAAAATATGACGAGAAACGCCTGAAAAAATATGATATGTCCATTTGTAAACCTATGTCCACTTGAATAAAGAAAGTTTTGTAACTTTCTAGATCCCAGGATTGACCTCAAATAGATGCTAATCACTATAGGTAGCTTGTTGGGAGTCTCATTTACTTGACTTATATCAAAACATACCTATGCTTTGTTGTCATATATCTTTCTAGTTTCATGAAGGTAGTAGGAGCCAAAGAAATGTCACTAAGTAGTAGCGAAGCATGTTTTGAGATATGTCTGAGGTATATTTTAGTATGGTATGAAATATCAAAAGAAATATCAATTCTTCTTGTAGGGATATACTGACTAAGACTATTTGTTGATGACAGAAAATCAACTACATGATATGTTTTTCATCTCAGATTTGTACCTATCTCATGGATTAACAATAAGAAAATTGTTGTTGTTATCTCATCCACTGAGGAAGATTTTAGCACCACATGAGGAGTTGTGTGTGAGGTTATTTGGTTATGTCATATTCTGGCTCATATGGGAATTCCTGAATAAAAGTAATTGATTATTCATTATGATAATTAAGATGTGTTGTAGCTTGTGAAGAATCTAGTTTTCCATGAGAGAAAAAAAACACCATTAGGTGAAATGTCATTAAATTCATGAACAAGTATTGAACCACCACACCCATCTCTAGTACTAATTAATATATTCTCAGGTAGTTGATATACTCACCAAGTCTCTTGACAAGGTGAAATTTGAGCTATTTTGGGGGTATATTTGTAAAAATAATGTAATAAGGTGGAATATTAGCTTCATTGACATCATGATTACTTTGGTGCGGTCAATTACATAGCTTGGTCGATTGGACAATTGGCATACATGTTCATCATGTAACCATATTCTCCTCTTATACATAATGTTTTCTTTGCATACGATGAATCATCAAAAAACCATATCTCGAATCTCATACATCTTCTATGTCTTAGGTTCCATGAGATGCTATGCCTTTGAAGTAGTATTGTACACCAAAATATAAATTGGAGTATTTTTGGATTGATCTTATTCCTTTTCTTGGCTAGGACATGCATATATGTTGTATAACCTAACACTCTAAGATGGAATATGGAAGGCTTGTCATTAATCCATAACTCTTTTTGTGTATTTTCTTGCAAGATATTTATAGGTACTCTGTTAAGGAGATATACAAATTTCTAGACTACTTCCAAAAATCTATTCTCTAACTTGGTTATGGAAAGCATGAAATGAACCATCTCCATGAAATTCTTATTACAACGTTATATAATGTCATTATGTTGGGGTGTATAGGGGAATTCAAATTTTGTGTGATGTTGTGCACCTTCAGGAATGAGAAGAATTTATTTGATGTGAATTCCATCTTGATTTGAGTGGAGGACAAGGGGCTTCTCGGTCTACTGAATAACTTGATGATAGAAGGCCTAAAAATTATTAAATGTTTCATTCTTCTTCTAGAGGAAGAACACCCATGTCTTGTGAGAATATTCATCTATCAACAATTGGAAGTATTTAACTCCCTGAAAGGAATTAAGAAGGAGTCCTCATAGATTGGTATGCATGACTTCAAGATGTTTATTGGTATGGAAGACACTCTACTTGAATGAATCCTGATATTATTTTCTTGCAAGACATCCATAACGTATAGGAAAATAATGGTAAAGTTGAGGAAGACCTATTACCGTCTCCTTATAATTTAGATGATATATCGAGCCAACAGAAATATTCCCATATCGATAATTACAGAGTGTAGTAGACTCCACCATAGAGGCAAATAAAGTAACTGTAGAGGATGAAACTATATATAGTACAAATAAACAATCCTTCAAAAAATCTCTAGTAAGTATCATAGCTTCTCGTGAGATAAAACATGCTTTGATGTCTTTTTGGACTATGAAATCCACCTTGAGATTTTGATTCAAGATCTAAGATAATGAAAATATATTTTTTGTCAAGATCAGAACATAGAGCACCTTCGTGAGGGTACAACTTCTTGTCCCAAGAGGAATGGTGACATTTCCAATTCCTTTTGTAACATACTCCTTATTATATACAATTCAAACCTGATCTCCATTGGGTTGATTATTCAATGAATAAAAAATATTTCTATCACTCGTCATATGTTTGTTGGTGCTTGAGTTAATCAACCAAATGTTTTGAAATGGATACGAATTTTGAGAGACAAGAAAAAAATTCTTATGTGAGCTACAATTGGATGGTTCTAGTACATCCTCATTTGATTCATTATCTTGTTGGGCCATGATATGTCATTTATTCTTCATGTGGAAATGATTTCATTTGGATTTTTGAGAATCACTATGATCAGATGTGTTATCCTTCTTGGAATTACCTTGGTTGAGGCTATTATACTAATAATTAGCAGTGTCATGTATATTTTTGGTGTAGATATGACACCATTGACGTTATTTTTGGTACTTCTTTTATTTTGGTTTCTTCTATGGCTTCTTTTATTATTATCCATTTCAAGACTTGTGATTGTGATGATGTCTTTAGATCAGTTCATTGTCTTCAAACTCCTCGTGTACTATCTAGATGGATTATTCCTACTGGAGAAAATTCACCAATTCTTCAAATTACACCACTTTTTTATGATGTTCAATGTTGTGATGAAAGTCCTAAACTTAGAAGGAAAATATCTCGGTGTGATAGGGACTACCAACCTTCTCTCTGAGCACTATAAAATCTACTCGTAGTTCTTCTACACAACAGAAAAATCCTCTACTTTATTTCCATCTTTCATACTAAGCGTTTGAATATTTTAATGGAGATGTAGGATATTTTTATGGTTCTTCACCTTTTAGATGGTGGATAGAGCATCCCAGGTTTCCTTTGATGTTGTTTCATCCTGTACATGTGGTTGAACCTCAACAAATATTCTATGTGTGATCAACATCAAGGATTTTGCATCGACCTTGCCATACTATTTTCTTGTATACATCACTGGGATGTGCTACTTTATGAGTGATGATTCCCTAGAGCTCCTCGAACTGGAGAATCATGTGCATCTTCTTCTTCTAGATGACATAATTTTTCCCTTCAATAGATGAATATCAAAGAGAAGTAACTGACATGTAGACATGGATTTTATGGCACGTACTGGCCTCCCAATGTAAGGTTTCCTCATCCACATGCTTTACAGAGATGGCTGAGAACATTCCTCCATGCCAAAACAACCAACCAAACTCCTTGGTCTTCACGTAAAGTGAATATATCCAAAAGAAAATCAGTCACATTGATAATTAGATGCAAAATTGCAAGTAGCCATTGCTTCCTTGTCAGAACAAGGATTATTTTTACTTTTGATAGCTCTTACTAATATACCAAATACCACATTTTGACTTCATAATATTGATCCACACAAAAATGTTCAAGGAGCTTATTAGTTTCTGTCAAACATGGACCGATCTGTACTTGTTGTAATTGTCATCATGTCTTCCACATTTTTCCAATGCAAAATAATTATTTCTTTCTTCAATCTTACCGCCAATTCTTCACGTTGGTCATTCACCAAATTTTAGACAAAATAGGGGAGATTTCCAATAGGTGAACCTGGTCTAATAGTTGACATGATTCTTTATCACACAATATCCAATAGTTGTTATTATACCACTTCATAATTGTCATAATACTATCTACTACTTATTTGTTTTTGCCATAATAATTATGTAGAGTAGCCAGCCACATAATGACATGTAAGCCCTCTCACCCATCTAAAAATATTAAAAATTCAATGTTCAGTCATTATCACCCATGTTCAAGTATTGGTTTCCACCATGGTTGTAGTGGAAGTCAAATTTATTATTTTAAATCAATTCAAAATATGTCTTTCCTTCTAATTAAACATTCCAAAGAAAAATATAAGCTAATAAAAATATGAACTACATATTGGTAAAAAAATCGTGATCCCACATGATAAAAAATTGATTTTGTGGACCCCTTAACGACATAACCTTGAACATGCCAAGAAAAGACTAGTTCGCTCTACCACGTAACCTTGCACATGACACCAAACAAGTCCTTCCACATAGGCCGCTAATTGAACTAGGATCTACTACCAATGTTTTCAGAAGAGAAGATAATATCACTCCATGATTTTATTTAATGTAAAACAAGTGAATATATACATGGATGAAGTAGTTAGAACTATGGTTAGGGTGTTGGTTAAGTAACCAAATAGTTTATGATGAGGATAAACGAACCATGGAGAGTAACAAACCAATGCAGTACACATTTTTATGCTAGTAACACATTGGGTTATGTGTTGCGACTTTTATATGGTCAACATGATAATAAATAAGGTTGGTCACATACACATGGATTGAATAACTAGTGATATATCAACATGGACGTACATGTACGATAAATTTTTGTTTTATGACCCTGATACATTGTGCAATTCTGTCTCGTTCATTTGGTACACTTGGTCTAATTATTTAAGGGTATAGAAAGAATATTCAATCAACTGGATTGTTTTTATGTTTTCCATGCAACCATATTTCTTCTTTATTAGTTAATTTTAGTTATCAATGGAAGTATTAATAGCTATAGTTATCTCTCATCATGTACCCATATTTTTATAGGTTAAGTGCATTTTTAGACAACCCAAATGTCATAAAACTCATTTTCTTTCAAAAACATACTTTTCTTTTTCATGGGATAACCATGCATCATATATGGGTTTAAAATGTGGTTCCTATGCTAGGTTTTGTTTAACTGATGGATAAACATGGGTGGAAATATTTCATTTCATGTCTTATATGTTTCCTTTTCACATTTGGGTATCATCTTTCTCACATCCAGTCACAATCATATTCCACCTCCACCTCTGAGATGAACCAATCATTAAATTATCTTAAATATATGTCATTAATCCTTTACAAATATATGTGGAAGATCTTAGGAAACACCTCCAAAATATAGACATGTACAATACATGGGGTTCTCAAATCAAAGCTAGACTTCACTAGTTTAAAGTAGGAAACCAAACATATGAAGGTTTTTTTTTTCAAATACTGAATGAAAAACACTCACACTAAAAAATCATAGTTATTCTTGATGTTAATTAAAAAAATACAAATTTCCTTACCATGATGCAAGCCTTTGTCTTCCATTACCAAAAATTGTTAAAATTTTAACCTCTCTTAAGTGACAAGAAATTCTTTATTAATGCATTACGATTGTACCTTTCTTTCTCAAGACTAAATGATAGCATGTGATAAATCTCTTTCCTTGTATGATCTCCATGAAGTTTTCTCACAAATTGATAACAACAAGAATCCTAGTCAAGATGGATTTCCATGAAAAATTTATAAAGATATATTGGGATATGGTTCATAATTACCTCTTCCAAATTTATATCGAGGTTTAAAATGCAAATTCTTTATGTCAATTTATAAACCGAGGCCATACAAAACTTATAATAAATGGGTTACCTAGATATTAATTGCAATTGGAGACAAATTAAATTTTTTAATGCCTCCTACAGTATCATCTCAAAATATTTGGCCCAAAATATCAACCAGATCATGTAATTGTTAGTCTAGAAACAAACACGATTCAATCAAAATGGTATATTCTTGATAATATTACTGCAATTTGGGAAGGTATGAAATGGGATTATTTCTCTTAGCCATAAGGCCTTGTTTATAACATTTAAATTTTAAAAATTCTATGAATGAATAGAGTGGAACTTTATTTTAACTATGTTTAAGGCATTAGGATTTGGGCCTACCTTTGTTTTCTCTGTAAAAATTATTTTTACAGATGATTCAACTTACATTTCCATCAAAGGATTCAACTCATAATAGTTTCATATTTTTCTATATTTTCCAATTATAAACCCTCACCTTCATACTTTATATATTAGTTACTGAGGTATTTGGCCATATTGTATTGAATTATATTTAGCAAGGTTTGATTAGAGGAATCTACCTTATAGGAATGATACTTGCATAACTAATGAATGGGAAAATTGTTGATGATCTACTCCTTATATTAGTTAAAAAAAATAAAATATTAAAAAATATATGAATTTGCTAGATGTATATTATTTATATTTCATATTTAACATTCAATGGTGAAAAAATTAGTGTTATAGAAAATCCTTTTTGCCTCCTCCTCCTTGGTTGAACACCTTTGTATGGAACTAGATTTAACGTGAAGAAATATTATGATTCTCAGAAATCCATTTACTTTCCAAGAAACTCCCTCCCACCAATGGAAGTATGTGGTTGATAGAGTTGAGAAGAAGCTTTATTACTATATCACTAAGGAAAATATCAAATTATTTTCAAATGCATTGCTTCCATTCATGTTTATTAGTCATCTTATTGGGATCCTTATAAAAATATTGAGAATCTTCGTAGAGATAATTACAAGTTAGTTTTGAATTTGGAAAAGAGTTTCAAAAGGTTTATAGGGATTATTTTTTCCTTCCTAAAGATTATGGAGGTCTTGGATTTCTTGAAATAGGGTGTCAAGACACTATCCTATATGTAAAATGGATCTTTCAAACTAGTGAAGAATAAGAATCTTGGAAATTTCTACTGCATAATTCCATCACAAAAGGAACTCCGAAGGGGCATAAAACTTAAAAAGGGTTTAGATTTAAAATCCTTCTCATCATTTAATATCCAATGAATTTGGCTGGATATTTTTTCATTAAGATCATTTGGAAGGTATGGGAGAAGATAAAACCATAACTTCTCTAATATGGGGATGGATTCAAAACTGAATTCTCCATCAACCATCATTCCATTTGGTGGTCTCCAGTAATAAATTTTCATAATGCTCCTCTTGAAAAAGTTCCTTGGATACATGGTATCAAAATTTTCATACGAGGGATTCATATTTTTCAAGATTTATTTTATAAGAATCCCAAGAGACTTTTCTCTTGGTTAGAGGCCAAAAATAAGTTTATGATGAATCAAAGTGGCCAAAAATTCTTCTTAGAAATATTAGATATTAGCCTCGTGGAAATTATCAATAAAATTAGAGTGTTATCATTGAAATCACGGTGGAAAGACTAGAAATGGTACACTAAAATACCATTTCAAAATTATTATCAAAGTAAGGGCTAAGAATTTCTTTAACAAAAGTCACAAATGGTGGATGCAATTAATGCTCACTCAGTATTTTCATTCTTTTGAGAATTTTTGGAGCTGTATGCTTAAGAAAATATGGAATGATATTATTGATCCCAAGCTTACACAATTTACTTGGTATTCTATTTATCAAGGCCCACATCTTGTTTAATGGCTTATGTATTTAGGATTTCAATAGTTGTTGTACCTATTTTGTAGTAAAAAATACACTTATGTAACTTTTATATTCTTTAGAAATCTTAAACTACTTGGTATTTGATTCACAGTTTTTTCAAACACTTTAGAATCAAACTATTTTTTGGGAAACACATCCTCTTATGATATTATCTTTATCTTCTAATGTAATAGATTTTGCATGCGTTTAAAGTGTTTTTTTTCAATTAAAATGAGAGAAATACAATTACCGTTTCTCAAGATACTATTGATTGCAATCTCTCAGCTTATAAAAAATATAAGATTATCTCCAATGTCATTTTAAAAACTAAGGTGAAAGCTTGAGAGGTGGATTTTTGGGTGGCACATTTTGGGATCCTTTTCAATCATTAGTGAAATGATCCTTACACAATGGCTTGGATCCCTCCTCCATCTCCCTCTCGGAAGTTGTATCTTATAAGTTGGGGTCTTTTTTGTAGTTGGTCTCACCATAGCTCCCACAATCACTCTAGATGGTTCTTTCTAACTTTCTACCACTTTATTCCACTTCCTCGGCATAAGGGTGGGGTATACCTTGTCCATGCCATAATATTTGGGCTCTTATATCTCTATTAAAAAAAGTTTCCCAAGATGTCTGTAGACATCTTTCTATCCTACAATAAGGGTAATGAAGAATGTTTAAATTTCACTAAGGACACATCCAAGGGCTAGGATCCCATTCCAAAGGGAATTTGGGGAAAGATGGATGATTGAGACATGCATCCTATTGTCCTCTTCACACATTATACTTAATGTACTTATTATCTGATTGGTTATTATAGTGTTTTTAAAAATTGTTCCTAGGTCAGTGACTTAATGTGACGCTTCTATTGTATGCTTCCGAATTGTTAAATTTTTATTAATAGTTGTCAATAAAAGAGTAAAACTATTAATAGTTGTATTGTTATATTTCACTTCCCTTTTGGATAAGAGGAATTGAACTAAAAATTTCAACACAATTTATGAAGTAAAACTATATGATTGAATTTTTTTGAATATCAAGTTCAAGTAGTGTTTGAATTGATTTCCCACACATGCAAAATAAATAATGAAAGTATGGTCATATTTCCCATTATACACCATAATCTATATTATTCATGTTAGGATATTGAAATTCATGTAAATTTTTAATCAAATAAAATGGCACAAAAATTTTCCGTTTAATTTCCATGACGTTAAGGATATTATTGATCAACATGGGATGAAAATGTTTATACCTTATACTTATGAATATTATTTTAATTATTTTAGAGGGGATGTGAATTAGAGATAGATTATCTTAGGAAATATATAATATTGAAAATAGTTTTTGTTTGTATGATATAATTCCACAATAATGTTGTAGACATCAAAAAATGCACTCTATGAATAGGTCTCCTAAGCTAACAATTAATAAATAAGGTTGTTTTGTGACATTTCACCCATTCACTTATCCTCATCCATTTACATTAAATGTTATCACATCCCTCTACACACTCCACCTACCCATTTTCATATCTAATGGACAATGGACCCTTATCATCTCACCTCTCTATGTGCATTGCACCCATGCCCATCTTACATTATATACACAGACAAAAACTAAAAAAAAAATTCACCCCCTCCATTAACCCCCTCGGTTTATTTAAAAATTTTAGATCTTGCTAGCATATTATTTGATTGTATGTATTTCCAAAGGATAAATAAGGTCACTTTGACACCATGGACCTCACTACATAATGAGATTTCAGAGTTTCAACATTGTTATTAGTTGTACTTGTGACTGGCTTGTGAATTGATCCAAAAATGGATTATAGAAGTACACAATTCTATGTATTCACATTATTGATACTTGCAGTGCATATTATTAGCATGTTATTTATTTTATAAATGGTCAATTCAGGATGATGGTGATCTAGACACCTTCAAATGACATAAAAAGGACATTATTGTTTTGTTCTATGTGATAACTATGTGATAGTCATGGAACTGCCACGATAATTTTGGAACCTTCAATCTTCACATAGTAGTGGTTTCATAAATGCTATAGTATTTATGGGGCCACCACCTACATGCAATGGCAATTGCACAACCACTCGAGCGGTCTCACAACCGTCGCTATGCAAATATTAGTGGTACTACACCTGATGATGCCAAAACATGGAAACTCAACAATTGTAAAATTTTATGATTAAAAACTGATTCGTTTCTCCTTTCCATGCATCCTTGGTAGAGAAACTATAAATACAAAAACATTTATTCATTTTATGAAAGTGATTTGAGTGAATTTGAAAGTGTGAGCAAAGGAGGAGGCTAGAATTGTTCATGTTTTGTTAATAAAGAGTTGTGTTATTTCTTGTTGAGGGTTGTAAACAAGTAATGCAAGTAGAATAATCATGAATCCTTCTTTAAGGTCATAGTTTTACAATAAAATTATATTTTATTGTAGATTTACATAATGAAGGGAAGTAATTACTTACCTAGTTAGAGTTTTTTTCCATGCTGCATTTCTCCAGGATAAAATTGTTGTCTCCTAGTCTTTCATATTTCATTTTCAGTAGCATGTGAATGGTTCTTACATAATAAATTGGATATTAAGATCTTATTCAAATTTTTCAATTATTATCACAATATAGGATCTATTTATGGTTTAAAAGAGGTAGTTTATAGATCATATTGGTATCAGAGTAGTTAAGATCAAATTATTTTTGTGTGGTTTAACTTTTGTTGACATTTTCAGTTAAATTCCCCTTAAGTGAAAGGGAAGTGAAAGTGATTAAGGTACCATCATTATTTTTGAAGAAGATATTTCTAGCAAGAAGTGCAAGTAAGGAATCTGAGACATGGCTCATAGAGAAGATGTGGGTGAGATTGAAGAGGAACATTTCTACAAGCTAGAGGATGTGGTAAGTGTGTACATGTATTTGTTAGCAATGTAAAAAGAGTTAGAACTAACACCTAGTAGTCCTAAAACAAAGCTAAATCAAATTCAATGTACCATCCTGCTTAGAGCTTAAGCAAGACTAATCTACTAACATCTTTGCATTAGAACATGAACACATATTCAAACTAACATGTTAATTCGTTAATCTCTATCTGTATTGAATGTTATCCAAATTAAGTGAACCTATTAAGATCTTTAGCAATCAAAGGTTTTCAAGAATGGAGTCTTGTCAATCCATGGCTACAAGACCATTTGACATATCCTCATATGACTTCAGAAATTGGATGGATGAATACAATAAATGAAAGTAGCTAGCCTCTCTAATGAAGAATGCTCCAAGATGATAAAATGGCTATAGATTAGGCTCTATGCTCATATAGGAATGTAAAGGTGCATGTGTGTGAAGGTAGGAGGAGGGATCTTTATATAGCCCAATGGATAGAATAATCTCTACATCCTCTTTCATGTGGGATAAATAGAGAAGTTGGGTTAGTTGTGGATAAGGAAGGTTTAGAAAGGGTTGAGTCAACCTTAGGAGAGTTTAGTTTTTCCTTTAGTGACCCATGGGGTTTGAGGGGCTTTATTAATTAACCAAAGTGATTAATTAATAGGTGTGCAAGCTTATAAAAGATTTTTAGAGGAATAATTACCATGATTTAGATTATGAGAGGGATTTAATCAAATAAGTGATGATTTATTGATTAAATAGAAGAGAGAATCTATTAATTAAGAATAATTAATTAATCTAGATAGAAAGGGGTATTAATCAATTAGAAATAATTAATTAATGTAGATAGAAAGGGGAGTTGATTAAAAGAATGTCGTTAATTGGAACTATTGTTGGATAGAAGGGTTAATTAACTAGCATACTGTAGCTAATTAATGGTGATAGAAGAGGAAGTGTGCCATATTGATGACATGTCATCAATTTACGGGAAAAGGTTACAATTAGTGAAATTTAAGTATTTAAATTACTCAAGCTAAATTATAGGTGTCTACATTTGCCCCTCTTTGGGGTGGTGTAAATGACACCACTTCAAAGATAGTAGACAAATAAATTATGAAAGCATAGAAGAAAAATTAGTAGAAGTGAGAGATGCCTCCTCGAGTGTCGATGGGGTGATGAAAGAAGGAAATCCACGATCAAAAAAGGTTATAGAAAGGATAGAAGAATGGGCAGGAGCAAGATGCCCTAGGTGAATAAGAAGAATAGTGTTGATAGGAGAATGATGTAGAAGAGGAATGAAGACAGAAAGAGGAAGCCTTCATCTAGTGTATTGAAACAACTTTATTGTCATCATATTGCCAAAGATCTATGTCATCGGTCCTTATTAAAAATTTAAGCATATGAAAAAAGTAGAATGACATGAAAAGCCATACTACGAGCAATTTTCCATTGCTGAAAACACTAACTCCATGCAACATACAAAATGTAATACAATACGATAAAGTAAAATGTGCCTAACTCCTTGCAACATACATAATGCAATGTAATACGAGAAAGTAAACAAAAAAAACCTAACAAAGAAACATAATTCAATGTTTTTGTTATCAATCTTTGATTTTGACCTATGTGAATTAACGAAAAGGGTTAAAAGATGGTGCCCCAAACAAGGATACATGCAAGGGGAATAACAAAGGACACTTGGGTCCTATGAAAAGAAGTGCACTATGAAACAGTACCAAATAACTCATTGTGCCCCAGAGTACAGACATAGTAAGCAAACCAACTTTGTAAATGTTTGTAAATCAATGATCCGTGATTCATGCACAAGAATAGGTGAGAACCAAAGAGAGATGTTTTGTAGGATGATTTTTATTGTTTTTTATTTTTTAGAAACATATTTGAATGTTTGTTATTTTGAAATTTTATAAGAATGTTTTTTTAATTTTCTAACAGTTTTTCGAAGCTTTGTACAGGAAACCAAGAAACATGAATGCCCCCAATGATAGATGGGATGTACAAGTGTAGAATGGCACATGTATGAGAAAGTGAAGATGTGATATGCCCTAGAGATTAGGTAGGATTATTCAAAGATAAAATTTTCACATGTAGAAGGGGGATCATAGCCAATAGAAAATAGGTTCAATTATGAGGGAGAAAGGATGCCCCTAGCGTAAGCTGGCCAAGAAACACATGAGAGAAAGGAAGTAGAGAATTGTCTTATTAAAAGGGGA
Organism: Taxus chinensis; assembly: GCA_019776745.2. Classification (NCBI taxonomy): domain Eukaryota; kingdom Viridiplantae; phylum Streptophyta; class Pinopsida; order Cupressales; family Taxaceae; genus Taxus; species Taxus chinensis. The sequence goes on from CM034150.1 coordinate 893,660,688, forward strand.
AAAAAGTTCTAGAAAACATAGACAAAGGCCATCTTATACACGTGGATATTCTAAATGATTTCCAAAGAACAGAGGATGCTATGAAAAGATTTAGAAGCTAGTCGATGAAAAAGTGATTAGCCCAAGGCAAAAATCACGAGATAAGACATGCGCTAAAGCAATAGTTTGAACAAGGTCCAAAAAGTAACACTTGGTAACAACCTAATCCTATTTACTCATCGAGATCCGATGTGTGCATGTGAAAATGAATTACTTGTTGAAGGAAAGAGTTGATAGACAACAAGTGAAGACACTAGACAATGTGTAGGAATGATTTAGTTTAAAAGGTGATTTGTGAATGGATTGTGGAAGGAGAGTCGTACATTGATCTACTTCCAGTCAGGAATCCACAGACCCGACGGAGATGCATTTGATTCTAATCACAACATTTTTCTACTACCACTCATGCGTTCATAGCCCTGGTAGAGATTATTGAAAACACCCCAAGAGAGTTATATATCAATTTGCTTTTGCTTTTATATTTTGCTTTTTGATTGATTGATTTTTATTCTTTTTTATTTCTGTAAACTTATTTCAGCTCTCTTGTTTGACAAGGGGTTAAGAACCACTGATGGCTTGATGGAAGGATGTGGAATTGATTGTGATGATGACATTGGATAGTGTCAAAAAATACACCCAAATTTTCTTCACAATAAGTTTATTAGATGAGAATTGTGATAGGATCTCTAAGAGGTCAATTGTTCTTTAATTTACCAAGGTTATGAAATATCGGGGTCAAATAGATACCATAGAGATAAATTTCACAAAATGTGTGTGAATAAGCTAACCACAATAACATTGAAGGGATGAAAAAGGTGGATGAATTGCATAGGAATATGAAAGAAATGGAGGAAAGAACTACCATGCGTATGTAATACCTGATTGCAAGGTTTGATCTTTGTACCTTTGATTTTTTTGTAATGTTTTAATGTTTGCTCATTTTTTTGTATTTTTGAACTATTTTATGTTTTTTTTTAATTTTCAAACTGTTTTATGATTTTGTTGATTTTTTGGAATTTGGGACTAACAATGTCAATCTATATGATAGGATCCAACAATGATGTGTGCGAATTCCTTGATAAGGGTGACTAAGTGCGTTTGTTTATCAAGAGTGATATTATCCTTGATCTTGATGATCATGGTGAGTTCACTCTCAACAAATGACTGTGATTTGTTTTGAAACATGGGTTTCATATGTGGGAGCTTGAGTTCCCTATCCATAGGTTTCTGCACTTTACACCATACTTGATGGGTACGTTGGTGTGCATTCTGGAATTGTGTTTGATTTTGGATTTTATGATCATTTGAGTTTTTGGGATCTTTGGAGCTCTTCAATGTTTTGATCTTAGCTTGGTAAAAAAATTCTAGGTTTCTTATAAGCTAATGGTTGACTTGTTTGATCCTGGGAAGTGGGAGAATAACGTGGATGTTTAGAATTGATATGAGAAATGATGGTGGGATTGCAACAATATTTGGCAGAAGAATAATGTTATGGATGAAAATGATATGGTCTAAGGATTGAAGAAGATGGTCTACTAGGAGGTGAGCCATAGACAGAAGATGAAGAGCTACTAGGATGTGGCCCAAGAATAAAAGAATAAGGGCTACTAGGATGTGACCCATAGATGTAAGATGATGGGATACTGGGATGTGGCCCAAGAATAGAAGATGATGGACTACCCGCGGGTGATCCATACACATAAGACAAGGGGCTAGTTAGACATGCCCCAAAAATAGAAGATAGTGGAGTACTAAAAAATGTTCCACAAATAATAGTGGGAAGGATACTAGAAGGTGACCCACACCTAGATGAAGATGAAGGGCTACTTGGTGTTAACCCCATAAGAGATTGTGATTGAGGAATTATGATAGACAAAGAGTGATTGGGTGATGAGAAGATAGGCTATGGATCAATGCAAAACCAAGGAGTTTCATCACATAATGAAGAATGTGAAGATGGAAGAATAAGAGGAGTGTCAAGTTGTATGATTTGAGGATCTTCCTCTGTTTCTTGATAAAAAGAATCAACCTTTTCCTCACAATATGAGGACGCATCACTGTCTAAAGAGAATCCTTACTCGTAATCTATTAAAGGAATAATTTCATGTTCCCCTATAATTGCCTTGATTGTTTCTTCATTCTGCAAGAGATCAATCAGTATGAGTTGTTGATCCACCACCAGGGGTTGATTGGAAGAAAGAGGTCCACTTGGTGTGGAGGACTTATAAGATGTTTGATGATGATTAATATAAGAGAATGACATGGGGGATGAGGAAGATGTGGAGCTAGATGTCTCAGGAGTAGAAGAAGGTGGTGTGGACCTACCTATACTATGGTATATCATCTGTAAAATAGTAGGATTATGTACAAATTCGGCACATTGCGACGCATGGGTCAATTCAGATGTTTGACTAGAAGGAATTTGAGTCAATGACTCTTTAAATAAGGAAGACTTCGTGGGGGTGATTGATGAAGAAGGTCTTGCGAAGAAGGGGAGGACCATGATTCAAGAATCATATTGGATGAATAATAACAAGGATCCTACAAAGAAAGATAGGACCATAATTCAATAATTGTATTAGATGTTTGATTTGAGGGATTTGGAGTTGCACATATCTTTGAAGGAAGAAGACATCATTGAGGTGACTAATAAAAGGGGTCCTGCGAAGAAAGGGAGGACCACGACGTAGGAGTCATATTAAATGTATGATGAAGAAGGTCCTACGAAGATAGGGAGGACCACAACATAGGAGTCACATTAGATGAATGATGAAGATAATTTTTGGTGACACAAATCTTTAGATGAGGAGAATTTTGTTTATGTGACTGATAATAGAGGTCCTGTGAAAAAGGGGAGAACCATGACTTAGGAGTTGAATAAGATGAATCTGAATAGTAGTTTGGATTTGAATAGTAGTTTGGATCTGAATCACCAGAAGATTCAGAGAAAATATTTGGATTGGAATCCTCAGAAGAAGAGGAAATGTTTGGATTATAATTAGAAGAAGAGTCAGGGCAACCTGAATAATAATTTGGATGATAAGTATCTAAACCATACCACCGACTATGAGATGGAGGTGAGGAACGGGTTACCTAGATGGGTTGTCTAGCGACCAAATGAGGTTTGGTCATGATGGGCATCTTTTGATTTATACATCGAAACTTTGATACCTTATTGTCATATGTATAAGGGACCTTGCGATAATCAGTCATTGTTGGCACGTATTGGGTTTAAATGTCTAGACCTAAATTGTATGATCAAACTTCTTCAAAGTGAAGAAGGTTTCATGTTGATTTGGGCAGCATAATGGCAACCAACTAGACATTTCGTAAAGATGGCGATGCTTGTGTGATTTTCCAAAAGGGAAGCTAAGGAAAACATACATTGTGAGGACTCAAGATTGATAATCCAATAAGGGATGGAGGCGTAAATGTCAAAGGATTGATTAAAATTTTATAAACATAAAGGATACAAAGGAAATATTTCCATTGTTTGATTGATGCAAAAGTTTCTTGAATGTTTTTGCCAAGGTTTGAGATATGTGTTCAAAAATGATCATGAAATTAGGAAAAAACAAGAAGATCAAGAGGATTAAATGCCCAACAGAATGTCCTAGAAATGAATTTATAAGATGGATAAACACAAGGAATAATCACACAAGTTCAAAACAAAAATCCAAATTACTGACCAAAGAATAATGAATGATAAATAATCAAAGTGACACAATAATTTTCTCTTAAATGACTGAACCAAGAAAGAATCAGTCACACAATGTTGAGATTTAAACCAAATAATCAAATGAAGTACTTCCTAAATTTTTCTTCGAAAAGGTAGTTGGTGTCATATGATGATTAAAAAAATGTCTGTACTTATGTCAAGCTCAAAGAAATAAACAAGGCGTAAGTAATAACAAGAAGTTAACGTGATCTCCAAACAAAGTATACTAGAAGCAAGCCCAAATTCAATCAAGACCTATATTCCAAAGGGTATCAGTTATGATTGTGAGTGACACAAAAATTTCACTGAGATATGTTAACCAATTTTTTTGAGAAAGTAAGGTATTGATGTCAAGATGATATTGATATAACACGCACAAGTGGTAACACTTAACACTCTTCAAAATTGAGGTATTAATTGAAATCAAACTAAATCTATAGTATACCTAGGAATGTTAACGTGTATATTGCGTAACCTTACAATATAGGTATTTATGTCAAGTTTACAAGAAAGAAGATGTAAATACCAAAATTGTAGTGACATGATATAAACAAGATAATCATTCAAAGGAGGATCAAAGTGATGAACCAAGCCTAACTACGATGATGATCTCTACTTGGGTATCAATATCAAAAAGGCTACCAATGATATAAAAATGTCTCCACAAACTTTAGAAGTTTAACAACCTAGCCAAAAATATGGATGGGCATAAACAAACAAAAAAAATGGGGAAACATTAAAATTTTTAATGCAAAGGTAGTAAATCTTCTTTTGATCAACAAAGGGTCAAAAGAAAGTGAAGGAAGTGGATCAATTGGGGTTGAAAAAATGCTAGCCTTACTTTAGCAGAGTTTCACGTCACCTTAGGGCAAGTCAAAAACTAAACAAAAGTAATGCTTCACACGTTTCATGATGAAAAATATATCTCAACTCAAAATTGGATTTGATGTGGTCTAATTGAGCTCCTAGTCAAAGATAGCTTCCTGGGTGGTTCACTCAACTAGGTGCCACAAGCCATCTTAAGCAAGCTAGATTTACCTAAAAATTCACACTGATTAATTTGGGAGTATCTCGTCTTTACTTTACCCCCTTCAAGTACAATGGGAAATAAATTTATCCATCTTGTACTCTTACTGGGGTCACCATATGGATGACTTGTGACGTTGAATCTCATAAATGGTAGTACTATTCAAGTAGGTTATGCAGAGCACTTCCGGTTTTGTCCACAAGGTTACCTCTTGTGTGGAATACTTTGGGGTTCCTAGGACCAGCCCCATTGTTGTAGCTTAAGGCTTATGCCAAAGGGGTTATGTCCTAGTTTTAAGGCGGATGGGACATACCCTTATCCAAACATGCAAATGCAATGCGTTGATTGTGGTGTGTTTTTTTATCTTTTTTAAATTGGATGTGGTTTTCTTGAATCTCTTTTGGAAACCTACATGGAAACTGTATTAGTAATTTGGGTTTGTTTCAACTCCACCTTTTCTTTAACAAGCATTTTTTGTCCTGCACAATAGATTAGTAATTTTCTAAAAACACAAAAGAGGATAAAACATCATCTCTGATTATCAAGATCATCCTAAGATGCAAGAGAAGAGCATACACGATGTAGAATCCAACTATGAAATAAAAATGGAAAAAAATTAGTTCAAATGAAATATATGTTCATTTTAACCAACTTTTACATTCATTCTTTTAAGAACAAGTATTTTTCAAAACAAAAAGAGACAAAGAAATCATTTCTGATTCCTAAGATCACCTAAAAGGTGTGAGGGAAGAGCATACATGACTATAATATTCATGATTAAACATGCAATGTTCATTACCATTTTAAAAAAGTCAAATCACCATAAAACATGTAAAAACACCCTAAAAAATAGAAGTTATATTCAAAATAAAACTTGCAAGGTGTTAAAACATCAAAGACCAAATTTTCCAAAGCATTTAGACATGTTAGAAATAAGTAGTTTACTAAAAATGAAAACCTTAAATTTTGGGTAATTTAAAAACCCAATTTCATATTTCTATCATGTAATTTATCTTCAATACCTTTCAAACACAACAAAAACGAAGTCATTTTGAGTTCAAGAGAAAACATTATGGCCTCCAAAAGATTGCTAATGATGTCTACACTAGGATTTGTGTGCATGCGCACCTCTGCTAAAAATGACAATTTTGAAGGTGTGTGTGCCATGGTTTGGACGTGTGTACCTAGTTTAAGGTTCCTGCACATGGTTTTGGGTGCCTTTGTGAGGATTTGTGTACCTGCGCCGCCTTGTGTAAAACAAAACATAGTGAGAGTTATGCGTACTTGCACAAAATGATGTGTGCACTCCCTTTCCTGGGTGATGTCAAAAATACGTCATTTTAACATTAAAAACTTCAAAAAGGTCAAATTTTTGATATGTTAGCTCAAAATTGACATCAATCCATCAAAATTAAACCCCTAAAAAAGACTCAACACATGCAAAGTTAGCAAAATCTTAAGAAATTTAACATTATTTCACACATGTAATATTAGCAAAAGACACCAAAAATCTCAAAACACTCCAAATTTTAGTATGTTAGCTCAAAATTGATAACAACCCATTAGAATTAAAGCTCTAAATGAGATCCTATCACATGTAATATTAGCAAAATCCTAATAAATTGCACATTATTTGCCATATGTGTATATCAACGGCTAGCCAAAAAACTTGAAATAACAATAAAATTTGAGCTAGAATGGTAAGCGACTAAGGACCCATCCCATCAAGCATGCCAAATGTGTACATGTATTTTTTAGCAATGCAAAAAGAGTTAGAACTAACATCTAGTAGTCCTAAAACAAATCTAAATCAAATTCAATGCACCATCATGCTTAGAGCTTAAACAAGACTAATCTACTAACATCCTTGCATTAGAACATGAGCAAAGATTCAAACTAACATGTTAATTCGTTAATCTCTATCTCTATTGAATGTTATCGAAATTAAGTGAACACATTTAGCTCTTTAACAATCAAAGGTTTGATTTTATGTTTGAATCCCAACGTTTTCAAGAATGGAGTCTTGTCAATGCATGGCTACAAGACCATTTGACATATCCTCATATGACTTCAGAAATTGGATGGATGAATATAAGAAATGAAAGTAGCTAACCTCTCCAATGAAGAATGCTCCAAGATGATAAAATGGCTATAGCTTAGGCTTTATTCTCATCTAGGAATGTAAAGGTGTGTGTAAAGGTAGGAGGAGGGATCTTTATATAGCCCAATGGATAGAATAATCTCTACATCCGCCTTCATGTGGGATAAATAGAGAGGTTGGGTTAGTTGTGGATAAGGAAGGTTTAGAAAGGGTTGAGTCAACCTTAGGAGAGTTTAGTTTTTTCCTTTAGTGACCCATGGGGTTTGAGGGGCTTTATTAATTAACCAAAGTGATTGATTAATAGGTGTGCAAGCTTATACAAGATTTTTAGAGGAATAATTACCAATGATTTAGATTATGAGAGGGATTTAATCAAATAAGTGATGATTTATTGATTAAATAGAAGAGAGAATTAATTAATTAAGAATAATTAATTAATCTAGATCGAAAGGGGTATTAATCAATTATAAATAATTAATTAATGTAGATAGAAAGGGGGGGCTTAAATAATTAGAAATAATTAATTAATCAAGAGAGAAAGGGGAGTTGATTAACAAAATGTCGTTAATTTGCGTCATTGTCGGATAGAAGGGTTAATTAACTAGCATAATGTAGCTAATTAATGGTGATAGAAGAGGAAGTGTGACATATTGATGATAAGTCATCAAATTTGTGGGAAAAGGGTACAATTAGTGTAATTTAGGTATTTAAATTGCTCAATCTAAATTATAGGTGTCTACATTAAGTATGTCTAAATATGTGCATAATATTTCCTTATCTATGGAGAAATTGTATTCCATCATGATATTGTTCATGGAGAATCTTGGTGTTCCAAAATAGGCACTAGGATACCATAAAGAAGATACTCATGAGTATTAGGAGGAATAGTCACGTGACAACCTTACTCCTCCTCCATTCAAAGATGAGGTGAAGATAGAGATTCAAACTTATGATGAGGACATGAATGCTAAGAAGCTATACCTTTGGATATCCAAAATTTAGTATATTTCAATTTCTATCAAATCAATGAGAGTCAACAAATTTCATTTGCAGCGTTAAAATTGACCAATCATGCTCTAAATTGGTGTGAAAGATATGTTCATTGTTTGGACTATTAAAAAAATTCCTCCTATTAGTGAGTGTGATAAATTTAGGAGGTTAATAAAAAATGAATTCTATCCTATTTTCATGAGGAAGAGAGATCCATGTATTTGCAATATCTCAGGTAAAAGCAAGGCCAGAATGTGTAGGAGCACACTAATGAGTTACATTAGAAAGTTGTCTAAATAGAAAAAGATGTAGTGGACAGTGATATTCTGATGAAGTACATCGGTAGATTCCATAACCACTTGAGGATACCAGTTCTCTTTTCCAAACCAGTGAATGTAGATGAGGCAGATTCTCAATCCCACTATCTAGAGATGTAAAATAAGAATATTTCATCTACCTCTCAACATGCTTCAAACAAACATGGTGACACTAAGAAAAAGGAGAAAGGAAAAAGGAAAGGTAAGAAGAATGCTAATTCTATTTCTAAGAAGGATAATAAAGTTCATTGTGTTCATTATGATGTTGACACTCATTCAGAGGAAAAATGTTGGAAGCTCCAACTAGAAATACATCCCTTCAAGTACAAGAAGAATAAAAAGAATGTCATGGCTTTCCTCCGGGCATCTAGGGAGAGGATATATTTTACAGTGAAGAGGTGGATCAGACAATGTGTTGTACCTTTTTCCATAGAGATGTATGCTTGGATAGTAATAGTGTTGTTCAATAAAATGATCTTACTAATATTTTTCATTTAATATTTCAATTAAAAATAAATAAAGTGGATTCTCTCTTTGATACTTGTTCTCAATCTTATTTTATAAGTAAGAAGTTAGTTGATAAGCTAAACCTTGAAACTTACAATCATCAGAATCCAAATTCATTGGGTTGGGTGAACAAAGGTGTAAACATCAAGGTTACCAAGAAATTTAAAGTTACATTTGGTATTGATAAGAAGATTATTTATAAAAATACTTTTGATATTGTTCCTCTTGATGTGTGTCGTGTACTGTTTGGAAACCCATACTTATATATCAAGGATGCCATATTCATGAGAAGAGAAAACCAATACGACTTGGTGAAGGATCATAAGAACTACCTCATTTTATCCTTTATGGGAGACTCAAAGATATATTTGGTAAGTTCTTCTGAAGCTAGTAAGCTCATTAATGCTAGTGGGAAATTTACATTACTTATTTTGAGAGATTTACAAGAAGAGGTAGTTGTTTTATCTAAAACCACTTGTAGCACATGTTTACTAACAAAGAGTAGAAGAAGATGAAAGAGGTTGTTCAAAAATTTAGGGAAGTTTTCCAAGAGCATATGGGTATGTCCCTGGTTAGTATAATTGAGAATGAGATATATTTTCTACATGATAATCTACTTCTAAACTTGGAATTGTACATGTAGTATTTGAAGGATGTCAATGAGATAAAACAACAGTTCTAGTCTTTGATTAAGAAAGGTATAATACATTACCACTTCTCCATGAATTTATCATATTGTTATAGTACCTAAGAAAGATGGTTGATGGAGGATTGTGTTGATTATAGAGCATTAAATAAAATAACCATAAAAAATAGGTACCCTCTTCCTTGAATTGATGAATTTTTGGTTCAATTACAACATGCTAATTATTTTACTAATCTTGATATTGTTGGGCATTATGTCATTATTGTTATCATTGATGTCAAGGAAAATTGATGTTAAAGGGTGTCAGAGGTGGCATAGGTGTTTGTATGAGGTTCCATTCATTAAACATCATGAAGGTTGATTGGTAGTGTCCCAATTTGGTCATGTAGCATGGTGTCTTGGTGCATTGGGATGGTTTAGAACATGGTTCAAGAAAGAAAGGTCTAGTGTATGGGATCTAAAGGATGTATGAAGGTTAGTATTATGTCTAACATGGTTAGTGATATGTGTAAATGGTATTAGTAGGTCTGAATGATGGTAAAAAAGTTAGTTTCAGTGTGATAGGTGGTGATTTAATCCTAACTAGGCCTAATCCTAGACCTAATGTAAGTAGATGAGTATGGTATCTTGAGGTATGAAATAGAGAGTGGTGTTTTGATCATGTGGAAGGATTTTTGACATTGTATTATAGGTGTGGAAGGTCTACAAGGCCATAACTTAGGTGTATAGAGCAAGTTTAAGGTCCTTTGAAGTAATATCTATAAGACAAGGCAAAGAAAGCATGTGTAAGTAATGGTGCATGGAATGTTTCAGATTTGTTCAAGTACGAGTAAGCTCTAAAAATAATTAAGAAGGTTATCCAAAAGGTATGGACAAAATTTGCGGTCAAGACTCAATCATGAATGCAAGAAATGTTGTTTTGACTCTATCGAGCTCTCAAGGATAGAAATTTTCAGTTCGAAGGTCATCTTCTTATACTTACGCACACATGAGTAATATACATGGGAGTATGATACTTTTTTGGATTATAGGGCATGGAGTAAAGAATATATAAAGAGAAGAATGAGGTCATATGGATGCCATCAATTTATGAACCATTGTTAACAAGGTAAACAAGTCAAAACCCTTCCCAAAACCCTGGGTTCAGAGTGATAGGAAAGAAATGTATGTTATGGGCATAAAATGAATTAATAAAGATAGTATGAAGACTCAGGTATGTAGAAGACTCCTTGTATCTCATGTTAGTAGAATTTTTAGGTTCAAGGTGTGTTGGTAAGGTAGAGAAAAACCCTATTTTTTTGGATATTTTTTGTTTTAGATCTGATTTGAAGGTTTCATGAAGTGAAACAAATTATTCTAGATATTATGGGATGTGTTATAGATGGACATGAAAATATCTGAGTAGGTTTTGTGGAGAAAATTAAATAAATATGTTGCATAATTTGACCTACCGCTAGAAGCCTAGAAGGGCTAAAACCTATCTTATGGTTTGAGATGTGCTTTGGTTGAAATGTATGTTGTAGAAGTGTTAGAGAGTCATGCATACCTAGTAGTGATCCCATATGATGTGTTATATCTCTTGATATGATCTGAAGAAGTGTTTTAATGTTGAAGTTTTAGCGACCTAATCATCGCTATTAGACTTGTCAAGAAGGTGTGATGGATCAGTATGAAAAAGTGAAATTATTCATGTGACATATGGTTAAGAGTGTTTGAAGAATATTTTCAAGACCCTGGTGATTTGTTCCACGTTTTCGTAGTGCTCAAAATTTTCTTTGAAGGTGTTAGAAGTTAGTTTTTTCAAGACTGGTTCTTGAGATCAAGAGTACAAGTTTGAGAGATGGAGTTATTTCAATGTCTTGTGCCATGATTTGGTGATTTCCATGAGTTGTTTCAACTAGAATACATCCATACATTTCCATTGATATGATACTTTTGATATGAAGATGATTGTTTCTATGAGAAGTCATTCCTCTTTCATGACTGATTTTTAGGTGCTTGAGACCTAGTTAGAGGTGATTGCATTTTGAAGTGATTCAAAAGGAAGACGGATATTGAAAAGGTGGATGAAATTTTTAGAATTTATGAGAGGATTTTCCTGATTTGTTTTAGAGTAGGTGAAGTCTTGATGTTGTTGTTATATGCCCTTGAAGTCCAAGAAACATTTGTTGGAGATGAAGACCTAGTTTTAAGCCTAATTGAGAATGACTATCATGTTTTAGTTTGTAAGGATTATGAAAAAATTAAATATCCCTTCATATGATTTATATTAGATTTTAGGTTGCGTTTTAATGTTTTAATGACCTAAATTAATGGTATTAGTGGAATTATGGTTCTTGTTATGATGACTCATGTATAAAGGTGAATGTGTTTTGCTCATTTGAGCTAGTGGAATGGAGAAATATGTGAGTGAGCTAGAGATAAGTGTGTGGAGTGTTGTAAGGGGTCAATGAGCATGTCAAATAAGAGGATAAGAATTTGAAGAGGGAATAAAGTAAGGGATTCAAGGTCATTATACCTAATCAACATATAAAGAATCAAGCTTGAGCAAAGGAGAGAGATCTGCTTAAGAAGGTTTTGGATGAGAAGAGGTTACAAAGTGACCACAATCAGTTGTTGGAGTAACATCTAATCAAGTTAAATCTTCATATTTAGTTGGATTATTTGTTTCTTGGTCATATTAGGGGGTTATATCCTCCTTGTGGGGTTAGTGTGTCACTATACGATGTGTTGGTGCTCCTTGTAGGGTTGGTTCCCTACTAAACTAGGGGTTGGTGATCCTTGTGAATTTGATGCTTCACTAAATTACTTTGTGTTGTGTAATATGTGCAAAGATTTAGTGGGTTTTCTTCCCCTTGAGGTTTTCCCACTTTATATCTAGTGTTCATGTGTTATATTTATTGTTTCATGCACTTGTGGTTGGATGTTACACACTTAATAAGCTCATATTGAATATGTATGTTGAAAGGTTGATTTGAATGATGTATGTAAGATATGATAAATTAAGTATAATTTTTTGTAAGAATGATTCACCCCCCTCTCAGTATATGCTCTTACAACAATTGGTATCAGAGCAAGGTCTTTTTGAGGAAAGCTTAACAACTTGGAGGAGATCTTTAAAGCATAGGTATGAAAGGTAGTCCATTTCAAGATGGAGTAACTCCTCTAGTCAAATTCAAAGCATGCTTTAAATCCTTTGTTTTTACATATGACTAACTATCCTTGAGGTATATTGTTCATCCCCTCTGTATCCATGTGTTTCTAATGAAAAGTCTCATGAATATGATGAATCAGGTCTTAATATAGATCTTGAAGTATATATCCCTAAAAATAGAGATGATTGGATCAATTTTGACACATCACTTATGACTATGGAAGTTGGTTATAGTTCAAAAGGTAAGAGACTAGGTTGATGTGGATGATTCAGATGATGATGAAGAATAAATTGACTTCAAGGTTGAATATGAAGATTCACTAGAGGAGATAAAGCTTCAAAAGAAGAAAAATCAAAAGTTGAAAGCAATAATTAAAGAGAATGGACTACATGCCAGTCTTCTAGAAAATAAACTAAGAAAGGAAGAAAAGGAGTATAAATAAATTTCTCATAGATGTTTTTATATTTTTAATTTAAATTAATGAAGTGAAACAATAAAAAAACTGACATCATAATAAAACGGGGTTTATCGGTACCCACGGAGATGGATGCTGAAGTTAGTGTTCAATTGAAGTTATATCATTCAAATGAATGTGTAAGTGCTCAAATAAAATAAATAGAAATGATTAGATAAATGGATAGACGAGCTACTTGGAAAAGGCTGATTCTAGGAATCCAAAGGGGCTTCCTCAGAGGATGTCATCTCATTTATAGATAATTAAGTAGATTAATAAAATAAATGATACAAATATATGATAAATAGTGATAAATAGATATTAGATAAGATCCTTGGAATTCATGATGGATAGGAAAGTTATGAGAAGCTTTGAAGGTAGCCAAAGCAAGGGTAGATGTAATTTGGACATATTCAAAGAATTAATACCAGAAGTCATCAATTTCCTATTCAATTTTATGGAGGAATTAAAATTGGCCTTCAATGTCTTGTTCAGTGTCAGAAAATCGAATTGCGCAAAGTTTGAGCTCATGTAAAATTTTGTATTATTCCCAGAAGAATGGATGTCAGACTATTGGAATGTTGTAAATGCTAGTAATTAGATGCAAACAATCAGGAACTGCCATCTAACATAGAGCCATGCTTGGAAACAAAAATGTTAAATGCAAAGGATCTGATAAAATGATAAATTTGACATGAATCGCTAATGATTTATGCCAATTGTTAGCGATTAGGGTGAATCGCTAGCAATTTATGTGATTTTGACAATTTTAATAAAAAAACAAGATATTGGAGCTCTAAGATGATATTTTTGATTGATTTAAAATATTGATATGATAGGAAAAGGATAAATGAAGATCAAGGAATAACTTTGAGGGAATATGGAGCTAAATGATGCTTCAAATCTTCAACAAGAAAGACCTGATTGGGTGAGTTATGCTGGGATGTTGCTTGAAGTTTGGTTGATGAAAATGATCACGAAAGATGCTTAAAAATTTCTAATATTGATGCCTGAAAGTGCTTGATGATGTCCTAGATGTTGTAATGTCAGAAAACAAAGTGTGAGATAAAAAGGATGCCTGAGATTCAAGATTGAATATCCCTAAGGGAGAGCACTGAAGGGCTATTTATAATCATTAGTGATTCAATTGAATTGTCGACAATCCATTTTTATCAGGGAAACAATAGTAGAGTGGTTGAAACCATTTCTAATAATGTATTTTTGGTTCAAGGGCATGGGTAAATGATTAAGGGATGTTGGAGGATGATGTGAAGAGGTTGATATGGTTATAGGATTGTTTTGGTTTGGTTTTTTCTTACTTGTTTTTAGTTTTTGGTGGTTTTAGATGGTTTTCAGAGAGGTAAAGATGGGGTTTTTCACCTGTGAAAGATATTTACATGGAGTAAATATGGTGGAGGGGTTTTAGACTTAGGATAAGGGATGTATGAATTAAATAATAACTTTGATAAATATAATAGTGTGAATGATAAGTGTTTAGCCCCAAGAATATTGACTAAGTACGCCAAGGTGTGTAGGCGCATGAGTCTCAAGTTGAGAGATGGTCACACAAGAAGAAATTATCACAAGGCATAAACGAAGGGCACATGGGATTGAGCCTAGGTTTTGGGAATTATCCATTTTTGGTGAAAGATGTAGGAACCTAACCACACATGCGAAGCGAATAAAGTGTTAGTTTGAGAGCATGGGGTCCATAGAAGGAATATGTGTAGCGATAAAGGCACACGTGGGAGACCATCATGATAGAACATGTAGAGCCCATGTTGGAAAGCAGGCACACTTAGGAGACCATCATGGCGGAGTGTGGAAGAGCCCATACTTGAAGGAAAATGTTCCCATGAAGGGCCCATATGGATGCTTAGCAGAGGATCTGAGGCTGCAGAAGGAGGCATTGGTAGTTTAGATGCCTATATATATAGCACCCCCAGGTAGGAGAGATATATAGAAAAATGATGGAAAATTGGGTGCATGAGAGATGGAACTGGATCGAGTGATCAAAGAACTAAGAGAATGAAATAGCTTGAGAATAGAGAGAGAGGAGTTCTGCAGATATATTATAAGGGCTCTATGGAATCGGGTAGAGGCAATATAATTGTATTGATGTACTAAGGGGATTGGTTGTAAATCTCTATGTATGAATGTAAGACATGATCCCTACTATGCTATATGACTTCAGTGTGATCAAGTTGTGGTAATCTAAATTAGTCCCTTGGTTGTGATGAGTATGAATTTAATGAGGTTGCGAACATAAATGAGCACAATCATAGTTGTTTCATATCAATATTGTTCTATTTTTATCATGGAAGTTATGAAATAGATATAAGCTCTTATGTATTTTCCTTTTGTTAATGTTATCAGTTATTTACAAGTACTATTTGGAATGAACGCATTTTTCAAGAGACCACTCTGAGTCCTATGATGAATGTATGTCTCATTTCCACCGTTACTCATTAAGCTCTTGGTCTAGATGGTGCTTTCCCACTTAAATCACATAAAAGAGAGACTCGTTACTTGCGTGTGCCTCAAGTGAGTGCCCAGTTCCCACTGGGTGCTAAGCTAGTGCGCATGGGATTCCCTTATTCTTTTGGTGGGTGTAAAAATGACTACATCTTGGTTCCATTTCTGGGACCTCTTTTTGAAGTTGTAGTGGGAAACAACATACATCTGATCTGTGTAATGAGTAATGACGGAGTGGTTAACTTTAGAGAGTCAGCACTGGGTTTGAGTTTGATACACGTAGATGGGTAGAAGAGAACCTCTACCATGAGTTATATGAAACATTTTTCTGTTTACTTCCTAGTAGAACTTGCATGGATGGCTCTTAGCATATGCATCCAGATCAAGTTAGTATTATAGATCACACATGTGGACCCAAGAAGAATACCAGAGTCTGCAAGATGTAGATCTAATGTGGACCCATGTGGTGGATCATTGGTGAAAAGGTGTGTTGGCTAGCTACACCCTGGAGTATGCTATTTCTACATACTCTTGTCTAGAATTTGCTGAGTTTGAATTTTTACGGGAGCCCAGAGGATCATTCCTATGTGCTATCTCTTTGGAAATGAATATTTTGATTATTACCTTGGGTTTGGAGGCATTTCCAATGATCGACTAAACCACTGCGAGGGCTAGGAGAGGAAGATAGGGTGGGGGAAGATGGAATATTTTACAACGGAAAAGGAAAGGAAAGAGAGATGACTTAGGTATGGTGAAGCGCATGAAAGGAAGATTGTAAGATGATGCAAGGTTAAAGTTGTGATGGATATATGGAGGTAGACATTGTGGGAAGGATTTGAGGTTCACGCAGAGGACATAGAACTAAAGTAGTCTGTGCTACCCCATCTTGGCAAGTGCGTGAGAGATACCCCTTCGGCTTCTGAGGAGAGTTTGTTACATGAAGGAAGAAGAGTCATTGACACATATCTGAACCCACTTAGTGACCAGACCATGGTGCTTGGATTTCTAAATTAAGGGGAGAATATTGTTAGCTAAATTGGTATCAGTGGGAGTGAACGATCTGCACCCAGGAGGTATAATTTCTCATTTGGGACTTCTATGGCTATGCATATTCCATTTTTTGGAGGGATTTTTAGACA
The DNA here is from genome assembly GCA_019776745.2 of Taxus chinensis. Classification (NCBI taxonomy): domain Eukaryota; kingdom Viridiplantae; phylum Streptophyta; class Pinopsida; order Cupressales; family Taxaceae; genus Taxus; species Taxus chinensis. Next base: position 893,677,256 of record CM034150.1, read on the forward strand.
AGGAACAAGTGCACCAGCCTTTGGTCTTACATCTGGGAGTGGCACAAGGTACACTATTGGCAGTGGGACATCATCATAGACTGTCGATGTGTAGCTTAGTGGGATGGTGAACTAGGAGGAATCGGACCTAGTGGGCCTAGTGGACCTAGTGGGTTAGAAGGAATAGGACTTGGTGGACTTGGTGGGCCAGGAGGTACAGGAGATGGTGGGCTTGGTGGATCTAGTGGTGGAGGGAATTTTGGAGGAAACCAAGGTTCTAACTCAGGAGGAAAAGGAGCCCAGCAGCCCCCTCAAGTTTTCTTTGAGATATTGTTGCATTTACAAGATTACAGAGGCATTGAATATGCTACAGAGCATGTTCACAAATGTGAGTTACTATGGAACACAAAGGGAATCACTAGCCTAGAGCAGAAGTAAAGTTAGTTTGCAATGATGTTGCAAGGGCACACACATAGCTGGTATAGGAAGTATGACCCTCATCAAAAATTGGTGGATTATACTACTCTAAAGAATGCCTTTTTAGTAGAATTCCACATTCCCAAGTTTGAATAGAAGAGCATCAGCACCCTGAAGGAGAATCAACAAGGAATGTCAGAGAGTGTGTGGGAAAATGACATGCACTTTAAGACTCTCCTTTTAAAATTGTCATATGACATTCACCCTTTGCAACACGCTCAGTGGTTTTTCGGAGGGTTGATAACACCTTTCAGAAGAGCCCTATCTCATAAAACTTTCAAAGATATGCGTGAACTGTTGGAGGCTTCTCTGCGCACCGAAGTTGTTGGAAGTGTTGATACTGAATTTAGCCCATTTTTGGAGGCTCAAATCACCGCTATGGCTAAGTAGTTGGAGAAGTTTTTTGCAAACTCAGTGCATGAGATGTGCAGTGGGCTATGGTGTACAAATTGTGAAGTAGAGGGGCATATCAAGGATAATTTCCCCTAGAAGACCGTGCACGCCATAGTAGTGGATTATGAGATTTGTCATGGGGACCATGATGTAAGTAGATTTCCCTTTTATAACACATGGTGTGGAAAAATGTTTCCTGCTACTGTAAAATTTGCACCTCTACAATCCATGATACTAAGGATTATAAAATCATTGACTAGATCCACGAGGCCATTGATTATGGGGTGTGCCAGACCAACATTACTAGTAGTTCTAGAGGTGATGATCACTGGTATGAGGGGCACACAGATGAAGGTGTGTGTGGAAGAGGATTTCACAGAGGATTCTATGCTTGTGGTAACAACAAAGGAGGAAGAGGTGAGTTCCTATGTGGAACCTGTTTTAATTGTGGGTCTATAGACCACTACAAGCGTGAGTGCCTAGATTTGTTGTAGTGCTCATGGTGCAGCAAGAAGCACAAGTATGAGGAGTGCCCTGAGTTTTTTGAGCATATGAGTCAGCAGCACTGGAAGGACAAGGGTGTTGCAATGGTAAGCATTAGGAAGGCACACATTCAATGGATGCCACGCGTAGCGCGCGATGCAGGCTTGGAACCTATTTTGGTAGCCACAAGGGTAGAGGCAGCACATGTAAGGGAAATGTCAAGGAAGAAGAGCCTGGTGTTAAGGGATGAAGTGGTACATGGAAGGTACCTAGACCCTACGCATAAAAAATAGGTATACCAAGATACCATGGATGTTATACGGGACTTGCAAGGGGAAATCTAGTGTCTAAAGGAGCAATCTAGGAGAGAAGAGAAAAGGAGGGTCAATGCACCAAAAGATGACCTAGATGAGGTTAAGGAGGTATGTAGGATGCTAAGGAAAGAAAATATTATTCCCTTGCTAGGAGCATGGTTGACAGAGAAGGTACCACGTGCGGGAGAAGAATGCAAGAGGCATGTCTTGCATGTAAACCTTACTCCTCATAGCCTCGACTATGATAAGAAGATCATGTTGAATGCAGTCATGGATGGGTGGCTCCTTAGCAACATCCTCATTGACATAGACATGGAGGTCACTGTTCTCACTTTCGATTCTTGGCATCAGATGGGAAAGCCTGCATTACAACCATCTTCAAATGTGTTGTATATGGAACAAAAAACAAAGGCAATTCCCATAGGTGTCTTAAAGGATGTAACTATCACCATTAAGGGAGCCAAGTTCACTAGGGACTTCAAAGTCTTAGTGCTCGCTAAGGTAGACAATTTATTAGCACTGCTTGGGTGCCCATGGTGTTATAAGAACAATGCAGATATTCAGTTCAACAATGGTACACCAACTTTGAAAATAAGGAGGAACGTGTCATCATACCCCTAGCTGATGGGAAGTCAACACTCTATACCGAACCTTTGGGAGAAGAGGTCCTAGATAGGATATACATGCACTCAATCAAGGATCCAAAGATAATCCATCCTACCAGTGGGGTTATCTAGTTTGAGGATGTTCAGTCGGTGAGTGACACCACCAGTATAGCATGTGATAATTGGGTGCATGGGACCTATGAGTTGGTCAGACAACACCTAAGAGGATTGGTGACAAAGGTGATAAAGACACACACTGTTTGGCACCTAGGAAGAAGGGAGCTACCTAAGTACTCAGGAGGAGCCTTCCCTGAGATCTATTTACAAAATATGGAAGCTCAGTGGAAGGAGGAAAAGGAGTAAAGAGGGATGCTGAGTTACGTCCTGATAGGAACTGCCATGTGCTGGTGGGCAACACATCGAGATAACCTTCTAGAGTGGTGTGAGGTGAGAATGACCCTCTCTATCTGGTTTTCTAGAAGCAACGAACCCACCACCATAAAAGACTACCATGGTAGTGAGCCTATCTCTTTCCACATCCAAACATGTGAGAGATTCTAGAGAGAAGGAACATAAACTTTACCACCATCCCTCTAGATCCATAAACTATATTCTACACTGCAGGGTTGCACACGTGCATGGTACATCCACTTTGAGACACACCACAAAACAAGGAATTAGAAAGAACTAGTAGATGATTTCATCCAAACATTTGAGTATCGGAGCACTAAACCGTCAGTGGATAAGGCATTATAGGGGGTTAAGCACCTTACGATGGGGGATAGAACCAAGGTAGAGGATAGGCTTGTGGAACTACTAGGGGAGCCATGTTTGGGTGGATAATTTGATGAAGATGAGTCTAATGAGGTATAGTTGGAGAGCTCGTACGTAGAAAAAGAAAAATGCAAGATGGTCTATATCATAGACGATGAGGAGATGGAGAGTTTGGAGGTCAACCATTCAATAGGCTCACACAAAGTGATGGATAGTGCTGATGAGAAAGTGCGTGCCTATCATGAGCCTTTAAAGATAGATAAGGTTAACATTGGGTTGGAGGTGGAACCTAAGGAAGATATCATTGGAGATTATTGGTCAGAGAAGGAAGTCTCCAAGATCATTGATATTTTGTGTGAGTTTGAGGATTTATTCCCACATGGGTATCATGAGATTAAAGGAATTCACCACTCCTTGGGGGAAATGAGAACTAAGTTAAACGAAGGTGTGTGCCTGGTCAGGAAGAGATGATACTAAATGAATCCTAATCTGTGCATGAAGGTCAAGGAGGAAATAGATAAGATGATAGCGTCAGGAATCATAAAAGTTGTAGAGGAGTCAGAATGGATAAGTCCGATGGTGATTGGCATCAAGAAGGATTGGAGTATAAGGATATGTGTTGATTATAGGAAGTTTAATGTAGTGTGTATCACTAATCCCTTCCTAACCCCATTTACTGAAGAGATCCTAGAAGGAGTGGCAGGGTGCGAGGTCTACTCTTTCATGGATAGGTTCTTAGGCTATCACTAGGTGAGAATTACAAAGGAAGACCAGTGAAAGACAAATTTCACCACCGAGTGGGGAATTTTTGCTTCTATGGTCATGCCTTTTGGATTGAAGAATGCACCCGCAGTGTTTTCATGCATTATAGTACAAGCTTTCTAAGACTTCATCCACAAATCTCTTCAAGTATACCTTGATGATTGGACCGTGTATGGACTGGTCAAGGACCATTGTGACAACTTGTGAATGATGTTTGAAAGATGTAGGTAGTTGAGGATATCCCTCAACATAAAGAAGTGTGTATTTGCCACACCATTTGGGGCCCTATTGGGGCACATCATATGAAAAGAAGGTTTGTTGGTAGATCTTGCCAAAATTACAGTAATTGTTGGATTATGTGAGCCAACTAATCAAAGCACAGTGTGCGGATTCCTTGGACACACGGGCTACTACTAAAAGTTCATCAAGGGTTATGCTAGGATTGCCACACCTTTAGAATAAATTCTTAGGCATAAGACTGCCTTTCATTAGGGAGAAGCACAATAAAGGGTGTTTGATACATTGAAGGATAGGCTTATCACCATGCCTATATTATGTTTTCCTTCTTGGAACAATCCCTTCCATGTTCATGTGGATGCCTCTGGAATGGCCATTGGAGAAGTGCTCGCACAACTTGGTAAAGAAATTGTTGATCACCCCCTTATGCTTTGCAAGTAAGAATTTGACAACAACAAAACAAAATTATACTAGGACTGAGCATGAGGCATTCTCTATGAATTACGTGCTTCATAAGTTCAGGAAATATCTATTGGTAACTCCCTTTATCTTCTACACTGACCACATGGCATTAAAATATTTGGTGAATAATCCCATACTCAACATAAAGAAATTTGTATTTGCCACACCATTTGGGACCTTGTTGAGGCACATCATATGCAAAGAAGGATTGTTGGTAGATCCTACCAAAATTGCAGTACTTGTTGGATTATGCGAGCCAACTAGTTAAAGCGTAGTGCGCGGATTCCTTGGACACATGGGCTACTACCGAAAGTTCATCAAGGGTTATCTCAGGATTGCCGTGCCTTTAGAATAAGTTCTTAGGCATAAGAGTGCCTTTCATTGGGGAGAAGCACAACAAAGGGCGTTTGATACATTGAAGGATAGGCTTATCACCGCGCCTATATTAAGTTTTCCTTCTTGGAACAAGCCCTTCCATGTTCATGTGGATGCCTTTGGAATGGCCATTAGAGAAGTGCTCGCACATCTTGGTAAATGAATTGTTGATCACCCCTTATGCTTTACAAGCAAGAAGTTGACAGCAGCAAAACAAAATTATACTATGACTGAGCATGAGGCATTGTCTATGACTTATGTGCTTCATAAGTTCAGGTAGTATCTGTTGGAAAATCCCTTTATCTTCTACACTGACCACATGGCATTAAAATATTTGGTGAATAATCCCATCCTCAACATAAAGAAGTCTATATTTACCACACCATTTGGGACCCTGTTGGGGCACATCATATGCAAAGAAGGCTTGTTGGTAGATCCCTGCCAAAATTGTAGTAATTGTTGGATTATGTCAACCAACTAGTCAAAGCGTAGTGCGTAGATTCCTTGGATACATGGGCTACTACAAAAAGTTCATCAAGGGTTATGTCAGGATTTCCGCACCTTTAGAAGACTTCCTTAGGCATAAGAGTGCCTTTCATTGGGGAGAAGCACAACAAAGGGCATTTGATACATTGAAGGATAAGCTTATCACTGTGCCTATATTATGTTTTCCTTCTTGGAACAAGCCCTTCCATGTTCATGTGGACACCTCTGGAATGGCCATTGCAGAAGTGCTCACACAACCTGGTAAAGGAATTGTTGTTCACCCCCTATGCTTTGCAAGCAAGAAGTTGACAGTAGTAGAACAAAATTATACTATGACTGAGTGTGAGGAATTGTCTATGACTTACGTGCTTCATAAGTTCAGGAAATATCTATTGGCAACTCCCTTTATCTTCTACACTGACCACATGGCATTAAATATTTGGAAAATAATCCCATTCTCAACATAAAGAAGTGTGTATTTGCCACACCATTTGGGACCCTGTTGGGGCACATCATATGCAAAGAAGGCTTGTTGGTAGATCCTACCAAAACTACAGTACTTGTTGGATTATGCGAGCCAACTAGTCAAAGCGTAGTGTGCGGATTCCTTGGACACATGGGCTACTACCAAAAATTCATCAAGGGTTATGTCAGGATTGTTGTGCCTTTAGAAGAATTTCCTGGCATAAGAGTGCCTTTCATTAGGGAGAAGAACAACAAAGGGCATTTGATACATTGAAGGATAGGCTTATCACCGCACCTATATTAAGTTTTCCTTCTTGGAACAAGCCCTTCCATGTTCATGTGGATGCCTTTGGAATGGCCATTAGAGAAGTGCTCACACATCTTGGTAAAGGAATTGTTGATCACCCCTTATGCTTTGTAAGAAAGAAGTTTACAACAGCATAACAAAATTATACTACGATTGAGAGTGAGGCATTGTCTATGACTTACGTGCTTCATAAGTTTAGGTAGTATCTGTTGGAAAATCCCTTTATCTTCTACACTAACCACATGACATTAAAATATTTGGCGAATAATCCCGTCCTCAATATAAAGAAGTTTGCATTTGCCACACCATTTGGGACCCTGTTGGGGCACATCATATGCAAAGAAGGCTTGTTGGTAGATCCTACCAAAATTATAGTAATTGTTGGATTATGTGAGCCAACTAGTCAAAGCGTAGTGCACAGATTCCTTGGACACATGGGCTACTATCGAAAGTTCATCAAGGGTTATGTCAGGATTGCTACACCTTTAGAAGAATTGCTTAGGCATAAGAGTTCCTTTCAATGGGGAGATGCACAACAAAGGGAATTTGATACATTGAAGGGTAGGCTTATCACTGTGCCTATATTATGTTTTCGTTCTTGGAACAAGCCCTTCCATGTTCATGTGGAAACCTCTGGAATGGCCATTACAGAAGTGCTCGCACAACCTGGTAAAGGAATTATTGATCACCCCCTATGCTTTGCAAGCAAGAAGTTGACAGTAGTAGAACAAAATTATACTACGATTGAGTGTGAGGCATTGTCTATGAGTTACGTGCTTCATAAGTTCAGGCAATATCTGTTGGCAAATCCCTTTATCTTCTACACTGACCACATGGAATTAAAATATTTGGCAAATAATCCCATCCTCAACATAAAGAAGTGTGTATTTTCCACACCATTTGGGACCCTGTTGGGGCACATCATATGCAAAGAAGGCTTGTTAGTAGATCCTACTGAAATTGCAATAATTGTTGGATTATGTGAGCCAACTAGTCAAAGTGTAGTGTGTGGATTCCTTGGACACATGACCTACTACCGAAAGTTCATCAAGGGTTATGTCAGGATTGTCGTGCCTTTAGAATAATTTCTTAGGCATAAGATTACCTTTCATTGGGGAGAAGCACAACAATGGGTGTTTGATACATTGAAGGATAGGCTTATCACCACACCTATATTACATTTTCCTTCTTGGAACAAGCCCTTCCATGTTCATGTGGATGCCTATGGAATGACCATTGGAGAAGTGCTCACATAACGTGGTAAAGGAATTGTTGATCACCCCTTATTCTTTGCAAGTAAGAAGTTGATAGCAGTAGAATAGAATTATACTACGACTAAGCGTGAGGCATTGTCTATGACTTACGTGCTTCATAAGTTCAGGAAGTATCTGTTGGCAACTCCCTTTATCTTCTACACTGACCACATGGCACTAAAATATTTGGTGAATAATCCCATCCTATAGGGGCGCATATGCTGGTGGGTGCTATTTTTTGAAGAATTTGAGTTCACTGTAGTGGTCAAACCAGGCAAGAGTAATTCCAGACCTGACCATTTGTCTAGGATTGACTCAGGAGAGGACACATAGAGCATTGAAGATACAATGCTAGATGCATAGTTGTTTAGGTTTTGGTGCATGCCCTCAGACTTGGAGGATATTTCTATGTTCCATAAGATGGGTAAGGCACCAGAAGGAATGAAGACATTAGAGAGAAAGCAACTAGCCATACGCGCCGTGCCCTACATGTTGATCAGTGGGGACATGTACAAAATAGGATGTGATGAGGTTTTAAACAAGTGTGTGATGTAGAATGAGTGCCTTGCCATCATAGAGGAAGCACACGGAGGAAGTGCAAGTGGGTATTATGCAGGCGAATCCACCACGCATAAGATAGTGATGGAAGGATTGTGGTGGGAAACCCTGTATCAGGATTGGAAGGAATATTGCAAAGCATGTGACCATTGTCAGCACATTAGAAAGCTAGGACGAAGGGATGAAATGCCCTTGCACCCTATCCCTAGTGCCAAGCCTTTTGAGAAATGGGCAATAGAATTTGTAGGCCCTATTGCACCAACAATGAGCAGGACCAGATCATGCTATGTGATCACCTGCACAGACTATTTAACAAGGTGGGAAGAAGCAACTCTAACTAAGGACTGTATAACAACTATAGCAAAAAGATTTTAGTGGGAGAATATCATCATGAGGTATGGATGCCCTTTGAGTCTAACCAGTGATAGGGGTAGACATTTCTTGAATGAGACCGTTAGGATACTATTGGCAGAGTTCATGGTAGCTCATAACAAAATACTCCCTATCACTCTCAGGTAAATAGAACTGCTAAGGCATTTAATAAAATACTTAGTCACACATTGACTAAGATTTGTGATGCTGGAGGGCAGGATTGAGATGACAAGGTATTAGCTATGTTATGGGCTTATAGGAAAACTTATAAGAGGCTAAACAAGACCACACAATTTCAACTGGTGTTTGGCATAGAAGCTGTCTTACCAGTTGAATTCATGTTACCTTCTTTGCGTATAGCGTGTGCAAGAGGGCTGGCTGATGATCAAGTGCTAGAGGAAAGAATTGATGAACTACTTAATCTAGATGAGAGATGATTACTTGCCAGATGGAGCCAAACCATAGAAAAATCAAAGCAAAAAGCATGGCATGATCGCCACATCAGGAACAAGAAGTTTGAGGTTGGGCAGATAGTATTACTGTATGATTCCAAGTTTTTGTGCCATCCTGTGAAGTTGAAAGTGCATTGGTTGGGTCCTTGCACCATCTCATACATCCTTGATTCTTGTGCATGCTAGCTACAAGCACTGGATGGGATGAGGGTACCAGGACACTTTAATGGGAGTAGGCTGAAGCCCTACTATAAATAAGTCTTCGCGGTGTTTGTCAATAAGGTAGTATTTCCAGTTAGCGTAGGATTTTTCTCTCTTGAGTAATTTTTCTTTTATTTCTCATTGTTGTTTTATGTTGCGCCTTAGGCACTAGTGATCTCATTACTTTCCAGTGAAGGTGTACATGCGCAGAGGACCACGCATCAGTTTAAGTGTGGGGTAGAGTAAGATGGAAGAAATTGAAGTGGGAAGCAATGGGAAGGATTAGATTACCTTGCAGAGCTTGGTTGAATGGCCCTATATGAATAAATTACATGGAGGAGAGGTGAATTCAAATGGTAGGTGTCAGGAAAAGGATACATTGGGGAACCAAGTACAAAGGAAGAAGAAGTGAATGAACAACACGAGGTAGGTGAAAGGAAAAATCATGACAAAAGAAGTGATTTCGGTACTGGGCATGCGTGCACAAGATTCTCTTGTCCAGATGATTTGGTTATGTGCCAGAAGGTTAGAAAATGGTCTGTGCAAGGTTGGGTGCATGAGTGAAAGCACAGAAGGTGGGTTATGCACCAAATGGTTAAAGAATGATCTGTGTAAGGATGGGCACGTGAGATAAGGTGCGAGAGTCTAGATTTTTAAAAAAGATGCATTAAATGTTAATTTATGATGGTAGGTAAGGTAGCATTTAATGTTACAAAGTGGGAAAAATCTATAAGTAAAGGGTTGAGGCACTTTCATTTTCAATTTATGAATAGAGAGAGAAGCAATTTTGCATCTGTTGCAAACTAGGGCTTCCAAAATTTGATCCGTGTGAAGAAAGATCTGAGAGGTTGAAGCGTGAGCATCTAGTTTGGCTTTGTAAACTAGAAGGAAGGGATTTCATGGGAATGAGAAGATTATAAGGAGACGACAACTTGAGGTATTATCCCAATTAGGGTTTTGTGAAACTAGGGCACAAGTTAAGTGATTTTCTTCACAGACTTGAGATTTAAGGCTGGAAGAGGTGGAAGAGTAGAGTAACAAGGAGTGAGTGAAGGGATAAGAGGACCTAGACAATGACACCCAAGAAAGGAAAGGGAAAGGGAAAGGCCAAGTAGTAAGAACCTAATGCAAGTATAAATGAAGAGTGGTATGTAGAAATGTAGTACCTAGATGAGGTAATGATGGGTAAGGAGTGGGAGTCCCACCTAAGAAACATGCCTGTAAGTGACTATAAACATTGAATGAACATGATCGAGAAGGACATGACACTTGAGTTAGTGAGTCCCAAAAATTAATGGACACCAGAGGAGTTTCCCATCTCTAATGATGATGTAAAGGTCAAAATGGAGAAGGCAGGGTTGTTGTAACTCTATAAGTTGCCCTATTTTGGAAATCCAGAGCAGCTATATCAATGGATGATATCACGAGTGCATGAATATTACTTCCATTTTATAGGGTGAAAGATGTGCATTACCCCTCAACTCATTTCATATTTCATAGGCCTCATATGTGAAGGAGACAGTTTGGAGGATGACCTAGGCGACAAAGAGGCAATTTAGGAAACCATCACCGAATATTCTTGCAAAAAGGGGTTAAGGTACTAAGATATCTCAGACATCAAGGACCCAGTAATGAAGATGGCCACACATCTGGTAACAAAGATAAATGGCCATGAGAGATGGACCTAGGTCAATAAGCCATGGTTACATGTTTGCAGGAAGATTGCAGAGGGCACCATCTATAACTTGTCTACATACATCATGGAGGAGATTGTCATTTGAGCACAGGAAGGTGATAGAATCCTTTTTGATAACGTCTTGTTAACCATTGTGTTTTCAAAAGATTGGAGTACCTAATGCATCAAACAAGTTTGTATAGGAGTACCCTGCTGAGGACCATTCACCCGCAAAGAGATTTGAGAAGTACGCCTATGACACAATGACAAGCCCCCACAAGGTGTGCCTGGAGAAGTGGTATACACACCTGAGGAATGCATTCGGGGTAGAATGGAGTATTCCTGAACAACTACTAGTGGTCACCAAAGGAGAAGCTGAATTTGTAGTGTACTAGAATTTTCTGCTTGGGTAGATTCAGGCTAATAGACGAGTCATGGAGCCCATGGTGCAAGCTGCCCTTCACTTTCACGGCTCAATACTTCTAAGCGGGAGTAAACGGGTTCAAATAATCTAAGAAGTTGAAGCTGGAACTTGGTAGTCTAGACTGGGACCACAGAGAGTTACACAAAGGGTTGAGCTATCCTAGTGGCAAGCACACGTACGTGGAAAGATACGTATCGCATGAAGTGCAGATGACTAGGCCAATGACATTACCCATTGCAAGAGGATATGTGGCATGTGTATACCTCCACATAAGACCAAAGTTTGAGAAGGGCGCATACCTAGAGAATGATGTCTCCATACCTAAAGATCCCATGGGTAGGAAGAAGCCCTCGCCCAAGAAGAGGGGAAGAGGGGAAGAAACACTAAGTGTGCAAACTGCTCAGACAGTAAGCGATGAGCACCAAGCCTAGCACATATACACGTAGGAAGAAATCCCTAGCAAAAGAGAAGACACCAGAGTAAGAGGCGTCAGAGCAACCCCTCACCAAGGAAAAGCCACCAAAGGAAGAAGAGAAGGTTGAATCCCTGGCCAAGGAGTCACCTCTCAGGAAAAAGCAGAGGGTAGAAGAAGAAGATGACTCGAATGAGATCAATAGCTTGGAGAAATACATGGGTGGAAATGAGGATGAAAGTGAAGAAGATGACAACAGGGAGGATGAGCCTAAAGGAGAGCAAGAGCAACCTGTCTTCATTGTGTACGATTCGGGAGAAGAGACTGGAGAAGAGAAACATGAGTTCATGTTCGCATGATGTAAGAGCACCCAGGATGAGGAATGCACCCAAGAAATGGGAAGGAGTGAGAAGGTTGGTGCAAAAAATCAAGAACCCATAAGATTTATGAAGGAGCAGATAACCAAGGTAGCAAAGAGAGAGGTAATGAAAATACTCAAGGCCTTAGTAGAACAAGAATTGGAGCATAACACTAACATAGTGCTAGAGGAAGTTAAAGAGGAAAATGTTGAGAAGGAAAAATATAGTATAGGAGGAAGACACAATATAATAGTGAGTTTCCCCAAAGGCACGCGCTCGGATAGAAGGACCCTTGATGCAGGACAAGGACAAGTAATGGGTTATGTTGATGACCTAAAGAAGGTGCTATGTGCATGTTTCTAGAGCACTATACCCACAGAAAGGCTTTTAGCCATGGATTCATTTGATAAGAATGGTACATACCCTAGGACAAGGAAGATGCTCTCTTGGGCATTTGATTCCCATATTGATGAGCTAGACTTTGAAGTCTTCCAAGGGGCACTCATAACAGTACCAGAGTCTAAGGGAGCCAATCCCTTGATAAATTCCTAGGAACTCTCGGATGAGCATCTCTATAATGCACTCAACAAGGTCATGGTAAAGACAGACACAAGGCTCTTTGCACGAAATGACAAAATAAGGGTCCTAGAGGAAAATTTAGAAAAGAAAGAAGAGGAGCTGGCTGAGAAGGCCAAGAGCTTGAAGCAAGAGGAGTTGATCAGAACGCATCTAAATTGAGAGCTAAAGGATTAAAAGGTGAAGGTGCAAGAGATATACAAGAAGGTGGAGTCTATCAAGAGCTCCATCATATTGAAGCATCCAGACCTAGTGCCACCCCCACAGAAGTATGCATCCACTATGGAATGATTAGAATACCTAGAGCACGTCCTCACCATGGAGAGACAACCTTTGGCCCTAGATTCTGTAAAGGAAGTGGTAGTGTGCTTGGGGAAAGAAGACAAGATGAAGGTGGTAGCACTCATTGTAGAGTACAACAAGGTGCTTGTAGATGTTAAGATTGCTACCCAATCTACTGAAGCTGTATATGACAAATTTACAAACAAGGATAAGGTAGCAAGTGCCTTGGTAACTACCCATGAAGCAGAGCTAAAGGAAACAGGGTGGAGAGGGACAAGGTTCTTGCCGAAGTTGAAATAAAGTCTGAGGCAATTGAAACATTAAGGGGTTTAGTTAAGGCCCAGTTGAAGGAACTATACCCTCAAATCACCAGGAGGATGGATATGCTCAAAGATCTGGGGAAGGAGTTGGAGAAGATTGTTGACACCTTGTGCACCCAGGGAATTGGTCTAACTTTTGAGGAGGTGAACACCCTAGTCGCCGACCTTTATCAGAAAGCACAGAGTGAGGTCAACACATGAATAAAATTGGATGTCGACTTACAGAGGGATTTCCCTAGCTTTCTGAGCTGATGCCCCCCCCATTCTTTCTCCTTTCCCTATTCTTTCATTCCCTTATTCTTTTTACAAAATGTAAAGTCTACATCTTGGTTCCTAGTTAAGTGAAGTGTTCCCACGGATGGAGAACATGTATAGTGTGGGGTGATGTTGAGCCCCAAGAATATCAACTAGGTACACCAAGGTGCATAGGCATGCGAGTCTTAGGTTGAGAGATGGGTGAACAAGAAGAAAATTGCGTAAGGCATAGAAGAAGGGTGTGCAAGATAAGGTGCATGGGACTAAACCCAAGTTTTGGGACTTAGCCATTTTTGGTGAAAGAGGTAGGACCCGACCACGCATGCAAAGCGAATAAAGTGTTAGTTTGATAGCATGGGGCCCACAAAAGGAATATGCTTAGCGATAGAGGTGCATGTGGGAGACCATCATGACATAACATATAGAGCCCATGCTAGAAAGCAAGCACACTTGGGAGACCATCATAGCAGAGTGTGGAAGAGCCCATACTTGAAGGAACATGTTCTTGTAATCCAAAATAAGCCCCTTGATTATTTTTTACTAGCTTTCTTTCATTCCTTCCTTCCTTGTGCCTTAGCCATATTTTTCCACCTTTTAAGCACTCAAAATTATCTATAAATGGCTTCATCAGATAGAGAATTTTCTCACCTTTCCAGAAAGGTAAAGTTTTTCTTCTAACTCCTTGTATTTTGCAAGTTATGGCTCGATGGAGTTTTGGAGGGAAATTTTCCTTGGGAAGGTCCGCAACTAATGAGGAAGCGCCACATGGTAGCAAAATGGTGGGTTAACGAAGGTAAGTTGGAATTTTTCACTAAGGAGTGAGAAAATGGTGTAGAGAAAAAAATTTCCCCGCGAAAAAAAATGATTTGAGGTCCACGCGAATGGGGAGGTGCCACATGGTGGCGGAGATCAGACCGGTGGGGGTAAATTTGCCAAAGTGTTCAAATGGTGCAAAGGGGAATTTTTTTCCTGGAACCCCACACCAAATCAGAATAAGCCACGTGTCCATAAGGCCGGAAGGAGTTAGTGTGGCGGAGAATATTTTGGCTTTTTGCCAAAATTGCAAAGGGACGGAAAAGAAAATCTTGGCCCGAAAGCCCACACAGAGGAGGAAAAGAAAATTACAAGGGTCGTAGAAAATGGGAAGATGCCATGTGCCATGTTAGATCAGGGGCATGGGGGAAATTTCATAATTTTACCAAAGTGTTGCAAATGGCACAAAGGAAAATTTGTTCTCGCGGGCCCGCAGAGGAAAGAGAATTGATTCAGGCCCATACAAATCAAAGAGTGCCATGTGTCCCAGAGTGGTAGGGGCGTGGAGAAATTTTTGAATTTTTTCCAAAATTCAAAAAGTGTAAAAAGGCCATTTGGATCCATAGATGAATGGGGAAGCACCACATGTTAGCGAAGTGGCGGAGGGCAGAGCTTTTGGGGGAAATTTTCCTAAATTCAAAAAAGGGGAAAATTTTTGGGTTTCGGCCCGTTGACCTGATTTTTGCCCCATTTTTTTCCTAAATCTTCAGAGGGGAATATCTTTGGATCCAGAGCTTAGGTTTTCTCAATTTTGGTGTCATTGGAAAGCTATTGAATTCCTCTACATGGTGGAATCTTCAATTTTGTTTTTTAGTAGAGTTTAGTGAGAGAAAAATGAGAAAACGTCTCTGGCATGGGGAAAAGAGCAAAACTGACATTCAACCACCATTTTTAATGTAACATGGCTTCCATTCTTCTCTAGCATGGTCAAAAATCTTGGGGAATGAACTTTTAAGGTTACCCATATTATTTTGATAAATTTGGTTAGTGGTTGAATCATTCATTTCATTTTCCCATGTTTCTCCTTCCTGAGCTCGGGTTTTCATTGTTAAAAGCCAGTTTTGGCTCATTTGTAAAGGGTTGGATGTTTTTTTATGTTTTGCAAGAGCCCTCCTTCATCCTGGAAAGTGAATTTGTGGAATATCAGACCTTTTTAAGGATCGTACATTGCTTTTCCTCCTTTCTATTGTAATGCACCATATTTAAAAATGGAAATGACAATGCAAGCTCTGTGAATGAGTTTTCAATCCTTTCTTATGTTGTTTGCTTCATTCTGATCCTTCATTACAATTTAGCGATTTGTGCATGATGTGTGTTGCATTTTTACAATTTGTGTCAATTTTTAAAAATAGATGTCCATCACTCCTTTGGTGTATCACCTTGTTAGTTTAGTTTTATCTTCTTTTCCCTCTTCTATCCTTGTCTCATTGGCAGAATTAGAGTAGGATTTTGAGTTAAACCTCTATAAATTTCATGTATACATCTGATCAGAGGAGTAGAGAAACCAGCCTTTAATCTGGAGAGTTTTTTCCCATTTTTACAAGTCCCACACTTGGGGAAAAGATTCCATGTTGTGCAATCACACTGGATGTCCATTATCAAACTAGAAATCTGAGTTCAACATCCAGGGGTGCTGTGAATTTGCACTAATAGTTTTGGCACACCCGGTGGGACTTTAGAGGTCTTCATCTTCTTTACAACAAAGTTGATGTGCATTTGTTGTAAGTTTCTTGCTTAAAAGAGCCCTAATTTACACATCTGGAGACTCCAAAGAGATAAAATCAACTGGTTTCAGCAGTCCAAGTTTGAAGATTCATGAGAAGGATCCGAACAAGTTCAAGAGCCAGAGAAGAGGGATTGTTTGAATATCTGCAGCTATCCCCAGGAAGAAGAGAGAGAGGAAGAAGAATTGAAAGGTCTCCATCTCCACGAAATAGAACTCTGTCAACTCCTCCACTTGGTATATCTTTCACCCAATCAACAAGGTTTCTTTAGCCAATTAGAATGGCACAACACAACCCTTATGTTAACTTCACTGGTAGTAGCCCACTTGCTCTCAATGCACAAAACCTAGTTCCAATTGCAGTATTGAATAACATCCATACGTTACTAGAGAAAATCAGACCACTCCTGGTGATCATGTCAAAGATATTGCTAATGTTTGTGCAATCCATGAGATTGTTGAGATGCAAATTGCTATAAAATTGTTGGCATATTCATTCAAAGGGAAAGCCTTGTAATGGTTTAGGAGCCTTGGAGCAGGCTCTATAAAAAATTAGAACTAGTTGTGTATTGGTCTCCATGAGCAGTTTGAAGAAAAGGGAGATAATTTGTCTCTTTTGGAACAACTGACAACTATCAAGAGAGCTCCCAATGAGCAGCTAACAGACTTCAATTTCAGATCTCAAAGGACATGGGATAGAATCCCAGTGACAGTAAGGCCAACAATTGAAGGTGCTTTCTTATACTATCTCAAAGCTTTAAATTATGATCTTTCTATGTTAATCCAATCCGTGGGAGGTGCAAATATACCTACAGGCTATAACATTTCCATTAGGGTTGAAAATTGTTTGATCCAAGCTGGTAAATTGGCTCATAGGCCTCCCATGCCCTTATATCCAAACTTGGAAAGCCCAAGCACTAGTCAAGCACCTACTTCAGCTCCTATTCCCACTCCTAGAAATTAGAGTTCAAATGAAACTTCTACTTCATCCTCTAGTGCCTCAAATGAACTTCAAGAAGTCATGAAACAATTACAAAATTTAGGTAATGAGTTGGTTACACTCAAGAGGCAGCAAGCCCAAAGTTTTAGACCTTCTTATCAATCTCAAACTCAACATAATAGCCAACCATATTAACCTAATAGGCCACCCAATCTAGCTGTAAATCAAAATCAAGTAAGGCCTCCTACCAATAGACCATTTTACCCCTATAACCCCAATGTTGCATTTACCTCTAAAGCCTTAGTGCCAATGCAAAATAATATAGCTCAAGAGTATGATTGGTGTTTCCCATGCAATGAACCTCACAACCAGTCTATGTGCTTCAATGGTGATTTTAACCAAGCTTTGATGGTGACAAAAACTAGCTTAGAGAGTGAGGTGAGTCAAGAAACAAACCAACAACAAGGAACATCTCAGCAAAATACAACTCCAAATGAGACTACACATGTGAACTGGCAGGCGGAAGATTTTTGTGGTATGATTCAAACAATTTCTCAAAATGTAGAAGCTAACACATGGTCAAAGAAGAGGAATATTGGTGAAGGGAAGTCATTAGCTCTAGGTGATCCACAACCTTCTATCACTCCACAAAGTGTTGGCAAGCAAAATGTAGTTCCCAATGTGCAAGGACAACCCAAGCCACCTTCTAGACCAGTTCAAATTCTAGCTATTACAGCTCATGTACAAGAAAAGAATGTGCAGGCTAAGGGGCAGCAAAGAGATGTTTCATCCCCATTTAACATCATTGAAAAAATGAGGAATGTAAATGTGAATATATCTATGTGGGAATCACTATCCATCCCAGGCCAAAGGGATCTACTACAAGCTGCCATGAAGAATTGGTCAACTTCAAATCAACAAGCTCATATGCAAGAGAAGGTACTCACAAATGCTACTCAGCCTAAGGGGAATCTTGGAGAATAGTAAGGTAAAGTTTTGAAGCCCCCTCCATTCTATGTTTCATTGATCATTGGGGGCAAACTAGTGCACAATTGTATGATTGATTATGGGGAAAGTAGTTATGTGATGCCCAAGCAAATAGCTGATTAGTTGGGCCTCCAATATGAAGTCATATCCAAAGGGGTAGTGCAACTAGATGGGACAGCAGTAAAAATAGTGGGGGTAATTAAATATTTGAGCCTCACTTTACATGCATGCCCCAATGTCACTGTTTTGCAAGATGTGTCAGTGATAGATTTACCACTACTTTTTTCCCTATGTTTGTCAAGGGATTTCACAAGTAGAATTAGAGGGTATTTATTTGTTGATTGGTCACACATGTTATTTAGAACAAGATATGGAACTAAGGCCACAATCAGGTCTGAACCTATTGCAAAATTTCACATTGAGTGTCATACTCCAAGCCCAATCAATTCCAACTGTTCAACATTTGATCAAGAGGATTATCCAAGCATATATGAAGCTGACAACAAAGTTGGAAGCATCCTAGATTTGAGTCTTGATGAATGGGAAAGAAAGGTACATGCTTTTGATCCCTACAAGGAAATAGAGGAATCTGAACTAGGAGTTTATTGCATGCATGAAGAAAATCAGCCTATTCCTAACATCACCAAGCCAGACCATAAAGATGACAATGAGGTATGGCAGCTATTCTTTGATGGATCAAGAAGTAGACAAGGTGTAGGGGGGAGCTATGCTTGTTTCACCTCAAGGCATTAAGTATTATTCAAATTTTATATTTCAGTTTGCATGCTCTAACAACAATGCTGAATATGAAGCTTTGATACAAGGATTGCATTGGTCAGAAAAGAGAGGTATCAAAAAATTACAAGTCTTTGGTGACAGTGAGTTGATTGTTAATCAAGTTATAGGGCAGCATTATACCAAAAATGAATTTCTCAAGTGTTATAAGAATAGGGTGTGGGACCTCATTGGGGATTTTGAAGGCTTTGACATCAACTCCATCCCTAGGAAAGAGAACCAAGTTGATGATAGGCTTGCAGGAGTTGGGGCATCCTTTGATGTTGTGGAGAGTATCAAGGAAGATAAAGTGTAGCCAAACATTCATGTGATTGTAAGGCCATCAGTGCTAGACAATAATGTAAGTTGGCAAGTGTTTGAAAGTGACCAACAAATCATCAATTTATTGTAAGAAGAAGTTGAGTTCTCAGCAAAAAAATAGGAAAAGTTGGAACAACAATATGGTGATCAACTAGTACAACCAAGAACCAACAAAATACCAAAATGACTTGTCACTTTGGAGTCCATCTTTAATCCTAATGATCAATTTAGGAAGGAGAAAACAAATATCCAAGTCAAGGGAGAAGATTCAGTGCTCATCTCAGTGGGAGAAGGAAAATCACTTCAAATTGGTAAATTGGCAACCAAACAAGAGAGGTATGAGTTCATGCAACTTTGCCAAGAGTTCCCAGATATATTTTCTTGGAGTTATGAAGACTTGAGAGGTTTCAATGTCAAGCTTGCTCAACACACAATTGAATTAGATCCAAGTGCTAAACCCATCAGGAAAAAACAAAGACCGGTCAATCCACACATGGAGCCTCTCATGAAGAAGGAATCGAATAAGTTAATAGAGGCAATTATCATATTTCCTATCAAGCATTCAAGCTGGGTTGCAAACTTGGTTCCAGTTAGAAAGAAGAGTGGAGAAATCAGATTTTGTGTAGACTTTAGAGATTTGAATAGAGCATCCCTCAAGGATCATTACCCACTTCCTTATATGGAGCATATTTTGCAATTTGTTGCTGGCTTTGAGAGGTTTTCATTTCTAGATGGTTATTCAGGGTATAATCAGATCATGGTAAAGGAGGATGATCAGTTCAAAATAGCCTTCACCACCAAATGGGGAACCTATGCAGATAGGCAAATGCCATTTGGGTTGTCTGACATGCTAGAGCTACCTTCCAAAGGGAAATGGATATGGCGTTCAAGGGATTGATCAACAAAATAGTGTTGAATATACCTAGATGATATTACTGTATTTTCTAAAAGTGCAACAGATTATCTCTTTCATTTGAGACAAGTGTTCCAAAGATGTAGAAGATTCAGGGTATCCTTGAATCCCAAAAAATGTATTTTCCTAGCTCATGAAGGAAATATCCTAGGCCACATTGTTTCTAAAGAGGGATTAGCAATTGATCCAGAGAGAGTTGAAGCAATAAGGGCACTACCATTGCCAAGTCACAAGAAGGCCCTTTAAAGTTTCTTGGGAAGAATCAATTTTGTTCGAAGGTTTGTTCCAGACTTTGTAGCCCTTGTCACAAGCCAATAACTATGATGTTGAAGAAAATTATGGACTTTTAAATGGATAGCTGAAGGTAAGGAAAATTTTGAGGTAATCAAATAGGCTATCTCACAAGCACCAACTCTCATTAACCCAGATTTCTCTAAGGATTTTATCCTTTATGCATTTGGCAGGTGATGATACAATTTCTGCAATTTTAGTACAACAGAACAAAGAAAATGCAGAGCAACCAATTGCCTTCTTTAGCCAAAGCTTGGAGGACTATGAGGTGAGGTATTCCTTCATTGAGAAGCATGTTATTGCAGTGATTAGGAGCTTGAAGAAATTTAAGCATCTAGTTTCAAACAACAAGGTTCAACTACTGGTTTCTCATGTGGGAGTTAAGGAATTCCTCCTCAACAAAGACCTAAATGAAAAATGTGTAGGGTGGATTACTCATGTCATGGAGTATGACATTGAGATAAAAGTCACCAAGATGGTCCAAGGAAAAGGATTGTGTGAGCAGCTGGTCTTGAGAAAATCAATGGAAGTAAGCAATGGGAAGATGTTGTTTTGGCATTGCAAGACAACCAAGAACAAAGAGGTGTTCAAGAAGAGAATGGTGGTATGCTCACTCCTTGCTAGACCCAATACATAATGCACTTCTTTACAAATAGGCCTATGCCCTCCAGAGATGAACAAAACCAAGAGAAGACACTTCAGATTGCAGGCTATTCCATATGCACTTGTTGATGGTGTCTTGTTCAAAAAGGATATCAATGGAGTGCTTGCTGAGATGCATTGGGACAAATCAAATTAAGAGAATGTTAGAAGAGTTCCATGGTGGATCAGCTGGGGGTCATTTTGCTCTAAGAGTGACAGCCCTCAAGATTATGAAGGCTGGCTATTATTGGCCCAAGGTGTTTAGTGATTGTTATGCATGGATCAAGAGGTGCAAAAATTGTGCATTCTTCACAGGCAAGGAAAGATTAGCAGCCCTTCCATTGCACCCAATTTTAGTTGACCAGCCATTCATGCAATGGGGTTTGGACTTCATTGGAGTCATTAACCCAAACTCAAGCCAAGGACACAAGTGGATTCTAACAGCAACAGACTACTTCACACAAATGGACTGAGGTGGTGGCACTCAAAGAGGCAAATGAATCTAGCATTCTAGACTTCTATGAGGGGATAGTAACTAGATTTGGTATACCTACCACTATAATATCTGATAATGCATTGGCATTCATAGGATCAAAGGTAACTGAATGGGATGTTAAGAATGGGATCTATCTAAGCACTTCATCAAATTATTACCCTCAAGGTAATGGCCAAGCTGAGTCTACCAACAAGAACCTATTAAAGATCATCAAGAGGACTCTTGATGAAAATCAGAGGACTTGGCACACTAAACTTAAATCAACCTTATGGGCTGATAGGATAACTCCCAAGAGATCCACTGGTAACTCTCCATTCAGACTTGTTTATGGAAGAGAGGCAATCTTTCCTATGTCACTTGAGTTGCCAAATTGGAACTCATGAAGCAATTGGAATTGTTGGAGTTTGAACCCATGGAGGTTAGATATGCAGAATTGATGGAACTCCAAGAAATTAGAGAGTATGCAGCCCAAACAATGGAGAAGGACCAAGCCTTGATCAAGAGAACCTTTGATAGGAAAGCTAAGGCTAGAACCTTCTAAGTTGGAGATTTAGTGTTGAAATGGGATGCAAACCGAGAAAAGCTAGGAAGGCATTCAAATTTTTGATGCCATTTGGAGTGGCCCCTACATGGTCACAAAATGTAAGAACAACAATGCCTTCCAATTATCTACATTGGATGGTGAAGAACTGCATATTCCAGTCAATGGAATCCATCTAAAGCATTGCTACTAGAAGGGAAAACTCCTCACCTTGTACATATTAGCTTATATTTTCATTCCTCTAAGTGCTTGTGCACATTGTTTTTTTGTAGCTTAGTTTTACATTTCCCTAAGTTCTTTGGCACAAGATTTGTTGTCCCAAAGATGCATCTTTGCAGGCCATGTTCCTAGATCAAGTGATATTCTACTCTCACAATCTTCTTTTTAGAAATTTTCTAATGAGTTGAGAGTACCAAGTAGTTAAGTTGATGACTCCATGCCCAATGGATTGCTTCAGGCAGCTGGTCACTTCATCCAGCAGGTAGATGACCCCTCTGAGTCACCAAAATTGTTATTCAAAATAAGCCCCCTTGCTTATTTTTGATAACTTTCTTTCATTCCTTCCTTTCTTGTGCCTCAGTCAAATTTTTCCACTTTTTAGGCACTCAAAATTATCTAGAAATGGCTTCATCAAATAGATAATTTTCTCACCTTTCCAGAAAGGTAAAGTTTTCCTTCTAACTCCTTGTATTTTGCAAGTTATGGCTCGGTGGAGTTTTTGAGGGAAATTTTCCCTGGGAAGGTCCGCAGCCAATGAGGAGGTGCCACGTGGCGGCTGGAATGGTGGGTCAGCGGAGGTAAGTTGGAAAAATTTGCCAAGGAAGTGCAGTGGGGGCAAAGGAATTTTTTTTCCAGTGGGCCTGCAAAGGAGAAAAAATGGCTTGAGGCCCGCGCTGAATGAGGAGGTGCCACATGGTGGCGGAGGTCGGACCAGCGGAGGTAAGTTAAGACAAAGTGTTCAAAAAAATGGTGCAAAGGGAAATTTTTTGCCTGGAACCCTGCATGCCAAATGAGAGTGTGACATGTGTCCATAAGGTTGGTGGGAGTTGGAGTGGTGGAGAATTATTTTGGCTTTTTGCCAAAATAGTAAAATGGCACAAAGGAAAGAATTGGCCTGCAGGCCCGCCGAGGGGGAAATGGAAGTTTTGTTTTAAACCCCGTGGACTAATAAGAAGATGCCACATGTCTTATTTGCAATAGATAGGTCGGGGGCATGTGGAGAGAATTTTGACAATTTCACCAAAGTGGTCATGTAGCAGCAAAGGAAAAATTTGGAGTGGCATGCCGTAGCTAATTGGATGGCCCAGAATCAAAGTGTGCCACGTGTCCCGGAGCAGCGGGGCGTGGAGGAATTTTTTGGATTTTTTTTCCAAAATTCAAAAAAGCATAACATGGCTATTTGAACCCATAGACCAATGGGGAATGCGCCACGTGGTAGTGGAGAGTGGTAGAGGGTGCAGAGCTTTTTGGGGAATTTTTCCCAAATTCAAAAAAGGGGAAAAATTTTAGGTTTCGGCCCGCCGACCTGATTTTTTGCCCTAGTTTTGTCCCTAAATCTTCAGAAGGGCATATCTTTCGATCCAAAGCTCAGGTTTTTCTCAATTTTTGTGTCATTGGAAAGCTATTGAAGTCCTCTACATGATGGAATCTTCAATTTATTTTTTTGGTGGATTTTAGTGAGAGAAAAATGAAAAAACACCTTTGGTATGGGGAAAAGAGCATATAACCGACATTCAACCACCATTTTTAATGCAGTATGGCTTCCATTCTTCTCTAGCATGGTCAAAAATATTGGGGAATGAACTTTTAAGGGTACCCATGCTATTTTTATGGATTTGGTTGGTGGTTGAACCATTCATTTCATTTTTCCGCATGTTTCTCCTTCCTGAACTCGGGTTTTCATTGTTAAAAGCCAGATTTGGCTCATTTGTAAAGGGTTGGACCTTTTTTTGTTCTACAGGCTCCCTCCTTCACCCATAGCAAGTGAATTTGTGGAATATCAGACCTTTTTGAGGGACTATAACATGTTTTCTACCTCTTTCTGTTGTAATGCACTATTTTTAAAAATGGAAATGACAATGCAAGTTTTGTGAATGAATTTTCAATCCTTTCTTGTGTTGTTTGCTCTATCTTGATCCTTCATTATAATTTTAGCAATTTGTGCATGATTTTTGTTGTATTTTTATAATCTGTGTCAATCTACAGAGATAGATGTTCACCACTCCTTTGGTGTATCAGCTTGTTAGTTTAGTTTTATCTTCTTTTCCTCTCTTCTATCCTTGTCTCCTTGGCAGAAAAGAGTAGGATTTTGAGTTAAACCTCTGCAAATTTCATGCATACATATGATCAGAGGAGTAGAGGAACTAGCCTTTAATCTGGAGATTTTTTTCCTATTTTTGCAAGTCCCACACTTGGGGAAAATATTCCATGTTGTGCAATCACACTGGATGCCCATTATCAAACTAGAAATCTAAGAAAACATCCAAGGGTGCTGTGAATTTGCACTAACAATAAATTTGTAAGAAATTTAAGAATAAAATCTACAACTATAATAATTTACAAGTAATTGATTCCAAATACGGTATCTGAGACATGTAGGCAATTTCTTCTAGTAAAATTGCATTCTTATAAACAAATTCAATCTTGGTTGCTTCATAGATAACAACAGAGGGTCTTTCTTCATCTCTATAAAGTTCCCTTTTCATAAATAGTCTGAAAAGTAACTGTTGGTAGAAGACATAACTCAAGACTTGTTTTGCACAAACATTATCCTCCAGTAGAAAGAAAATTCTCTAGCAGAAAGTCCTAGGAGTTAAGTGGTGACATCATCAAAGATAGTTTCATTTTATAATTCTCCGGTGTTGTATTGAAGTTCAATATTTAAAACATATTTGTACTTGCAATAATTTAATTCCAAACTACATTTGGGATAGTTCTAAGTGTATTTTGACATCTAAACCACTTTTTCTGCAATGTTTCCCTGATACCATACAAGGGCAGGCCATCTAGTAGAAGAATTCAATCCCAATTTTTGTAACTATGTATTTGATTGCACAAAATATATGTGTGATATTAGATGTCAACATTTCATGAAATCAGGCCATCTATAGAAGAATTGCAATTTTTTGTAACTTGTAAGGAAAACAACATTTCATGTATTGGTGTATTCTTCTTTGAAAGTGATTTTTTATGTGTACAAAACCCACCTTCACGAAACCATTCTTTCAACATTTTTGTCTTGATTATGTCAGAATCAATAAAAAGTCGTGTCACACCAATTGTGTCTATTGTATCAACATTCCAAGTAGTCTTCCATCCAAATTTTATCGTAAGGAAAACCAAATACCTTCATCACATTGCTCTTGCAATTATCCCCCTTCAACCTAACAATTAAATCCCCAAAGCATGACATCAAAATTGTAGAATAACATGTCAAAAAGATGAAAAGTTTGCTTGTTTATCTTAGTTGCATATTTTTTCCAAATCATAGACATACACAAAACTAAAGAGAGCAAACCAACCACATCATCTATTCGGGAGGGGGGAAGATTTGCAATCTCCCGTAGTTTCCTAAATTGAAAAACTTCATTAAGGGCAAACCAACCATGTCAAATGGGGAGGGAAGGATTTGCAATCTCCCATGAACTAATTGATTCATTGATAACATGGAAGTCAACTAGATGGAAAGTGGGTAACTGTTATCCAAAATTTCCCCTTTCAGTTTATTTTGATAACTTGCACTGATTATTTGGACTTGGACAAGGGTAAAATTGAGTAAAAATGGAGAAATAAATTGTTCTAAGGCCTTCTCTCCTCTTTTCATAATCCCTTAGTTCCATACATAGCCAAAAAATGAAGAAAAATTGAAGAAAATTGTAATTCTGTAGTATATTTTGGGTTTTTTGTGTTCAGGACAAATAGTTCCCCAGGGTCAAGAGTTCTCCGCAAGGTTCTGGGGTTTCTGCAATACAAGGAAATTTGGAGAATCTCAGTGTAATACAAAATTTTGGGTGTCATACAGAACTAAGAAACAACTATTTTTATCTCTAAGTTCTCCAAATTATTTCACGGGCAGCAAAGTAAGAGTTTGGGGGTCAATATAGTGTTTATTGTAGGCAAGAGGTGTGTTGCAAAAACCTAGGGGTCGGATCGAACAAGCTCCCTAGGAACAAAAGTTCGTCGTGGAGTTTTTTGACATAAAAATATAAGTATCGAGTGGTTTGTAATGTAGGTGGGGATGAAGAAAATGGAACATGAGGAATGATTTCCTCAATATTTTTGGTTCCCTGCAAGGTAGGTCGACGTGAAGAACAAAGCAAGTGGGAGCGAGAAGTCAATGTTGTAGGTAATCATGTTGCTGATGGAACGTAATGCAAAATGAACCAAGTGTGGGTGGAATAATTCCTAAAAGGAATGAGTTACCCAAAATGATGTATGGCTTGATGAATAAAGAATGAGGTGAACAAGGTTGTAGGGATTTGTTGCGAGAGGCAGAAGGTTGTGGAAAGAACCGAGCTTGGGTGGACTAGTTCCTAAGTTCCACCCGACACCTGATTACCTGACTATCAACCGAACGAGAGTAATGTGGGCAAGGTGGATGAAAATGGCACAAGTGGAAAGGTTACCTATTACCCTCAGTTATTTTCACCACCATTTCACCCACAAGCAAAAGGGCGAAAATAGTTAGATTATGGAATGTAGAAGTGCTTAGAGAACTCATGTTCCTCCTTGAGACCATAAGGATCTGCATGGACATAACTTTCACCTAGGTGCTCCAAATTTGTTAAAAATGGTACTGTTGGAAATTTAGTTTTATCCTCTTCATCATGGTAACTAAAAATATTAATTTAGGTAAGATTACGTGGGATTAAAAACATGAAAATGTTCTATTGTCTTGTGTTTTTGCATGGGAAACATTCACCTGAAAATAAGTCAACTATACCCCTAGTGTCAAATTGTTTATGCCCCTAGATCGACCTATCCCTCAATTTCAAGTCTATTCTTGTCCTCTAAGGGTCTATCTTTGATTTCATTAGTTCCCCCCTAGGTGATTTAGGAATAAGAAAATTTATTCAAGTATGTTGGAGTAGTGGTTTTCAAGGCAAGTTTGCAACAAACTTAGAAAGGGCTCCCATAATCATTTATAAAACATGCATATCATAACCAAAGTTTTAAAAGAGGCTCATTTTAATTGTAGGGGTGAATCTAGGATCCAAGAACACTAAGGCACTGATTTAGGAAAAATTAGGAGAAGTTTTAGGCATGTTTAGGAGCCATATCACTGAAAATAGGTTTTTTTGCCTAAAGGAGCTTGCACAGAACACAAGCACCTGATCTTTAAGGAAGGATTTCGGGAGCTCTAGAATGAGCTGAGGTCCAAACATATATCATGGTTTTGGCGATAAAATTTTTTAGGGAAAAAAATTATGGGTTCCTTTCCAATTCTCTGGGAGTCTAAGTCCCTCCACTTAACCGATGCAGCTTCCGTATATGCATGCGCGATTGAAAGTGAGTTTTCTCCGAGTGGCCTTATGGCTAGGGATCCAATAAGAGAACTCAAATGACCCTACAGAAAATATAGAAATATATTTCAAGAAAAAACTTTGTCTGAAGAGTGGGAAAAGGGAATGAGAAATGAGATGGGAGAACTAATGTTCCAGGTAGAAAATCAAATTCCTGCGCACACTAGTTAGAAATTTCAACACATACATTTATGGTAAGAAAAAAATCTGTAAAAAGAAACAAGAAAAAATATTTTTTATTAATCACAAAGTATCAAGAAACCCCTTAGCCAAATAAATATAAAATCTCCTTCTTCTTGTATTGATTTCTTAAAAAAAAGTTTTACATAGTGTGGGAATGGAGGAAAACTAGTGAGGGGGAAGATGGAAGAAAATGGCTATCTCCTTTCTTATCTTAAATTACAATACACTCTTGAGTTTACAAAATCAATCACCAACACTTTGAAATGGGAATAGCTTTACAATTTATAGAATGATATATGACTCTTCATCTACCCCCCAATGCCTTTTCATATGTCCTCGCACAACTTAAAACTTTTCAATTTCCTAGGAAGCTTTTAAGTCTCTTTTTATAACATAAAGGTGACTTATTACATTGGGAACATTAATACATATGAAAAAGTGTAACCCCAATGAAAAATTAGAACATTGAGAAGAGAGAGAAAGTTGAGGGAAGAGGAGAGTGAAAGAGAAGAGAAGAAGAAGAGGATATGTCATTCCTGATGAATTCCATTGATCCTTATTGATGGAAAGCTCAATGCAATGAAAATCTGAATCTTCAAACTCATGTGAAATTCCTTCTAATTGGCTCACAGATGCTTTAGAATGAGTGTTTAAAAACAATTGGAATGGTTCTGTCGATGACTGTAGCTTCCACCCTACACAAGATACTCCTGCAACTGAGCTAGGAAGTGATTTTCAAGAGACCCTGTTGAATTCCCAGAGATGAGCCTCAAATTCACTATGAGAAAATTCCATGGAAGATCCAGAATGATGGTGTTGACCTGAATGATCATCCCTCTATGTCCCATTGTGCCAAACTTTCCCTTTGAGAATGTAACCAACTATTTTTAGTCAAGTACAGATGGGGCAACTTACTATTTTTAGTAAGTGTCATAGTTAGCTTTTCCCAACCTTAACCGGATATGATAGCTTGAATAATTTCTCCTTACTATGTTCCTCTCACTTTTTGGACCAACTGGCTATTTATAGCAGGAGCTTATGGAACCACTTACTATTTTTAGTAAGTGTCAATTGTGAGCCGAGATGACCTTTTTGATGACTTTTCTTGTGATACTCCCTATGTGTTCACTTCCTTCTTCATATCCTCTTTAAATGGTGGCTTCCCAAAAGTAATAGAACCCTATGTAGGAAGCCATGCTATTTTTAGTAAGTGCACCATAGATGTCAGATTGCAAAAAAACATGGGTTTTGAAAATCTAGGTCTTATTTCGGGATTCCACGCTCCGATATTTTGAGTAATTCCTTCATATGAGCAAGTGGTAAAATGATATTTTCATCAGACGGGGGAAGAATACTGACAAAAAAAAAATCCCTCCATATCCCTAAAAAATAGGTACTTCATGGCACGAAAACTATTTTACATGAAACTATATTTTTCAACGATCGTTCCCTCCAATGTTTTCATGATTTCATCCCACTGGAACCCTGAGAAGTGAAGAGGTAGCTCACTTATTTTTTTCACGGATGTTCTTCATATGACAGGGTAGAAATTTGATAAAAATCATTCCTCTGTATCCCTAAAAAATAGGGACTTCATGGTGCAAAAAATAGTTCATGTGAAACTAGATTTTTTAAAGATCATTCCCTCTAATTTTTGTGCAATTTCACCAACTAGAACCTTGAGAAGTGGAGAGGTAGCTCGCTGATGTTTTCCACTATTATGTCATGGTGACTATTAATGGAGCTTGAAATTTTTAGGTCTGGTTTCAGCCTTCATTTCATGATGAAATCAACTCCATTGTGATAGGTTTTTGCTTCTTGTCTCTCTGGTGAAATTTCTCTTCGATCCGGTTGCCGGTTTGACGGGAAATTGAGATTTGTTCTTTGTGGAGCCAGAAGTGAAATTTATTCATTGTGAGAATTCCTTGTTGTGAATGGGAGGTTTGAAGGTGTTTTTTTAATTAAATCTTGAGAGTGAACAACTCAGCAACAAATGGTTATTCATTTTGTGTACAGCTTGCAAGATATGTTCGAATCTTCATCTCACGACAATGGAGGTTTATGAAAAATTCCTTCACTCTTCTCTTTCATTCTTCATTCCTCTAGCTCTATGATCAATATTTTCTTTAAAACCTATGAATATTCATGGAGTGGAAGGTTTTTTTTCTATGGTCGTATCTTTTTGGAGCAACTATGGTGGACTGAGGTGTTCTCTACAACTTTTCTTCTGGCAAGGAAAAAGCGGCAAATAGTTAGAAAAAGGGAATTTCAAATTTTTGAGATTGAGTTGGGAAAATTTTCATTTCCCTGATGTCCCTCACCTCAAAGGGAGGTGAGATACATCAAATTCCATGGTGAGAAAGGCTATGAAATGTGGCAGAGATCTGACGGCATGGAATGAAGGCTAAAAAATCAGCTTTAAAGCACTGAGGAGCTGGAAGTTGGTCATATGGGTGACTAGAAGTATCCTTAGGGGCTGGGTGAATTTTTCCATTTCTGATGTCCCTCACCTTGAGGGATTTGAGGGACAAAAAAATCCTACCATGCTCCTAGACCTGACACGTGTCCTTCCAAAATTTGACTAACTCCCGAACTCGCTCTAAGAGGGAAACTTGAAACGACGATAACTTGAGCTCCCTATGGACATTTTTGATGAAAGTTTATATTATCTTGCCTTGAAATGTCCTTCTAAATCCAATGGTGAGGGTATTAGATCTTGATGCATCCATTTGAATGCTGAAAAAGTGGATTGTTGATTTGGGGACTCCACCTATACATGAGTAAAAATGCTTACAGCCCCATTGCGCCAAAGTGTTGTGAAAAAAATAATTTCACCATCTTGGAGGTCTAGGAATTTCATTTCAAAAAATGTTTCATTTTTCTCTTAACTCCATCCCAAGCTCTTGAAATCACCTTTGGAATCTCAACAACTATTTTGGCATGTGCGCTGCCTAGGCCTGTGAACCCTGTTTTTGATCAAACTACTCCAAACTCTCCACATATTCCCTTAATATTCCAAAAGAACTACCATGATGTTTATAGGCCTTAAATTCACCTCCTTTTTTGATTTTTCTCCTTCGTTCCACTTCAGGGGGTTTCTCCAGTCCTGGGAAGGCCAGTGATAGCCTTTCCCAACACTGCGCAAAGACAATTTTTTTCAAGAACTCCTAAAATCACCCTGGGGGTTGAATTGAATTTCCTAATTCACCTAGGGCGATATATTAACATCAAATGTGAAGTTACTGGACTAACTGGGAAGACCTGGGGTGCCTCAGAATGATAAAACATGAAAATTTTACTACAGGGGTATCATTGTCATGCTTGGAAATTATCAATTTGCCTCTTGCACATTTGCATGAAAAAACCATGTTAGATGGTAATTTGGTTTGGTCCAGAATGTGCCATACACTCCAGTTCCATATAGACGTGAGGAGGGATATGCTGATACTCACAAGGAAGTTGTAGGATAGACTCCTATCATTGATGATGAGTAGGGAGCCATGGGTATTGATGAACATGGTGACCTAGTGTTGATTGATGATGCTGGGGTGACCGATGGTTATAAGTAGTGGTGGGCTAGTGCATTTATAGAGTTTGAGAGGCTTGATTGATTCAAATAGGGAGGAGGGTGTGTTCTTGAGGAGAGGGATCATATGAGGTTGTTGATGTTAGTAATGATGAGTAGGGTGATGGTGATGAGGATGACCTTGAGGCAATAGTTGTCTTGTCTTGTATTTTTGCATGGGAAAAATTCACGCGAAAATAGGACAACCATACCACAGTGTCAAAAATTTCCAAATTCATACCTTCCCAAGACACCCCTAGGTCAATCCATCCATAGTACTAACCCTATCCTGTCAGTGTGATGATCCCCAAGTAAATGTCAAACGTCCCCTAGGTTATTAAGGATCTTCTACATCGATCAGGTATTCGAACAATTTTGGGAAGGGCTACCATCAGCCTTCATAGGACTATTGCACCACCCCTGGAGTGGATCAAATGATAAAAAATCATTATGGAGAAGTATTCAAGTACTATAAACATCATGAAGATGATTTGGAAAGATTCAGAGGTTTTGGAACTAATGCACCAGAAGAAGGTTTTTGGGCTTGAAGGAGCATGCACAGTGAAAGAGGACCTGAGATTTAAAGAAACATTCTAGGAGCCCCATGATATTTAGAAAGCTTAAAAAATTATCAATGGAAATAATTTTTAATATCCTCCATGGTGGAAAAAATGGGACCTCTTAAAACCCCATACATTGTCCTATCCAACTCATTCTTCTGACGCACAACAATCAACCCCAAGAAATAAGGAGAAATTTTAGGGGTTATATTAAAAATTGGATCTTAGGACCATCACCATTGGATTCACTAATTTTTTGGGAGGTGGAATCATATAAAAGTTTACTCAAAAAAATCCTCCGGGAGCCTGAGATATGGTCTTTGCAAGTTGGTTTTAAGGTGAGATTTCCAATACTTAATCATTTTTTAAGCTGGACACTTGGCAACCTACGGTTAAGGTGGAATTAATTGTCCCCTTTTTCCCTTTGCAAAGGGACATAAAATTCCCCCTCTCACCATTTATTCTTTTGGTCACTAATGTGACCATGTACTTACTTGTTAAGCCTCGTTAACCAGTTTGACCATGTCTTCACCTACCACTGCATGTATGCCAAGTGTCGAGCTGAGGATGAAGGGGAAATTCATTTCCCCTTTTTCCCTTTTGAAAAGGGAAAAAAGGGACATGAAAATTTTCCCTACCCTTATTGTTCCTTCTTGTTCTCCATACGACCGTCAACTAGCCCCCAGGTGCTCTAATTCAACCCCCATCATTTAAATCACTCAGCGAATAAAAAGATGTCAAGTGTCAATCCTAGAATGAAGCACAATTTTATGTCCCATTTATCTCTTTCGAAAAGGGATGAATGAGACATAAAAATGTGCCCTATGATTTTCCCTCCCTTTTTAATGTTATTTAAATGTGGGGACTTAGTCATTTTCACCATTCTTCATCCCCCACGCCTCCAGATGCTTCCGAAATGCTGGTGAAATTTCTCCAGAGATTAAATCTAATATTTTTGTCCTCAAACAATTCCATGAAGTCTGCCATGATCTAAATCACAAAAAATAACAAAAATAATAGATTCTAATGAAGAAGAAACAAAAATTTCTCACCCAAAAACCTTGAAGTCCATGGAGATAAATTTGATCATATCTCACAAAAATAATCAATGGATCGAGATGTCGTATTTTGTAGACATTTAGTTTTTCAGAGGCCATGAGGATCCAAGCGAAAAAATTTTCATACATGGCCTAGATTTTTTACGGTGAGCAAACCCTTGTTTTCTTGCTACAAAAATTTAAATTTTAAAATCTATTGTTTCCTGCATCAGATCGAGTTGAAAATTTAAAGGAGAAATGTTGGGAAAAAACCCATATCTAAATAATTCATTTCGTCACAAACCAACCACCAGAGACCCACTTTAAAAAAAATAGTAAGCCTTCCTACACGGGGACTGGCTACTTTTTGCAAGTTAACACCAAAAGTAGCTGCGACGAAGATAATATACACAGGGGATATTCAAAACGTCAAAGTGGTAGTCCTATGCTAGAATTGGTGAAAATGACCACTTATTAAAAATAGTAAGTTCCTGGTAGAAAAATTTCATCTTTGGGAATCAGGGGGCTTTTATTCCTGGCAGAAAAATTACTGACAACATTATTTTGATTCAAGAAGCCATCCACTCCATTGAAATCTCTGGTAGATCAGCTATGTTTCTTAAGTTGGATATGTATAAAGCCTTTGATAGGATAAATTTTTCTTTCCTCTAGGCCATCATGTTAAATGTGGGTTTTGATAAATTTTTGGTTAATATGATTATGACATGCATTTCTACAACCATTTTCTCAATTTTGGTTAATGGCAAACCGGAAGGTTTTTTCCAAGCTGGTAGAGGGCTGAGACAAGGTCATCCTCTCTCACCTTTCCTCTATGTCATAATGGTTGAAACCCTGAGTAGAATTTGTCAACATGCCATGGCTTCTAATCTCATCCAAGGAGTCACAATATCAAATGGTCTTCCCTCTACCTATCTCAATCAGTTTGTAGATGATAATTTTATGATGGGTAAGGCCTATGTCCATGAGGCCTCAAATTTTAAGGAGTTTCTTAATGATTATGAACAAGTCTCTGGAAAGATGGTTAACTTTCATAAAAGTGTTATCTTTTTCATAAATTTGCATAATCAGGTTCAGGCCAGATTAGCTCGCATCTTGGGTTGCAGAATTAAACATTTTCTAGATTCTTATCTGGGAATACCCCTGATCCTTAAAAACCATGACCTCATGATTTCAAACGCTCTGTTGGATAGAGTTAATAATAAACTCTCATCTTGGAATGGTCTCTTTCTCTCTCAAGATGGTAAGATTCAACTACTTTAAATCTCCCTTCAAGGAATTCCCATTTATGTGGTGTCTCTTTTCATTCTCCTTGCTAAAATTAAGGAAGCCTTAGAGAAAATCGAAAAGAGGTTCCTTTAGATGGTAGCTGGTGAAAATTTCAAATTTCCTCTTGTGGCCTGGGATAAGGTTACTAAACCTAAGCTATGTGGTGGATTGGGGATAAAAATATTTCTCTTATGAATAAGGCATTAATAGCCAATGCTAGCTAGAGGATTGCCAGAGAGGAAGGTCTTTGGGTGAAAATCATAAATATGAAATATTTACGGAATATAGGTAGAATGGAATCCTTTTTTAACCAAATAAACCTCCCTAGAGGGTCATTTTTCTAGAACTCCTTTGTGGCCTCTAAATAAATTTTATCCAAAGGTATGATTTGGGAAATTGGTAAGGGCTCTAGAATCAACTTTTGGTTTGATAATTGGCTTGGGGATTCCCCCATAGCTAACTTAGACTTCTGGAAAGATGTTGCTCATTACTACAAAAAATCTGGAAAATTTTGGATTTGGGACTTTTAGATCCAAGAAGATTATTTTAGATGGGAGATCATTGATCCTCCCCTGGATTTTGATGGCAACATCCAAACTTTCTGGGTTCTCAATAATAAACTTAAGGCTTTCCACATCCCCATGTTCCAAACCAAGGAGGAATCCATCAGATGGAAAGAAGAAGAATCTAGAAATTTCATGATTAAATATTCCTACATGTCTAATTTCAAGAATGATATGCTCAAGGACTATTGGGGGAAACTCTGGGTGAAAGATATCACCCCTAAGATTAACATATTTTTCTAGTTAGCTGCTCAGAATAAAATCTTGACTGTGGACAATCTCAGGAAAAGGGGAATGAAGATTCCTAATAGATGTTCTCTCTGTAAGAAAGAAAAGGAAAATGTCAACCATCTCCTCCTTCATTGCTGCTTCTCCCATGATGTCTTTGATGTTATTATGGACTTGTTCAATATCCAATGGATCCTACCCTTGACGATTAAATATTACTTCTTTCAATGGGAGAGTCCTTTCCATTTTCCTATCTTAACCTGGGCCTAGAATATTGCCCTTCCACATTTGTTTTGGGGTTTATAGAAATCCAGGAATGATGGTATCTTCCATGATCAAAAATATCTTATCTCGAAATTTAGAAGAAAAACTTTGATTTCCATAAAGGAAAACATTAAACTCTTTACAGGTAAAGTCAAGAAACCCTATTTGAATAGTGAGCAGAAAGTTCTTGACAAGTTTTCCCTTGGTCTGGTGGAATACCACATTCCTAAAAATAATTCCAGTTGGAAAAGGCATGGGGGAAATGTTGTAAATTTAAAATTTTATAGAGCCTCAAAAGGGAATATAGGTCCTGCTGGGGGAGGAGTAAATCTAAGGAACAATGATGGAGACTGGTTGTTTTCCTACGCGGGTCATTTAGGTCACCAAAAAAATAACATGGCAGAAGCTAGAGCTCTTCTTTGGGGGGTTCTCCTAGAAA
Organism: Taxus chinensis; assembly: GCA_019776745.2. NCBI lineage: Eukaryota > Viridiplantae > Streptophyta > Pinopsida > Cupressales > Taxaceae > Taxus > Taxus chinensis. Next base: position 893,712,603 of record CM034150.1, read on the forward strand.
AAGAAAAAGGATTCAAGGACATCCAGATCGAAGGTGAATCTCTCCTCTTAATTAATCCCCTTAATAATAAAGATTCTATTAATTGGGCCATAAGTAATATCCTCAATTATGTGAAGGAAACTTCAATTTTTTTTAATAACATTTCTTATAATCATACCCTTCGTTAAGGAAACAAATGTGTAGATAATATGGCCAACTATGGAATCAATTGTAATGATTATAAGATATGGTGTAAAGTTGATATATTAGACATGAACATTAATGAGATCATTAATAGAGATAGAGGGAACTAAGTTTTATAATGTTGGCATGAGTGAGCCCTGTGGCGGCGATAACTTACTTAATATCTTGTTTTTCAATATTTCTGCTAGTGCAAAAGAAGGTCCTTTTTTGAATTTTAGTAGCAAACAAAATACACTCAGTCTGGTGAATATGGGGGGTGATAGGATTAGAGTTGAACCTGATAGCCAAAGCGTTAAATCTTTTAATCAGCCTTTGTGGAACAGGATTAGGATTGGGGGTTTCAATAATTTCATTGCCAAATTACATGGTCACGATCCTTCTCTATCTAAGGATTTTGGCAAATCTTGGAAAGTGGATAAGTTTTTTGTTAGAGGGATGGAAATTGAGGTGTCTGAGTACTCCATTTCCCTGTTTATGGAAATGAAAATGGATGGGCTTAAAAATTTTGAGGATAGAATCCACAAAGAACAAGAAATTGAGTTGTTCTTTTTTGGCAAGGAAAGATGTTCTTTCTTTATGGATGGTATTGCCAGGTCATGCATTTCAGGTATTTGGAGAGAGGTGTGCCTTCAAATCATGAAGTACATCACTCTGGAGGGAAAATATAGAAAAATCTATACTCACCATTTGACCCTTCTGAACATGTTCCTCCATAAGGTCATGGTGAGCATCCCCTTCTTTTTGTTTATGTCTCTGACTAACTCTTTAATGGCTTTCCAACAGGAGAAAGTGAAGTTGCCTTTACACGAAGGGCTCATTCTTCTGATGTATGAAAATGGGAAACGTACTTTGTCACCTTCCCTGAAAGAACATGCAAATGAGGATGACCTCACTCTTGCTGAATACCTCACTAAGATGAAGGCCGAAAAATGAAAAATTGTAGGGGAGAATTCTGTTAAATATATGGGTGAGGAAGGTCATGGGGAAGTGAGCACTTCGAGAAAATGTGATAGGGATGGTAATTTAAAGGGTTTCAAGGATTTGTGTAGTAAGTTCAGCACTTAGAAGGGGTGCTCCAAGTGATGGAAGAAACCAATGCTGGTGAAAGGGAAACAATGATGGATGTCATTAATGCTTCCAAGTAAATTGTCACTACACAGGTGAAGTCTAGGCAGAAATTTCTAGAGTTGGAGGAACATGTCAAAAAGCTCAGCGACAAGCTGGAAAGGATGGAGGAGGATACCAAAAGAAAGATTTTCAAAATGCACATCAGTATATTTGAGGATGAGCTAGAGGATGATATTAATGAAAAATGTGTTGAGAGTGGTGTGAACAAAGATAGCCATGATGGTAATAGTGGGGGTTCCCCAAAAAATTAACTTTTGGTTCTAGATTGTTGGCAAAATTTTGGTGAACTTCTATTGTTTTGTTGTTTTGGAGACTGTTTCTCCTTCTCTCTAGTTTCCCCACCTTTCTACAAAGTCTGGTCCTTGATTGTAAGAGTCGAGCATGTTTAAATCCTTTTTGGGAATTTTTCATTTCCTTCTTGCATGTTGTTTTTTGTTCCTCCTTTTGTAATGGCCCCTGGGAGCCGATCCCTGTTTTTACCATATCTAATAAAAAATAGTAAGTTCCTAATATGGTTACCTTATATAAATAGTAAGGCATCCAACAGAATGATTAGTGAACCAACAATGTACATAAGGTAATTCATACAACCTAATCTCACCGATGTAGTCAAAAAGGGCAAAAATCACAAGTTGTCTCTTAGGCACTTATTATTAATAGTAAGTCATATCAAAATAGGTACCTGATCTTCAGTTGATGATTCCAAGAGATCTGTAAGGAGTTAAGAGGAAAAAAATACTCATTCTAAATCTAACAAAATCCTCTATAAGGTGTAATCATCATATTATTTAAAAAATATTGGCACTTTTCAGTGGAGCTCATTATTTCTAGGGATAGTTGACAATTTTGATTAAAAAAGGCACCATTTTAGGGAGTTTTAGGAAGAATTCAACTATGAAACCCATCCCATTGATCTTGGAATTTTTTTTTTGAGTCAAAATCATATACATTTTCACCCAAAAAGACCTCATGGAGTTCCAACAATCCCAATTTCAAGTTCGCATTCCTGGCAGCTAAGTTCTTATGTTTTGCCTCTCAAAAGTACGTGACACATTTTTGTGCACCTCATGTTACTTTGTAAAGGTGCAATGGGGACATGATATCGCACTCATGAATAAAATTTTCTTTATTTCTCTGTTTGATCCCAATATTTTTGCATTGTGTGCATATTGACACTCCCCATGTCTCCCTCCAGTTTGAGATCTTGAAGTTAAAAATCATACCTATCGGAAAAAAGAAGGTTTTTCTTTTCCTCTCTTCCCCCCTTGGTGCTGTAGAGACAATAAAATGTGCACATGCATAACTTTTTTCCTACTTCTTTGTTCGTTACAATGTTTTTTGCATTGTACAGATCTTACTTTACTCTATCATGCCCCACAGTTCCTGGATCAAAGTTTTCAACCTCAGTGCACTTACTAAAAATAGAATGTGTCCATGATGAGGTGTAATAAATATAGAAAATGGATAAAAATGGCAATGTAGCATCAAAAAATGAGTATTGAAATGTGCCAAAGGATTTAGAAGGTCATTTTTGAGAAAAACAAGGTCGTAAGATGATCTCATAACTCAAACAGGGAAATGAAACCTCCATAAACATCATGAAACAATGTTTTTAAACACTCATTCAGACAACCTGAGGTATTTGTGCATCATGAATAAGGAGGATATTGTGTTCAGGGATCTATATTTCATCATATTGGAGCATTTCATCAGATCAAGTCAGCAAGATCAGCCTGCTCTTCATCATTGGCATGATTCTTCCTTCTTCTTCTTCCTTCTCTCTCTCTCTCTCATTTCCCACCCCCAACATTTTCTCTCTTCAATGTTATAATTTTGCATTGGGGTTTCACTTTTTCATATGTATCTAATGTAATAAAAGTAAATTTAGTTTTCTAATGTATAAATGTCTCCTTTATGTTATAAAAAGGGACTTAGATGTTTTTCTTGGAAGATAATTTTTTTTAAGTTATTTCGAGACATATTAAGAGTCATTGGGGGGCATATGAGGAGTCATTCCCCTTCTTATAAAATGTTAAGTCCTCTCATTTTTAAATTCTTCTCTAGTTGGTTACGAATTTGTGAATTCATGAGAGATATTTTTCCTACTTGTGGAAGAACAAAGAATTAGTCAATTTTCTGCTCACTACTTTTCCTTCATCCTCCTACTATGTATAACTCTAATTGAAATTATAATGAATGAAGAAGTTTCTATTTTCCAAGGCATATGAATGTGTACATATTTTTATGCATGGTTTCCTCTAGCTGATTGCATTGAATTTTTTGCTTTTTCTTCTCTTAAATGCATGTGTTGAAATTTCTAACTAGTGTGTGCAGGAATCTGAGTTTATACCTACAACATTAGTTTTCCTACCTCTTATTATCATTCCCTTCCCTTCTCTCAAGACAAAGTCATCTCTAGCAAGCAATTGCTAGCTTTTCTATAGGATTAGTGGAGCTCCCTTGTTTGATCCTCAACTGCAAGGCCATTAGGAAAATACACCTTTTCATGCGCATGCAAACATAGAAGCTACACTGTTTAAGTAGAAGGAATTTGATTCCTAGAGCATTAACAAGAAACCCACAATTTTTTCCACCTAACAAATTTTATCGCCAATAGGTTTTGGTTCCTACCTTGGGGTAGACTTGGTAGCATCTACACCCAAAATATGCCCGCAAGGTCTGAAAATCCAGAAAAAATTCAAATATGCAAAAAACCAACAAAAAAATCAGATTTCAAAAGAAAATAAGTTTTGAAGGTGACTCCATCAAGGAATGAATTCCTGTCACATTTGTTTCCCACATCACAATGAATAAATTTCCAGATTGGAATGAAGGACCAATGAGTGATAGTAAAGAAGAAGAAGAATATTGTGACTGAGAAAAGAAGATCGTTAATCAACCATGGTTCCAGACTAGTCTTTGTAAAAAAGAAAATTCGATAACGGTCAAGGAGACTCCTAATTCAAGAAATGATCTACAATTGGATAAAGGAAAGAATATATAACTTTCTATTGAAGAAAAATAAAATGAATGGTTGAAAGGTGTGCAAAGAAGATACAAGATGTTGCGTGAAGCCCAAGAAGCTCAAGAATATGCCAAAGGTAATAGTCTCAGTTATGCACAACTTAATGAAAATCTTGGAGCCATGTATTTCATCACCCTCCATTGGGATGATTTCCTTGCATATAGGAATGATAAAATGGGAGTATTAAAACTTGAGTATATGGAAAGTATCATGAGAAATACGAAAGGAAAATTGAGTCCCCAAATTTACCTTGAAATATTGAAATATGTTGAAGCTTTGTAAGAGATGTATGAGCAACTTGAAGAAGCCCGTAGAAAGGAAGAATAAGAGGAGACTTGTCCTATGGAGGAAGATCCCGAAGATGGATCATACTACAGGGTGTTCATCCCTGAAAGGTTCTTAAATTTTTCAGAAGAAAATCCTATCCTTGAGCCTTTTGATGAAGATCAAATCAGCACTATGGAATATGATGAGAGCAAGGATGATGCAGGATCAACTGAAGAAGAAATTATTATTTAACCCTCCATTGAAAATAAAAGAAATACCTTTGAAGATGATGAGAATGACATGGAGACATATATTAAATAGAGGAACAACCCATGGGAGGAGTACTATATTAAATAGATGAATATTCTTTTTGCATAATGTATTATTATATGCTTTCTTAAGACTCCACCAACGATGAAGAAGTACAAGATGACCAGTTCAAAGTACGCATGAATAATCTCATCTCAAATTTTTATCTTCTGATTAATGGTGGAATGGAGATATGTGAATAATATTATGCTATCAATCTACATCATGGACTGAAGATGGTGAATTCAAGATGGTCATGGATGATTTTCTTTCCTCTTGTGATCCTTCAAGTGATGAAGAAATTCTGAATTAAGAAATGGAAATAGTTGAAGAACCAAAATCCCTCCCCAATTCAATCATGGATGACAAAATGGAAGAGACCCACTTATTTTTTAAATCTAAGGAGAATGAACAACTCAAACACAACCTCTTCTCACCCAAGGATCAAAATGATCATCACGGTGAGTATGAAGTCTTTCATTTTATATATGAGCAAGATGATTCAATAATAGATGATCGAGATAGAGCTAAAATTTCTTTCCATACCATTTCCCCAACATGGTTTTATGCTTCTCACCAAGGGGAGGATGATATGGATTTTGAACTTGAAGGAGCAACCTTTCGAAAAAGTATGGACCTCTTCTCCCTGTCAAAAGGTTGCATGAATCAAATATGCCCTTGCTTTTAAGATAATGAAGCTAGTAAAACACAAAAAAGGGAAGGAGTGAATGAGGATGTTTCAAATGAATCATGGGCCCAGATGGATCATATTTTTAGTCATCTACTGGAGGTAGAATTTAGAGACTCTTTTAATAAAAATGAAAATGATCCTATGGTGAACTTGGAAGAATCATCTTTGTAAGACATATTGAAGGTTGTAGAAGAAACTAAAAATCCTCAAATCATTTTTGAACTCTTGAACCAGGCTATGGAGATGTAAGACATGCATGAATCAATTTGTGCTTCCCTTTTTAGTACACCAATTTTCGTTGTTGAGATGAAGCAGTTGGATAAGCTTGATGACATCCCCAATACTTTGGTTGACGAGAGTGAACATGAAAGCATGTATTTTTCTTCCACATTGTGTGAAGAATTTCATGAGTGAAAAATAATAAAGGTTCTTGAATCTCCTTTGGACATCTCCAGTATTGAAAATAACATCTCTGCCATGGAGGAAGATAAAAAGGAAAATATTGAGCTGATTTGCATTAAAGAAAGTTGTTCGGAATGAGGTGAAAAGTTGTAAGACTATTGGGAGTGTATCCAAAACCAACTTTTTCCTGCTACTTCGAAATGTGCCACCAACGCAAAACAAGAGTTCATATGGAAAAATCCACTGAAGGGTGAAGAATTCTTATATGATCAATCCAAGAGCTGCAATTTTGAAAATTATACCAAGATGGAATTTGAGCATATGGATATTGATAACAGTTGCTGGGAGAAGAAAAATGAGATGTTTAGAGAAGTCCTCAAATGAGAAGGAAATAATTTTTTTCTCACTCCTCCTTAGTACCTTGCTAATATAGGAGATGATTTTAGATTCCCATCCAAGGATGAATAATGTGTCATGATGAGGTCAATGTTTCCAATTTTAAAAATATGTAGGAATGGTGTCTAATTCTCATAAGATATCAAGAAGAATCCTCAAAAGGCAATAGTTTCAAGAAGGTGACAAAATTTTCAATGGATGAAAAAATGTTCTTATTAAAATGTGAGTATGAGGATGGAATGATGATCCGTATTCTTCTTCTCAAGCCATGCATTGCTATCACTAGAGCGTGGTTTGATTGAATAACAACTTTTGTGGTTCTAAGGATAGACTTTAGTTCACTATTCCATGATGGTATGTACTTTTCTCAACCCATTTCTAGGTATCTGTATATTATTTCCCCGGCTCTGTAGATATCCCTCCCCCTATATATAATTTCCATTTTATATCGTGTGTTTTTTTCCCTTCTCTTCTATTTTCTTGTTTGTTTCTATGTGTGTGTGTGTGTGTGTGTGTGTGTGTGTGTGTGTGTGTGTGTGTGTGTTATTCCTTTCTTGCTATCTCTTACAACTTATATGTGACTCCTATAAATTCCAATGGATAAGGCACTGATCAACGTATTATAAAATGAGATCATGGAATTTCTCATGTCATGTCTTCATTGTTCTCAGTCCATAACATGTCCCCCAGCTAGAGCTAGCTGTTGTCCTATGTTTTTATGTATGGTAAAAACTCACCCAAAAACAAGACACCCATACCATAGTGTCAAAAATTCCCAAAGTGATACCTTCCCAAGACACCCCAAGGCCAGTTCATCCATAGTAACAACCCTATCATGTCAGTGTGATGATCCCAAAATTAATTTCAAATTTCCCCAGGGTGATTTAGGAAATAAAAATCAGTCCTCCTAGGTGATTTAGGATCTTTTGGAGCTTTCAAGTATTCAAGCAGTTTTGGGAAGGGCTACCATAAGCCTTCCTAGGACTAGTGCACCACCCTCGGAGTGGATCATAGGATAAAAAATAATTTTTGAGGAGTATTCAAGTACTATAAACATCATGGATATGATTTGGAATTATTCAAAGGTTTTAGGACCAATGCATCAGAAGCAGGTTTTCAAGCCTGAAGGAGCAAGCACCGTGAAAGAGGACCTAAGATTCAAGTAAACATTATAGGATCTCCATAATGTTTTTAAATCCTAACAAAGTATCAATGGAAATAATTTTCAATATCCTCCATTGTGGAAAAAATGGGACCTCTTGAAACCCTATACATTGTCCCAGGCAACTCATTCTTCCAGCGCATAACAATCGATCCCAAGAAATAAGGAGAAATTTTTAGGGGTTTTAGTAAAAATTATATCTTTGGACCATCACCATTAGATTCATTTAGTTGTTACGAGGTGGAATAATATAAAATTTCACCCAAAAACTCATCTAGGAGCCTCAAATATGGTCTTCGCAAGTTGGTTTTAAGGTGAGCTTTCCGATACTTAGTCATTTTTAAGATGAACAAGTGGCAGCCTGTGGTTAAGGCAGAATTACTTGTCCTTCATTTTTCCCTTTTCAAAGGGATAATAGGGAAATAAAATCCCCCCTCCCCCCATTTAGTCTTCTGGTTACTAATATGACCATGTACTCACCTATTAAGCCTTGTTGACAAGTTTGACCATGTCTTCACCTACCACTGCATGTATGCCAAGTGTCGAGCTGAGGATGAAGGGGAATTTGATGTCCCCTTTTTCCATTTAATACTTAGTCATTTTTAAGATGAACAAGTGGCAGCCTATGGTTAAGGTAGAATTCCTTGTCCTCTTTTTCCCTTTTCAAAGGGATAATAGGGAAATAAAACCCCCCCCTCCTTCCATTTAGTCAACCTGGTTACTAATATGACCATGTACTCATCTATTAAGTCTCACTGGCAAGTTTGACTATGTCTTCACCTACCACTGCGTGCCTGCCAAGTATCGAGCTAAGGATGAAGGGGAATTTGATGTCCCCTTTTTCCATTTACAAAGGGGATTAAAGGGACATGAAGATTTTCCCTTTCCCTATTATGTCTTTAAGTTCTCCACATGACCGTCAACTGGTCCCTAGGTGCTCTAATTCAGCCCCCTAACTTAAAACACTCAACGAATGAAAATATGCCAAGTTTCAAGCCCATAATGAAGCAGAATTTTATGTCCCTTTTGTCCCTTTCAAAAATGAATGAAAGGGACAGAAACAATTTGACCTACCCTTTTCCCTCCTTTTCCATGCTATTTGAACACATGGACTTAATCATTTTCACCATTCTTCATCTCCCATGCCTCTAGATGCTGCCGAAATGTTGGTAAAATTTCTTAAGGGATTAAATCCAAGATTTTTTGTCCTCAAATGATTCCATAAATTTTTCCATGATCTAAAGCACAAAAATAATGGATTCAAACAAAGAAGAAACAAAGATTTATTGCCTCAAAACCTCGAAGTCTGTGGAGATAATTTTGATCATATCTCACAAAATACTCAAAGGATTGAGATTTCATCTTTAGAGGCCATGAGGATCCAAGTGAAAAAAAAAAATCATACACGGCCTAGTACTTTTTATGGAAAGTAAACCCTCATTTTCTCGCAACAAAAATTTAAATTTTAAAATCTCTTCATTTCCGACATTGAACTCGAGTTGAAATTTCAGAGGAGTGTTGTTGGGTGAAAACCCACATCAGATAAATTTCTTTCATGTCCCAAAATAACTACCATATACCCACTTTCCAAATATAGTAATCCTTCCTACATGGGGACTGGCTATTTTTGGCAAGTTAATGTCAGAAAATAGTTACTGGCAAAGACAATATACACTGGGGATATTCAGAAGGTCATAGTGATATTCCGGTGCCAAAATTAGTTGAAAATGACCACTTAATAAAAATAGTAAGTTCCCAATAGTGGGTACTTACTATAAATAATAAGTCATTCTAGAAGAACAATAAGGGAAATAATAATGTACACAAGGGAATTCATACAAACTAATCTCACTAATGCAGTCAAAAAGGGGAAAAAACCACTATTTACTAAAAATAGTAAGTTGGTCTCTTCAGGACACTTATTATTAATAGTAAGTCATATCAAAACAGGTACCTAATCTTCGGTAGATGATTCTGGGAGCTCCCTAAGGAGCTAAAGAGGAAAACAAATACTCATTGGAAATCTAAGTGTTTCGCTCGGAATGTTTAGGATTCTGGGAATAGAGTTGCTTCTATCCTTTCATTCCTTTTAGAAACATATAAGGGTTAGGGTTAGGAGGAATACCCGTTTAATGTCGAGATAGTGTGTGCATACCGTAGAGAAAGATCAGGTTGACTGCGAAGAACTCCTTTTTGTCTTGGAAGGACTACCTGCAAATAAGAACACAAGACCACAAGATTTTGATTAGACAATAAATGAGGAAACTGCCTTGGGCCCAAGAAATGTAAAACTTCCTTTCGAAGGTGGTCAGTTTCCCTGCTAATATGAATTAAACACCAAAGACTGTAAAATATCAATTAAATTGCTTTGTTGAAACAGGTAGGGGAAAGGCTGATTTCTGGTTTTGAGTCACAATAACCGATACCGGTTACTGATAACCGATATCGGTAGGGTTTAATATCTGTAGGGTTGGTTGTGTTGTGGGGTGGTTGTTGTTGTAGGGTAGTTGTGTTGTTTGTAAGGCTAGTATATGGGTGATATTAGGTAATGAGGTGATGAGAGGTAAATGAATGATAGTTAGATGCAATGTGTTGCTGGGTAGTGGATCTAGGAATAGATTTGTGAGGACTGTGATTCAAAAGTCTAAGAAATGTTATTAAAGAGGACATGCAAGATGTAACTTACTGGTTATTGACGAAAGATGTAGGTCCAAGAACTGTGATGACAAAGGTAGAACTCAGGTAGGATGGCTTGACACACAGAAGATGAGATATCTCCCTCCCGATGATCAGCTGAGTATCACAGGGCTCTGGTTATTCAGTTGCAGTCTTAGGCTTGATCTCCTTTGCTGTCAAACTCTTCTTGTCTCTTCACTTGTCTCTGCTCGGCCAAGTAAAGATCCAGATTCTCTTGATCGCTTCTGATGATCTCGATTGATCCAAAAATCCTTCGACCTTTGTTTCTGGTTAGGGGAGCCCATTTACAGGGAACCGATGGCGGTTACGTAACCGACGGCGGTCGAGTAGGAACCGGTATCGGTCAGGAAAAAGTGGGCTATTTTTAGTAAAATAGCCCACTTTCCCTGCTTTTCTCCCGAGGATTAGTTGCGGGCTTGGTCAAGTGACTAGAAGGTCGGTTTTGGGTGCGAGAAAGGGGTCATTAGTCATGGGTGTGGAGGTGTAGACCAAGTTATAGGTCTTAATTAGGTTAGTTTAGGGTTAGGACTAGGTCATGATGAGGTGGCGAAATGAGGTGGCAGGTAAGGTGATGTGGATTTATTAATTATAAGGTAATTAATAAATAATTGTGTAAGGTTTAGGTGATGAGGTTAGGTTGCGAAATGAGATGCGGGTCACAAGGGGTCGTAAGACACAAATTTGGTGTCTACATTAGCCCCTTATTGTCATGTAGCTTGTTTTGTAAAGCTGCACGGACAATAATATGAAGTGGTTTCCCTAGTTAAGGGTATAGGTAATCCCCCTCAAATCTATCACAGATTGAGAGAACATGAAATCAGGGATAGGGTTGATAAAGGGTAAATGGTGTAGAGACGATGGTGAGGTGGTGGGGTAGGTCCAAGGAAGCAGACGCACGTTGAAATGCAATAGTGCGACTAGGGTACATGATTTGACGAGAAAACCAGCAATGCATAGGCAAAGGTCGATAGTTTATCCAAACAAGGGTGATATAATCCTGGTATCCAAGGCATAGGAAGTAGCTCCAGGGTATATAACGGGTAAGGTACAGGAACGTTTAGGCATGTTCGGCAGTACCAAATGGTTGGTTTGGTTGAGATAAACGTCACGGTCTAGGTCTAGGCAAAGTTGGTCGACAGATCAAGTCAAGGACCCTAATCATGCTAAAACACGAACAGGTGAGCTCGAGTGAACAAAAAGCTACATGATGGGTGGATAAAAGTGTATCGTTGTTGATGTTGGGTAAGGTATTGAAGTGGTACGGCCTTGGGTCGGGCCAAGTTGTTGGGTTGCGGCCTTGGGTCGGGGCCGGATGAGGTAGGGTGAGGCCTTGGGTCAGGCCAAGTTGTTAGGGTGCGGCCTTGGGTCGGGCCTGGATAGGTAAGTTGAGGCCTTGGGTCGGGCCGGATAGGTTGGGTTGCGGCCTTGGGTCGGGCCAAATTGGTAGGTTGTAGGCCTTGGGTCAGGCCGGATAGGTAGGTTGAGGCCTTGGGTCGGGCCAAATGGTTAGGTGTGTGGCCTTGGGTCGGGCCGGAATAGGTAGGTTGATGGCCTTGGGTCGGGCCGGATAGGTTGAGGTTGGGTTGCGGCCTTGGGTCCTTGGGCCGGATAGGTAGGTTGAGGCCTTGGGTCGGGCCAAATGGTAGGTTGAGGCCTTGGGTCGGGCTGGATGGATTCCTCCATGCGAGAGGGGTATTCATATAGGATTGGCAGATCAGTGGGCGAATAGGCAATTGTGGTACCTTTGAGGAAGGGAGGCCCGGTTGAGGGTGATGATCACGATCATCTCCTGGGTCAGAGCCGTGAGGGTCTAAGTAAATGTTGGGGAATAAATAAGGAGGACCTACGTGTCGGATAGAGAAGACGTATTTGTTTAACATCCGAATATGTATGGATTTGAGTTATGATAATAATAAGAATGTTTGCCTTGAGGTCGTGTTTTGAAAAAGGATAAAGAGGAATGTGATTAAATAGCGGCAGAATAAAACATTTATATTTACCACACATGATAGGTTACGGTAGGGGATGGTCGAGCTAACCTTGGGATACCCCATGTCTCCGAAGTGTTGCCTACATATCCCATTGTACAAAGCAAGGAGGGGCCTCAGACTGATGTAGTTCTCCCTTAGGACCAGGGAGAGGTGAATTTAGGCAATTTGGTATGGTTTAGGAAATTGGTTGGTTGGTAAAAATATTGATATTAATATTGGTAAGGTAAGGTTGATGGTGTTGGTAACGAATTGGTGATGTTGTAAAAGGTATAAGGGAAGCGAAAGTTAGCCTACCCAAGTGGTAGGGAACCATGTCCTGATTAAGATCAACACACAATCCTAGATGCGAGGCAAAGAGGAAAGAGTGCTCCGTAGGTGAAAAGAGCTAAACAAACCACACAACGTAGAACGAGCTTGAAGCCCTAGGTACCGTGCATAGACGAGAAGTCAATAGGTGAAAAGAGTTGTATGATCACAATATATCGGGTGTACGTCACGTCCCTTGAGTTGAAACAAATGGTGAGGTGAGGTGGATGGTATAGCTGAGGTACGGAGAACTTATTACAAAGTGAGTGTTCTGACGAAAGAGAACCTACCCTAAATAGACAAGTCCATGACTCAAAAGTTCTTTTGAATGAGGCTTTTATTTTACTGAATATAGACTGATCGATGCGGGAAGTCTACAAGGGATATTGATTGTATTATTCTTGAGGTCTTCACAAAGCTGATCAATGCGAGAAGCTTCTGATAAAGGCTGACTGTGTATAGCTGTCCTTCGAGGGAGAAGTCTATTTATAGTAGCAGATATGATTTTAGTGCATAGCTGTCCTTCGGGGGAGCAGTCTATATATAATAGCAGCAATAGTTTGGCATATAGCTGTCCTTCGAGGGAGCAGTCTATATATAATTTAGATAGCTAGATGTCCTTTTTGACGTGAAGCATCTAGTTTTGTAGGAAGTTTGACTCAAGAAAATCCCATAAGAATACGGCTTATTTTAATACTTTGAAGTCATGGACTAGACTAAAAAGGGAAGGCATTGCTAAGGTGAGGTGAGAATCAAACTATGTGAGCTTGATTTTTATTATGAGGTGTAGGAAACAAAGTGTATGTGGTGGTAAGTGAGCTCAAGGGACGAGCGGCAGGTAGATAAGAAGTGATATAACACTAAATTCAACAGTAGAATGGTCGAAGATGCAAGGCATTAAGGGGTTCAGGCTCAGGTTTACCATTAAGCGAAGCTAAACGATAAGTGCCTGATCCATAAGTGTGAGTGATTATATAAGGCCCAATCCAATTGGGAGCAAATTTTCCATGTTTGCTCTTTTCTAGTTTGGTTACATGTTGATTCTCTTTGAGGACAAGATCACCAACCTTAAAGGTACGCTCATGAAGTCACTTATCATAAGCACACTTGATACGTTTTTGATAGATTTGGAGGTGATCAAGAGCTGTAAGACGACGCTCGTCAAGAAGCTCCAATTGGGCTAACCACTCTTGGCGGAAATCATCGTTGGTGAGAATATCCTGAAGAGATATTCTGAGGGAGGGTATTTGGATTTCGAGAGGCAAGACAGCCTCGGTACCATATACCAAAGAAAAAGGTGTGGCATTAGTGGAGGTACGAATGCTAGTACGATAAGCCCAAAGGGCAAAGGGGATGTGATCGTGCCAATTTCTTCCGGACTCATTGACAACTTTCATGAGGATTTTGGTTAGGGTTTTATTAGAGGATTCGGCTTGTCCATTTACTTGTGGATAGTAGGGTGATGAGAAGCTAAGTTTGATACCAAAGTTGTCACAAAGGTCTTGCAACAACTTATTTTTGAAAGATTTTCCATTATCTGTTATCAGGCGATGAGGAACACCAAAACGACAGATAATGTGGTGGTTAATGAACTCTACAATTTTTTCTTTTTTAGTTGAAATGAGTGGAATAGGCCTCCACCCATTTTGTGTAATATTCAGTTGCTGTGATAATCCATCGGTGACGTTGCGAAGAGGACGGATGAATCTCACCAATAAGGTCTAAACCCCATTGTGAGAAAGGCCAAAGATCTCGGGCGACCTGTAGCGGGTGGCTAGGAGTATGTTGAAGGTTGGCATGTTGTTGACACATAACACAACGCTTAACATATTCGTAGCAATCGTTATTGAGAGTAGGCCAATAATAACCTAGGCGAAGGATTCGTTTGGCCATGGCAAGGCCGCTAAAATGTCCGCCACAAATACCGTCATGGACTTGTTGGATGGTATGGGTGACCTCCGCACCGGTGAGACATCGAAGGAGGATGCCATCAAAGCCACGTTTATAAAGGAGTCCCCCCATAACAACATAACGAGAAACGCGTTTAAGAAACGCGCGTTTGCCGGTACTAGTAAGGTCAGATGGGAGAACAGAGGTTGTAAGGTAGTCGTGGAATTGGTGATACCAAGTATCCTGCGAATTAGCAGACACCGTATTTATCGTACAAACAACCGGGGCTGAGTAAGATGGGGCAAAGAGTTGTTGGACCAAGACGAAAATGTCAGAGTCAGTTGATGAAGCTGGAATTTGCGAGGCTAAGAAAGCCATAGTATCCGCAAATTTGTTAGTGGAGCGGGGAATGGTTTGGATAGAATAGTGAGTAAATAAGGCTAGAAGTGAATCCACGTAGTGTTTGTACTTTTGAAGTTCCTCATTTTTGCATTGGTAGATGCCCATAACTTGATTGACTACCAATTGAGAGTTGCCAAAAATATTGATAGATTTGATACCTAAGTGTAACGCAACCTGGAGACCCAGAACAAGGGCCTCGTATTCCACTGTATTATTAGTGCAAGGGAAATCGAGTCGGAATGAGAGAGGCATAGGTTCAGCGTCGAGAGGAATGAGAACAACGCCGGCTCCTCCGCCGCGCTGGCATTTGGATCCATCGAAGAAGAGGGTCATTGGATATGACTCTTCCCTGAGGGAAAGAGTGGCGATGAGTTCGTCGGGGAATGTAAAATTGGTAAATTGTTCCCCAGGTAAAGGGGCTTCCGCAAGTTGGTCTGCGATGGTTTGTCCTTTGATTGATTTCTGGTGGACAAACTCAAGGTCGAGGTCGGCGAGGAGCATGAGCCATCGGGCGATGCGTTGGTTTAGATGAGGTTTGGCATACATGTAATGGATGGGGTCCGTGTTGGTGATGACGAAAGTTTTGTGATTCAGAAGGTAGTGTCGGAGTTTGGTAGCCACAAATGATAGGGCTAGGCATAACTTTTCTACATGTGTATACCTAGTCTCATAGTCCACCAAAGTATGACTTATATAATAAACGGCTTGTTCTCGATTCTCGGAGTCACGATGTGCAAGCATGGCCCCTACAGCGTGGTCGGTGGCAGAAAGGTAAAGGTAGAAAGGGCGGTCATCCTGGGGTGGGATAAGCACGGGTGGCTGCAAGAGATAAGCTTTGAGAGCCTCAAAGGCTTGGTGGCACTCTTCACTCCATTGAAAGTCAATGTCCTTTTTAAGGAGGTGATGGAAAGGTTGACATCGATCCGAGAGTTGGGAGATGAAACGTCGGATAGATTGGAGCTTACCTTGTAAACTACGCAATTGTTTGAGGTTAGTAGGTGGGGGAATTTCTAGGATAGCTTTGACTTTAGATGGGTCGACCTCAATGCCACGCAAAGAGACGATAAAGCCAAGAAGTTTTCCCGAAAGGACACCAAAGACACATTTCTTTGGTTGAAGACAGACAGAATATTGTAACAGGCGATCAAAAAATAATGGTTAAAACATCGAGATGTTCACTACGATGTTTAGATTTGCCAAGAAGATCATCGACGTAATCTTCAAGGATAGTGTGCATAATGTCATGAAAAATGTAGGTCATAGCCCGCTGATAGGTTGCACCAGCATTATTAAGGCCAAATGGCATTACACGATAACAGAAGGTTCCCCAAGGAGTTATGAAGGCAGTTTTATGTTGATCGGCAGGGGCAACCAAAATTTGGTTGTATCCTGAAAAGCCATCCATGAGAGAGAGCATCTCATGGCCTGCAGTGAGATCAACAAGTTGGTCAATACTAGGTAGGGGGAAGTCATCCTTAGGGCAAGTGAGGTTAAGATCCCAGAAATCCGTGCATATCCGAAGTCCCCCCGTCACTTTAGTGACAGGTACGATGTTAGAAATCCATTGAGGATAGTCAATAGGCAAAATGAAGGAAACAGAAAGGAGTCATTGAAGCTCCTCTTTGACCAAGAGGGCAATGCGTGGATGCATTTTTCTCAATTTCTGTTTAATTGGCTTGGAATCGGGTTTCAGTGTAATGTTATGGACAGCAATGTCAGGATCAATTCCTGGCATGTCAGCGTAGGACCAAGCGAAAGCTTGGTTGCGAGCACGGAGAAAGGTAGTAAAGGCGACTTGTTCTGATGCGTTAAGGGATTGTCCGATCTTCACAATGTGAGGATCCTCCTCCGTGTGGATGTTGATTTCTATAGTAGATTCGTTCAGCATGGTTTGAGTTTCAGATGGTAAGGCGCGTTGAATATAAGAGTCATCCGCGCCAAGGTAAGTGAGGATGGAGTCATCATCCTGACACTCAACAACGTTAATTGAAGGTGAGTCCTCTTCAATCATGTCTGGATACAGAAGGGGGATAGAAGAGGGGTCCTCATTATCGCGTTGATAAGTGAGAGGACCTAGGAAGATAGCATTTATGAAAAAAAAAAGTTAGGAGGGATAGATTCGGGATCTATCGACTCTGTGGGTGACGAAGGCAAAATGGGTGATGATGGTTTGGTAGGGGTGACGTCGTTGTCTTCTAGAAGACAACTGACACGAGGTTCCTTCGATGTAAGTGTTCCCGGAAATCCGAGACCACTACGATCATTGTGCTTGCGTGTAGTTACGGGGATGATTGTATGTCGGCCTTGTTCATAAAGACCAAAACCAAAGCCTTTCCAAGCACAGCGAGTCAAGAAGGTGAGGGAGAAACGACGATTTGTCAGGTATTGAAAATCGGATTGGAAAGGAACCACACCAAGAGGAGGCTCAGGGGCAACGGAAGATGCGTCGACACCCCCATATGTTAGGTTAGTGCGGCAGTGAGGTGGTCCGTAGGGGATTACTTCCCCCACACGACGGTCATAGGTAGGATGTGCATGTACCTGTCCGTACTCCTGTGGGGTATGGAAAGAACTAACGTTATATAGGTGATACTCCCCCAGCGTAAGGCGTTGAAAAACATCTACTAAGGGGTCTGCGGTTGGGATATTAGCTGCAGGAAGGGAAGTGGTTTTTGCGACAGTGGTTTCATTTGAAGGTGTAGGTGCGGTTGAGGTGGATGGTTGAGGCACATTTGAAGAGGATGGTTGGGTTGAATGAATGGGTGTCTTGATTGGTACAAGCACATCATTAGGGCGGTATAACATATTGCAGGTTTTAAAGGGGGGAGGATCAGCTTTTACGGTGTAGGACTTCCCCTCGTACTCAAATTTTATGCATCTATGTAAGGTTGAGGGAACGCATCCCATAGCCCGGATCCAAGGGCGACCTAGCAATATATTGTATTGGAACTCTCCCTCAAGGACATAGAAGAGTTCGGGTAAAGTACGTGGTCCTACACGAATGTTGAGGATCACGGTGCCTAAGGTAGAGGTAATAGCGTCATTGAATGACCGCAACATGATGGGATTGGCACACATGTAGCTAGAAGGGATATTCATTTGTTGGAAGGCTTTTGAAGAGATGATGTTTAGGCTAGCGCCCCCGTCAATCATAACACGACGTACCCGAATGTCCCGGACGTAAGCTGAGATGAAAAGAGCAGGGTCAGGATCTTCTGTACCAAAGTCAACAATTTCGTCTTCGGAGAAACTGACTGCAGCAGCTTGTTGTACAGAGATAGAAGTGGTTGGGGCAGTGGGTTGTTTGGTGAGAGAAGCAACGTGATTGGGTGTTAGAATGGAGGTAACAGGCAGGGTTTCATTAGGTAAGACCTCGATCCCTTGAAGAATTTCCACGAGAGCTTGTCGATGAGATTCAGAAGTCTGAATGAGATCATATAGTGTCATTTTTACGGGTGATTGGTGAAGCTGTTTGATCATGGCTCGATGGGCAACTCCATTAGAGATGGGGTAAGCGGGTCCACGAATAACCACTTTGGGTGGTGGTGCAATCGGGATGGTGGACGGAGAAAGAGAGGACGCAGGTGTGCTTATCTTTCGCTTTCTCGTTGTTTTTCTGTGCTCGAGTAGCAACACTAATCATATTAATCTCGTAGACCTGAGATGAGGAAGATGGTTGGGATAAATCATGGTCTTCAAGAGGTGGGGTTGTAATAATGATAGATCTTGGTGAGGTGGGGACAGATGGTATAGGAGAGGGAATTGAAGCTAAAGGTCTCTCCCTTCGTAAGTTGTCTTTCTTAACCTTTCTATCTGGGAGAGGTGACTGACGAAGGATGGTTTTTAAAGCTTTGCATCCCTCCACATCATGTCCTGGTGTGCGGTGATAGGCGCAGATTTTAGACTCATCATAACCTATAGGTTGAGGTTTAGACGGGTCATAAGGTCTAAGTGGGGGTAGGGAAATGGTCGCATTCTCCACCAACATAGCAAGGATTTTGGCGTAAGATCCTTTGAGTGGGTCAAAATCGGAGGAGGATGAGGGTATTGGTTGTGCGGGTTTTGGTAATGTTTGGGCGTGGTTGGTTCGTACGGGTGGTGGTTTAGCCAAGGGGTGTTGACACGTGGTTTTCACTAAACGTGGTTTCTTTGGCGCAGGAGCTACGTTCAGCTGGTTAGATGATGAGGCTACAGATGACGTGGTAGCGGGAAACAACCATGGAGAAAGGGGAGTGACAGAAAATAAATCCTTTGATGATGGAGTTTGTTTAGGGTTGATGGGTGGACAGGATACGTGGGGTGACAATGTTGATATACCCTTTGATCTCTGTATGGGTGCAGAAGGCGTAGGTCATTTTGAAGAAAACGCAGGAGGTATGATATATTGATGCAAGGTGGAGGGATGAGGTCCCAATATGGAAGGTAGGTGTGACGATGATGGTTTTGATTGTGATAGAGGCACGGATTGAGTTTGTCTCCTAAGTGGCGGGGTGGCTTTATTTTTGGATAAATCTAGTCGCTTAGGCGGGTGTGTTAGACTGGGTATTGGTGAGGTCCCAAGTGTAGGGGAAGATTTGGTTAGGTTAATAGAGGTGGATGGGATACTTGGTAGAGATGCGGGGGGTGGAGATGAGGACATAGGCATTTTGAGTTTCTGTAAACACTTAGGGTATATGGTAGAGGTGTCTGGATTGGTCATTTGCATTTGAGTAGAATAGGGGGTACTCAAACGTTCCCATAGGACTCGTCTATCTTCTGGAGAATGACAGTCTTCAGGTGTGAATTGTAATTTTTGTACGGAAGAAAGGTGGGTTGTGATTCCAGTCCACTGTGGGTGTGATACAGGGGGTAGATGAGGCACTGTATCAATAGGTGTTAAGAGGTCAACCGGTCGTTGAAAAGATTTAGGCGATGAAGAACTAATAGGTAGGAGGGCATGTTTGAGAGGGTCCGTTATGGTTAAAGAATTTGGTGATGTCGGTGCAAGAGATTTCTCGTCTAAGGATGACAAAAGGAGTGGCAAGCCTTCCTCTTGTGCAGCAAGAGCAGTAGGAGGAGACGTTTGGGAAATAGATAAGTTAGATAACATCCGTTCGCAGTCTTGTAGGGATGTGGTGTAAGAAGACTCATCGATGAGAAGAGAAGTCTGGGCAGTTAACTCCTTTATGGGTAAAGGAATGATTTTGCCTTGGTTTGATGGTGGTGAAGGAGGTTCGGGCCCCTGCGTTAGTGAAGAGGCTTGATTCAAAATTTTCTCGATAGAGGCTTTTGGCTGGGAGTCGAAGACTACATGGATCTCATGAACACTTTCCTCGGCTAAGATATCCTGGTTTATGTTACTGTTAGAAGAGTGATTCGGGAATGGTTTGTTGAAGATTTTCAAATTTCGGTTGGCAGGGGCATTAGGATTATCGAGGGTTATATCCCCTGCGTCAACCATTTCCTGCACTATGTTTTTCAACATCTTGCAGTTTTCATGACTATGTCCTTTTACGCGGTGAAAGTTACAGAAGTCATTTTCTTTGTACCAGGAAGGTATAGCGCGGGTGGAATCAAACCCGGAGTGGGGTTTAACAGGAGGCAAGGTGATAGCTCCGGCTTTGAGCAATTTTTCCAAGATGACACCATAAGTTTCTCCCAAGGGAGTGTAATTGATGGGCTCGGCTTTATACTTATAGGTGGTTTTTGGTGGGGTATTAGACGGTGCTTGAGATTTGACCATCACCGCGTGGACAGCTCCTTTTGATTTCGAAGAAGTGGATGTGTGAGGAGTGGTGGTGTTTGGTTTATTGGTAGAATCTGGAGTTCAGAAATTGGGGTTTTTGTTGCGCAACCGCAATTTCTCTTCTTCTAAGGCTCGAATTTCTAGTTTCCGAGCCATGGTAAAGGCCTCATCAAATGTGCGGAAAGTTTGAATTTGAAGAGTAGGAGAAATGTGCTTAGCACATGCCCACGTAAAAAGTTTGATAAGTTCAGCCTGAGGCAAGGCATATGTAAGTTGGTTGATAAGGCCACGCCATCGTCCAACGAAATCTGCGATAGATTCGTCTTCGAATTGTCGGATGGCATAAAGGTCGGTGATAGATACTTTCTTGGCAATGTTAATGGAGAAATGATCCAAGAAAGATTGGGCTAGTTGGTTAAAAGAGAAGATTGAGTGCTGGGTTAAAGCACTGTACCACTCCAAGGTGGGTCCTGATAAGGACATGGGAAAGGTGCGGAGTAACAAGGCATCATCATGAGCAATCAAATAACAAGCATGTCTAAATGATCGCAAGTGTTGTTGAGGATCCTCTTTACTATTAAAACGAGTAAATTTCGGCAATTCCCATTGAGGAGGATATGAATGAAGGGGGACAGAAGGGTGAATAGGCTCCGACAAACTTTCTCGTATGTCAAGGCGCTACGACTTCCCGAAACAGAAGCCTCCAGATTTTGCATTTTGTCCATCATTTGTTTGATGAAATCTGTGGTTGGATGAGATGATGGTGCGGTTGTGGTAAACGGAGGCAAATTGGGCCAAGGGCCTCCGCTAGACAATGGTGGGGTTAAGTGTTGATAAGGTATGGAGGATGAATATGTTGAGGTGACCGAATAGGGATGTCCCATATAAGATGTTGAGGTCACTGGATACGTGTATGGGAATGAAAAGGTAGGCGGAGCTTGAGAAGGAAAGCTCGTGTGGATAGGTGGCAGAGAGCAAGTCATGAACGGAGCAGTCTGCAAGAGAGATGAGGTAGGAGCCAGTCGGCGGTAATGATATGTGGGGTCCAAGATTAACCAAAGGAAAGCCAATCTGTGTCGTATGAACCTCTGAAGCCATCGGATTGGGAGACGGGGCTAAAGATGCAGGAAGCAAGGCGGTGTTATCAGGCGGAGTGGGAGCTAGATGAGCAGCTATACTAATAGGCATGCCAACAAGGAGTTGACCATCGGGCGTACGGTCAGGGGCATGAGACAAATAGTATTGTACGGCGCTAGGATTAGCATCCAGAAATTTGGCAAATTCCTTATCTCCTACAGGAATTTTGGGGATCTCACTGGTGTCCGTAGGGTTCCCTATAGAATGTGAAGGGGGTGATTCAGGCAAAGGCACAGAACAGGCATGTGAAACCATGGCGGCGGCTTGCTTTCCGAGTGATAACAACCATGGACAAGAGTACACAGTAGGGTTTCAATCTATCAGGAACAGAAACAGCCTCAGAATGGTGAAATTGGCAGGTTGCTGGTTTGTCAGGGGCTGTAAAAGACAGTAACCGATATCGGTCTAATAACCGATGTCGGTCAGAGGTTAGCCGAATGTCGGTCAGTTAACCGATGCCGGTGTAAGAATTCTAGTATAACAAGATATAAAAGGCTGCTAATTTGATTTTTAACAACGTTTAGTACACTTATCAAATTATTGATCACAGAAGACAGAGTATGACAGAGAAAACAGAACTGAAAACAAGCAAGATGCACACGCAAATCCAGAGATTAACCCTAGGGTTAATTTTAATTATCGTGGGCTTATGCCTTTAGACATAGAATGATGTCAGAATCCTAAAC
This sequence comes from Taxus chinensis, assembly GCA_019776745.2. Taxonomy (NCBI): domain Eukaryota; kingdom Viridiplantae; phylum Streptophyta; class Pinopsida; order Cupressales; family Taxaceae; genus Taxus; species Taxus chinensis. Next base: position 893,735,000 of record CM034150.1, read on the forward strand.
AAAAGACTTAGGGGAAATGTCAAGTTTGTTTTGGCTTATAAGGTTACCTCAATCGGGCGGAGGAATACCGCAGAAAAGGGGGGATGTTTGAGCTGTTGTGTTAATTGTGAAGTGATTCAGTATGTGTTGTGCAGTGAAAGTAAGATTAATTTCTTGTCAATACCGTGGATATCACCCCCACGTGTACGACCTGTTACTTAATCTATGTTCACTAGAATTGAAAACAACAAGCAAGAATGTGATGCACGTGTTTTAAACCCAAATCGAAAATGATATTCGATGAAGCAAAAGAGATGACTTTCACTTAATGCAAGATGTAAAAGCAAAGCAAGTTCTTTTACCAAAATAATAAAAAACCTTGTGAATATCTTTAGAAGAAGAAAACAGCAAGTATGCTCCCTATATGAAAGCAAGCAAGAAAGAAAGAAACCCAAAATGGGTCCCACCGGGTGTGCCAAAATGTTTCGCTCGGAATGTTTCGGCTTTTGGGAATAGAGTTGCTTCTATCCTTTCATTCCTTTTAGAAACAGATAAGGGTTAGGGCTAGGAGGAATACCTGTTGAATGTCGAGATGGTGTGCGCGTACCATAGAGAAAGATCAGGTTGATTGCGAAGAACTCCTTTTTGTCTTGGAAGGACTACCTGCAAATAAGAACACAAGACCACAAGATTTTGATTAGACAATAAATGAGGAAACTGCCTTGGGCCCAGGAAATATAAAACTTCCTTTCGAAGGTGGTCAGTTCCCCTGCTAATATGAATTAACACCAAAGACTGTAAAATATCAATTAAATTGCTTCGTTGAAACAGGTAGGGGAAAGGCTGGTTTCTGGTTTTGAGTCACAATAACCGATACCGGTTACTGATAACCGATATCGGTAGGGTCTAAGATCTGTAGGTTGGTTGTGTTGTGGGGTGGTTGTTGTTGTAGGGTAGTTGTGTTGTTTGTAAGGCTAGTATATGAGTGATATTAGGTAATGAGGTGATGAGAGGTAAATGAATGATAGTTAGATGCAATATGTTGCTGGGTAGTGGATCTAGGAATGGATTTATGAGGACTGTGATTCAAAAGTCTAAGAAATGTTATTAAAGAGGACATACAAGATGTAACTTACTGGTTATTGACAAAGATGCAGGTCCAAGAACTGTGATGACAAAGGCAAAACTCAGGTAGGATGGCCTGACACACAGAAGATGAGATATCTCCCTCCCGATGATCAGCTGAGTATCACAGGGCTCTGGTTATCCAGTTGCAGTCTTGGGCTTGATCTCCTTTGCTGCAAACTCTTCTTGTCTCTTCACTTGTCTCTGCTCGGCCAAGTAAAGATCCGGATTCTCTTGATCGCTTCTGATGATCTCTATTGATCCAAAAATCCTTCGACCTTTGTTTCTGGTTAGGGGAGCCCATTTACAGGGAACCGATGGCGGTTACGTAACCGACGGTGGTCGAGTAGGAACCAGTATCGGTAAGGAAAAAGCAGGCTATTTTTAGTAAAATAGCCCACTTTCCCTGCTTTTCTCCCGAGGGATTAGTTGCGGGCTTGGTCAAGTGACTAGAAGGTCGGTTTTGGGTGCGAGAAAGGGGTCATTAGTCATGGGTGTAGGTGTAGACCAAGTTATAGGTCTTAATTAGGTTAGTTTAGGGTTAGGACTAGGTCATGATGAGGTGGCAAAATGAGGTGGCAGGTAAGGTGATGTGGATTTATCAATTACAAGGTAATTAATAAATAATTGTGTAAGGTTTAGGTGATGAGGTTAGGTTGTGAAATGAGATGCGGGTCACAAGGGGTCGTAAGACACAAATTTGGTGTCTACAACATGTGGGAGTGCATTGTAAAGAGGACTGTGACTATACTTGATTTTTGAATGATTTTTCCATTATCTGTTATCAGGCGATGAGGAACACCGTGTAAAACGATAGATAATGTGGTGGTTAATGAACTCTACAATTTTTTTCTTTTTTTAGTTGAAATGAGCGGAATAGCCTCCACCCATTTTGTGTAATATTTGGTTGCTGTGATAATCCATCAGTGACGTTGCGAAGAGGACGGATGAATCTCATAACAATAAGGTCTAAACCCCATTGTGAGAAAGGCCAAATAATCTCAGGTGACCTGTAGTAGGTGGCTAGGAGTATGTTGAAGGTTGGCATGTTGTTGAAACATAACACAACGCTTAACATATTCGTAGGCAGGATCGTTATTGAGAGTAGGCCAATAATAACCTAGGTGAAGGATTCTATTTAGCCACGGCAAGGCTAAGCTAAAATTTCCACCACAAATCCCATCATGAACCTGTTGTACCGTCATGGCATCCATGGTGAAAGGTGACCTCCGCGCCAGTAAAAGACATCAAAGGAGGATGCCATGCAAAGCCACGTTTATATGAGGAGTCCCCCCATAATGACATAACGGGAAACACTTTTAAGAAACGCGTGTTTTGCTATTACTAGTAAGGTTAGGTGGGAGAATAGAGGTTGTAAGGTAGTCATTGGAATTGGTGATACCAAGTATCCTGTGAATTAGCAGACACATTATTTATCGTACAAACAACCGAGGCTGAATAAGATGGGGCAAAGAGTTGTTGGACCAAGACAGAAAAATGTTAGAGTCAGTTGATGAAGCTAGAATTTACCGAGGCTAAGCAAGCCATAGTATCCATACTTCAAATTTGTTAGTGGAGTGGGGAATGGTTTGGGATAGAATAGCGAGTAAATAAAGGCCAAGAAGTGAATCCACGTAGTGTTTGTACTTTTGAAGTTCCTCATTTTGGGAACTTGGTAGATGCCCAATAACTTGATTGACTACCAATTGAGAGTCGCTAAAAATATTGATAGATTTGATACCTAAGTGTAACGCAACTTGGAGACCCCAGAACAAGGGCCTCGTATTCCTCTGGTATTATTAGTGTTAAGGGAAATCTAGTTGGAATGAAAGAGGCATAGGTTCAGCATCGAGAGGAATGAGAACAACGTATGGCTCCTCCGCCGTGCTGGCATTTGGATATCATTGAAGAAAGAGGGTCATTGGATACGACTAAAAGTCCCTGAGTGAAAGAGTGGCGATGAGTTCGTCAGGGAATGTAAAATTGGTAAATTGTTCCCCTGAGTAAAGGGGCTTCCGCAAGTTGGTCTGCGAAGGTTTGTCCTTTGATTGATTTCTGGTGGAACAAATATCAAGGTAACAAGAGGTCGGTAAGGAGCATGAGCCATCTGGTAAGATGCGTTGGTTTAGATGAGGTTTGGCATACATGTAATGGATGGGGTCTGTGTTGGTGATGACTGAAAAGTTTTGTGATTCAGAAGGTAGTGTCGGAGTTTGGTAGCCACGAATGATAGGGCTAGGCATAAGAGTTTTCTACATGTGTATACCTAGTCTCATAGTCCACCAAAATACGACTTATATAATAGACGGCTTGTTCTCGATTCTAAGAGTCACTAATGTGCAAAGCATGGCCCCTACAGCGTGGTCGGTGGCGGAAAGATAAAGGTAGAAAGGGCGGTCATCCTGGGCTGGGATAAGCACGGGTGGCTGCAAGAGATAAGCTTTGAGAGCCTCAAAGGCTTGGTGGCACTCTTCACTCCAATTGAAAGTCAATGTCTTTTTTAAGGAGGTGATGGAAAGGTTGTTACATCGATCATGAGAGTTGGGAGATGAAACAGTCGGATAGATTGGAGCTTACCTTGTAAACTACGACAATTGATTTTAAGATTGAGTAGGTGGGGGCATTTCTAGAATAGCTTTGACTTTAGATGGGTCGACCTCAATGCAATAGCAGAGAGACAATAAAGTTGAGAAGTTTTCCCGAAAGGACGCCAAAGACACATTTCTTTGGTTGAAGACAGACAATAATATTGTAACAGGCGATGAAAAATAATGGTTAAAACATCGAGATGTTCACTGTGATGTTTAGATTTGCCAAGAAGACTTTCATCGACATAATCTTCAAGGTAAAGTGTGCATAATGTCATGAAAAATGTAAGTCATAGCCCTCTGATAGGTTAGCACCAGCATTCTTAAGGCAAAATGGCATTACACGATAACAGAAGGTTCCCCAAGGAGTTATGAAAGTAGTTTTTATGTTGATCGGTAAGGGGCTCACCAAAATTTGATTGTATCCCGAAAAGCCATCCATGAGAGATAAGCATTTCATGGCCCACAGTGAGATCAACAAGTTAAACAATAGATTGGAAGGGGGAAGTCATCTGTTAGGGATTAATGCGAGCGTTAAGAGTCTCAAAATGAAATCCGTGCATATCTGAAGTCCCCCCGTCACTTTAGTGACAGGGTACGATGTTAGAAAATCCATTGAGGATAGTCAATATAGCAAATCATGAAGGACTACAGAAAGAAGTAGTTGAAGCTCTTGAGAAACAATTTGACCAAGAGGGCAATGCGTGGATGCATTTTTCTCAGTTTCTACCTTTAATTGGCTTAGAATCGGGGTTTCAGCTTGTGATGTTATGGACGGAAATGGTCAGGATCAATTCCTGGCATGTCAGCGTAGGACCAAGCGAAAGCTTGGTTACGATTTATTTTTTTAGAAAGGTAGTAAAGGTGGCTTGTTCTGATGTGTTAAGGGATTGTCCGATCTTCACAATGTGGGGATCCTCCTCATAGTGTGGATGTTGATTTCTATATTCGATTCTATTCAACATGGTTTGAGTAATTTCAGATGGTAAAGGCGTGCGTTGAATATCTTGAGTCGTCTGCACGCCAAGGTAAGTGAGGATGGAGTCATCATCCTGACACTCAACCAACATTAATAGAAGGTGATCGTTCTTCGTATCATGTCTAGATATAGAAGGGGTCTTAGAAGATGGGTCCTTATTATCACGTTGATAAGTGAGAGGACCTATAAAGATAGCATTTATGAAAAAAAAACAGCTAGGAGGGATAGATTCAGGGATCTATCGACTCTGTGGGTGATGATCATTCAAAGTGGGTGATGATGGTTTGGTAGGGGTGACGTCAAAACTTCTTCTCATTATATACAAATGACACGAGGTGTCTCTTCAATGTAAGTGTTCTCAGGAAATCTAGATACCCACCTACGACATTGTGTTTGCGTGTAGTCATGGGAATGATTGTATGTCGGCCTTGTTCATAAAGACCAAAACCAAAGCCTTTCAAGCACAGCGAGTCAAGAAGGTGAGGGCGAAACGATGATGTGTCAAGTATTTTCAGATTCAGGTTCAGGGGTATACAGATTGAAAACCCCCATCCTTTATCTCTTGTGTGGCAATTGGTCTGAAAGAGATCTACCTCCCCCACGCGACGGTCCAAGCCCTACTCCTGCGGGGCAGGGAAAGATCCTACCTTTATGTACTCCCCCAGCATAAGGCGTTGAAAAACATCTTTCGGAGGTTGGGATGTTATCTGCGGGAAAGGAAGTAATATTTTTAACAGCGGTTTCACAGATGGCTGGGTTGGATGAAAACAAGTACATCATTAGGGCGATACAACTCAAGTTTTGAAGGGGGAGGATCAGAATAGGACTTTAAGTACTCAAATTTTATGCATCGATGTAGAGAAGTTGTTTCACCTCGGAATGATAGAGTTGCTTCTATCCTTTCATTCCTTTTAGAAACAGATAAGGGTTAGGGCTAGGAGGAATACCTGTTGAATGTCGAGATGGTGTGCGCGTACCGTAGAGAAAGATCAGGTTGACTGCGAAGAACTCCTTTTTGTCTTGGAAGGACTACCTGCAAATAAGAACACAAGACCACAAGATTTTGATTAGACAATAAATGAGGAAACTGCCTTGGGCCCAGGAAATATAAAACTTCCTTTCGAAGGTGGTCAGTTTCCCTGCTAATATGAATTAACACCAAAGACTGTAAAATATCAATTAAATTGCTTTGTTGAAACAGGTAGGGGAAAGGCTGATTTCTGGTTTTTAAATCACAATAACCGATACCGGTTACTGATAACCGATATCGGTAGGGTCTAAGATCTGTGGGTTAGTTGTGTTATGGGGTGGTTGTTGTTGTAGGGTAGTTGTGTTGTTTTGTAAGGCTGGTATATGGGTGATATTAGGTAATGAGGTGATGAGAGGTAGATGAAGGATAGTTAGATGCAATATGTTGCTCGGGTAGTGGATCTAGGAATGGATTTGTGAGGACTGTGATTCAAAAAGTCTAAGAAATATTATTAAAGAGGACATGCAAGATGTAACTTACTAGTTATTCACGAAGATGCAGGTCCAAGAACTCTGATGACAAAGGCAGAACTCTAGGTAGGATGGCCTGACACACAGAAGATGAGATATCTCCCTCCCGATGATCAGCTGAGTATCACAGGGCTCTGGCTATTCCAGTTGCAGTCTTGGGCTTGATCTCCTTTGCTGCAAACTCTTCTTGTCTCTTCACTTGTCTCTGCTCAGCCAAGTAAAGATCCGGATTCTCTTGATCGCTCCTGATGATCTCTGTTGATTCAAAAATCCTTCCCCCTTTCCGATCCCTTGTTTTTGGTTTGGGGAGCCCATTTACAGGGAACCGATGGCGGTTACGTAACCGACGGCGGTCGAGTAGGAACCGGTATCGGTAAGGAAAAAAGTAGGCTATTTTTAGGTAAAATAGCCCACTTTCCCTGCTTTTCTCCCGAGAGATTAGTTGCGGGCTTGGTCAAGTGACTAGAAGGTCGGTTTTGGGTGCGAGAAAGGGGTCATTAGTCATGGGTGTAGGTGTGGACCAAGTTATAGGTCTTAATTAGGTTTGTTTAGGGTTAGGACTAGGTCATGACGAGGTGGCAAAAATGAGGTGGCTGGGTATGGTGATGTGGATTTATCAATTACAAGGTAATTAATAAATAATTGTGTAAGGTTTAGGTGATGAGGTTAGGTTGCGAAATGAGATGGGGGTCACAAGGGGTCGTAAGACACAAATTTGGTGTCTACACTAAGAGAATTTAATACAAGGTGGAATCATCATATTCTTCAAAACCTGTTAGCGTTTTTCTATGGAACTCATTATTTACGGGGATAATTGACAATTTTGATAAAATAGGGGACATTTCAGGGAGTTTCAAGAAGAATTAAAAGATGAGACCCATCCCAATGATCTTGGAAGATGGTTTTGAGTCAAAATCATATACAATTTCACCAAAAAATACCTTTTAGAGTTCTAAAAATCCCAATTTCATGTTCACTCTCCCAGCAGGCCAAATTCTTATGTTTTACCTCTCAAAAGTGCATGACGCATTTTTGTGCACCTCATGTCCCTTTGAAAAGGTGTCATGGGGACATGAAATTGTGCCAATGCATAAATTTTTCTCTATTTCTCTGTTTGATCTCATTTTTTTTGCATTGCGTGCATATTGGCATTCCCCAACTCTCCCTCCATTTTCAGGTCTTGAAGTGAAAAATCATGCCTTTGGGAAGAAAGTGGGTTTTTCTGCCCCTCTCATTCCCCTTGGTGTAGTAGGGACAGTAAAATACGCCCATGAATAACTTTTTCCCTACTGCTTCGTTTGTCACGATTTTTTTTACATTACGCGCATCTTTCCTTTCTCTATCATGCCCCACAGTTCATGGATCAAAGTTTCAACCTTAGTGCACTTACTAAAAATAGCATGTGTCCATGGCGAGGTATAATAAAAATTGAAAGTCGATAAAAATGGAAATGCATCATCAATAAATGAGGATTGAAATGTGCCAAAGGGTTCAGAAGGTTATTTTTTAGCAAAGCAGGGTGGTAAGATGATTTCATAATTCAAATAGGGAATTAAAACCTCCATGAAGGTCATGGAAGCAACACTATTTTTAAACATTCATTCAGCTAGCCCAAGGCATATGTGCATCATGGATAAGGAGGATATTGTGTTCAAGGATCAAGAGTTCATCATATTGGAGTATTCCATCGGATCAAGTTAGCAAAATCAGCTTGCTCTTCTTCATCAGCATGATTCTTCCTTCTTCTTCTTCCTTCTCTCTTTATCTCTATCTCTCTCTCTTTTCCCACCCCCCAACTTTCTCTCTCTTTGATGTTCTAATTTTGTGTTGGGGTTTTAGTTTTTAATGTCTCTAATGTAATAAAAGTAACTATAGTTTTCTAGTCACCTTTATGTTATAAAAAGGGACTTAAATATTTTTTTAGGAAGATAAAAAAGTTAAAGTTATTTCAAGACATATGAAGAGTCGTTAGGGGGCATATGAGGAGTCATTAATCTTCTTCTAAAATGTAAAGGCCTCTCATCTTGAACTTATTCTCTAGTTGGTTGTGAATTTTTGAATTCATGACAAAGATTTTTCCTACTTGTGGAAGAACAAAGAGTTAGCCAATTTTTTCCTTGCTAATTTTCCTTCATCCTCCTATTATGTACAACTTTAATTGCAATGCTAATGAAGGAAGAAGTTTTTTTTGCACGGCATATGAATGTGTGCATATTTTTATGCATGGTTTCCCTAGCCGGTAGAATTGAAGTTTTGGTTGTTTCTTCTCTTAAACATATGTGTCGAAATTTCTAACTAGTGTGCGTAGGAATCTAAGTTTATACCTACAACATTAGTTCTCCTACCTCTTATTCTCACTCCCTTCCCCAATCTCAAGACAAAGTCATTTCTAGCAAGTAATTTTTATCTTTTAAATAGGGTCATTGGAGTTCCTTTGTTGGATCCCTAAACATAAGGCCACCAGGAAAATCCACCTTTCCACACAAATGTAAACACAGAAACTGCACCATTTAAGTAGAGGGACTTCGATTCCCAGAGTGTTGGAAAGAAACCCACATATGTTTCCACCTGAAAAATTTTCTCACCAACAAGTTACAGAGTTGACGACTGAGAAGGCAATAGTATACGTTGAGCAAGATATCTTACAGATAGAGAGAGATGATCTGATTAGAGTGAAGGATGATTTGATTGGGGAGAGAGATAGCATTATAGCAAAGTGAGATGGACTAAGAGCGTATCTAGCACATACCACTACTGATCAGAATTGATATAGAAATTAATGAGAGAACCTAAAAAGGGATCTCAGTATTACAAGATATTCGATATCGGGTGGGGATTTGGTGGCACGGGAATAGGATAACACTAAAATGGATGCCCCATGCATGATTAACTATGCCCATTATAAGTATTTTAGGGAAGAGGTTTCATACTATGAGGATATGGTGATACATGACTTGAGTAATGCAGTTCTGTATGTTGATTACATGGTACAATGAGGAGAAGTTCTTAGCACTAGTGTGGGGAGTGTGGGTCAGCCACCTCGAGGATCTGTTGGAGGAGAGGGTGGTGATGGAGGTGTACTAAAGGGTGATGGGAGTGTTGTTATTGCTAGTGGGTTTCTTAGTGATATTTTTTTTACTGGATAGTTATGTGTTGTATTTGTATATGTATATGGCTTTGTTTATGAAGTATTTTGATGTATATTTTTTGATAGACAAAGTGGGGGACTCCTTGATGATGTATTTTGAGACTTTGATTATATGATATGATGATATAGTTTTCTTGTGATGTGTCTTGCTGTATGTTTTTATATGTTTTTAATGATTTTAACTAATGTTCATGGGATGAAATGTTTATGTGATGTGAATGTCTATCTCTCTCTATATCTTTAGCTAAATGAGACTCTCAATATCTTGTAGTGAACCACTCAATTGATTTCTCAATCAAGGCCCCCCTATCTATATGTGGGGCACTAGTCTGATGTAAGGGGGATGAGGATTTCCCTCTCCCCCATATAGCTAGTTAGTTGGGATGGTTGGCTAGTTGGCCCACCCCTTCACTATACAGTAATTTTGATGTTTTATGTGTTTTGGGTTGAAAATGTTGTGACTTTTAGATGTGATCCAAATTTATCAAAAGGGTTTTTAACTCTAAAAGGAGTAAAAAAGGAATTATTACTTAAATATGGATTTTATGCATACGTTATGGGTATGATATGTGAAATCACTTACACTCTTTAGCCTTTAACAATGTTAAAATGAGACTATCAGTGGGTAGTTACACACATGATCTTCATTATAGAGGTGAGGTGATGAGATGTACCTTCCTAGGAAATGAAAGGAGTTTTTGCATGTGTAGGCTAATGTGGGAAGGAGGGTTATCCTTTTCAAAAACTTCTTAGAGGTATTCCTCAACTATACATATTCTTGACGAAAATTAATCGATGTGGGAAGTTTGCTTGATGGGAAAGCTGATCAATGAGGGAATCTTTCCTAGGATGCTTTTGATATTTTATTTTTTGAAGGTTAGTTGATGCGGGAAGAATTTTTACATAAGTATCCATCCTTCGGGGGACTGGTCTACAATTTTGATTTTTATTTTTACAAAATAACCGTCCTTCAAGGGATCGGTCTATGTTTGACTGGTATCTATCCTTTGAGGGATCAATATACTTTTATTTTTTTTTTTAAATATTATTTTGAATAGCTATCCTTTGAGGGATTAGTATATTATTATTTGAATTTCGATAGGAAACATCCATATATTCTTTTGAATTTTTATTTTGAGATGAGGGTAAGACCCTAATAGAATGTTTCAAAGAGGGGGAAAGAGATGTGTACATGACCTACCCATATGTACCTCCATGACATGATTTTAGTTGGTATAATGTAGGCATATGTAATGATTGCGGGGTTTCTGATAAGAAGGAACTTGTCCATATGAAAGATGTGATGAATAGAGCCGTGGTGCTCATCGTTAAGGTTTTTAGGATAGTGACAGAAGACCACATGATTTCAAATAATTACTATGTGAAGATGGTAGGTTGATGGAGGATTAAAATCTTTAGATGAAACTATTTTCATGATGGTCAGAAGTTAACAGTAGAAAGGTTGCAAGTACAAGGCATTCAAAGGTTAATTTTTAGGTATACCATCAAGGGAGGCTAAACAATACGCTCTTGACCCATACTTGTGAGTGATAACATATGGAATGATCTATTTAGGGAATAATTTCCACATTTACTCTATTCTAATGTAGTGACATTTTGATTTTCCTTGAGAACAAGATCACCAATCTTGAAGTTGTGTTCTTTTACATGTTTATTATATGTGCATTTGATATGTTCTTGATAGAATTGATGATGTTTAAGGGCCATTAAACATTGTTCATCTAATAATTCTAATTGTGCCAAACAGTCTTGTTGATATTATTCATCGGGGATAAATTATTTGAGTGACACCTTGAGTGATGAAATTTAAACTTCAAGGGGTAGAACCACCTCGGATCCATATACTAGTGAGAAGGGCATATCACTTGTAGGGGTAAGATGCTAGTTCGATAATCCCAGAGAGAAAATGAGATTTGGAGATGCCAATTCCTACCTACTTCATCTGCTATTTTCATGATAATCTTAGTAAGAGTATTTTTAGAGGCCTCAGCCTATCCATTTTCTTGGGGATAGTATGGTGATGAAAAACTTAGTTTGATGTTTAAGTTGTCCCAAAGTTTCTTAACATATTTAAAAAAAAAAATATTTTCCATTATCTGTAACAAGTTTATGAGGGACACTAAAATGATGTATGATGTATTGATAAATGAAATTGACGATTTGATTTACTTTACTTGAAGTTAAGGGGATGGCATCAATCCATTTTGTAAACTATTTAGTGGCTGTGATGATTGAATGATGTTGTTGAGATGATTTAGGATTGACAGTGCCAATGAGGTCTAATCCCCATTATGAGAAAGGCCATAGATCATGAGCATGTTGCAAGGTTTAGACTGGGAACATGGATGAGATCAGTATTTTGTTGACATTTGAAACACTTCTTGACATATGTATAACACTCCTAATTAATTGTAGGCCAATAATAACTGAGTCGTAAGACACATTTAGTGATGACATTACCATTGAAATGTCAGTCATATATGCCTTCATGGACTTCTTGGATTGATTTGATAGATTTGTGTGACTTAAGACATCTTAATAGGAGACCATCGAAACCATGTTTATATAAGATACCACCTATGATGACATAACAAGTGACACATTGAAGAGATGATCATTTATTGTTTCATGATAAATCAGAGAGAATTTTAGATTCTGAAAGATGATCGAACATTTGAAAATACCATAGATAAATTGGATGAGTGTCAATGGTTTTCATAGGAGGGAGTTGGTATTGATGTGAAGGGTTATCCAATCTTTGAGTGACTATGGATAATTTGGGGTTGTCAGTTGATTCTTCAATTTATAAAAGGAGTGCTCTTAAAGAAGTGATGGTATCTGCAAACTTATTATAGGATTGTGGAATGGTTTGGATGGAGTAATGATCAAATACTCTAAGGAAAAAATCAACATTATCTTTATATTTTTGTAAGATTTCATTTTTACACTGATATTATCCTTTGATTTGTTTGATGACGAGTTGTGAGTCTTTATAGATTTATAAGATGTGAACACCTAGTAGAATAGTGGTTGTAAGACCCATGATTAAAGCTTCATATTCTACCATGTTATTAGTACACTCAAATTTAAGTTTAAATTATAGAATAATAAGAATCCCCAGGGAGGTGTGATAATGATATCGACCCCCCCTTGTTGACATTTAGATCCATCGAAGAAGAGATTCATTTTGATAGGAGTGAATTCTTGTTCATCAATAGTGTTGATAGATTCATCGGGAAATTATTTGTGAGGAAGATGAGTGTTAGGAAGGGGTGCTTTAGCAAGCTCATCTACAATGGCTTGTCCTTTAATGGTTTTTTGTGATATAAATTCAAGGTCAAACTCGGTCATAAACATGAGCCACTAAGTGATGTGGTCACTATGATATGGTTTAGAATGTATGATTTTGAGTGGGTTAAAGCTAGTGAGCACATATGTTTTGTGATTGAGAGGATAATGGCATAGTTTAGATGTTGTGAAGTACAATGCACAACATAATTTTTTGGCTTCAGTAGAATGGGTTTCATATTCCTGGAGTGTACGAATTATGTAATAAAATACTTTTTCACAGCCTTGGTCATCACGATGGGTGAGCATGGATCCTAAGGCATAATATCTAGTGGATATGTAAAGGTAGAAAGACTTCCCCTCGCAAGGAGAAGTGAGTATTGGTGGTGAGAATAGATAATTTTTGAGTTCATTAAGGCCTTTTGACAAATAAAATATCATATGAAGTCAAATTATTTGCGAAGAAGGTGATGAAATGGTTGAAAATGATCTGAGAGTTGAGATATGAAACATCCGATAGACTATAGTTTACCTTGAAGGCTACATAGTTGTTTGAGGTTTGATGGAGGACGCATTTCAATTATTCTTTGATTTTGGATAGTTCTACTTCAATACCTCGGATAAACATGATAAACCCTAGAAGGTTCCCAAATGAGAACACCAAAAACACATTTAGTGGGGTTAAGGTGAAGGAAATACTAAATGATTTGGATGAAGATTGATTCAAGGAAAACGAGATGATTTTTGTGTTGTTTAGATTCTCCTAAGATATCATCAATGTAGTCTTCTATGGTTTTGTGGATAAGATCATGGAAGATATATGGAATGACACATTGATAAGTGGCTCCTGCATTATTAAGTTTGAATGACATGATACGGTAACAGAAGGTCCCCCAAAGGGTTATGAAGGATTTTTTGTGTTAATCATAAGTGGTGATGAGGATTTGATTATAACCAAAAAAACCATACATAAGAGAGATCATTTCACAGATAGTTGTTATATCGACTAGTTGATCGATGTTTTGAAGAGGGATGTCATCTTTAGGGTAGGAAAGATTGAGATCCTGGAAGTTAGTAAAGATGTAAAACTTTCCTAAGGATTTGGTTATGGGTACGATGTTTAAAACCCATTGTGGATAGTCAATGGGTATGATAAAATTAGCGGAGAGTAGTTATAAATATTCTTTGATGAGAAAAGCTATGTGAGGGTACATTCTATGAAGCATCTATTTAATGGGTTTAGCATTGGGATAAGTGATGATATTATGTACAAAGATATTCAGATCGATAGCTGACATATCACTATATGGCTAGGCAAAGGCTTGGCTATGCTTGGATAAGAAGTTAGTGCATTCATTTAACTCTTACTGATTTAAGGACTGACTAACTTTAACTATGTGAGGTTCCTAAGTGGGTCCTATGTTAACGTCGATTGTGGATTCATTAAGAAGGGTTGATGTATCTGGTGGTAAGGTGTTTTGAAAGAAATGGTCATCTAATACCATATGGGAGACAATATCTTGATCGTCATGACACTGAAGGATATCGATGGTGGGTGAATCTTCTTCATTAATTTCCTACCAAATGAGAGGAATTATTTTATTGGCATGATTAGATTGATAGGTTAATGTTAATAAGGAGAAAATATTGACTAAATTTTGGTGGAATGGAGATGGTATCATTAGTGTCCATGGGATTGTCAGGTTCTGTGGGGGATGATGGTTCTAATTTTGTGAAATGTAGGGATGTGGTATGGGAATATGATTCAACAATGGGTCTTTCATATCCTAGCCCATACTTTTCATGTGGTTTGAGGGAATGTTGGATGATCAAATCATGTATTCCTTTTTTGTAGTATCAAATCCAAACCATTTCCATGTGAAACAATGGAGGTACATTTGAGTTAAAGTTAGGTTATATAAACAGTTCAAATCGGATTTAAAAGGCATGACATGGTGTTGATGATTGTATTGTGAAGAAGGAAGGAAAATTCCCCCATAGAAAGGTTGGTTTTTAGATATGCAGGGACATCTCCAATATTAGGCTCGTACATATGTTGTTTTCAGGTATTCCATATACTTTCGATGTAGGAAGAGAATTTAGCATGAGAAGGTGGTACTGCCCAGCGAAAGATGATCCATAACATCACTGAGGGAGGAGTTATTAGGTAGTTTAGACAATGGAATGGATATTTTGGTAGACACTTTGTCAGATTATTTTAATTTTTATTTGGGTTCAAGGACATCATTTGGATGGTATGTCATGTTGCATTCAGTGAAAGGATTTGGATCCATAGGGATTGTGAATGTTTTACCCTCATATTCATACTTAAGGCACTAGTGAAGTGTCGAGGGGACACAACACATGGTATGAATCCAAGGATGTCCTAATAACATATTGTATTGGAACTATAATTCTATGATGTAGAAGAGTTCTGGAAGGGTTTTGATGCTAACTTTAAGAGCTAGAATGACAATACCTAGTGTTGGTGCAATTGTATTGTTAAAATCGTGAAGCAAAATTGGTGTTTGGGTGATAACGATATTTGTTAATCTAAGTTTATTAAAGGTGATAGATGATATGATATTGATAGTGGCACCCCCATCAATCATGACCCTCTTAATAAGGACATTATTGATTTGGGCGGTGATGAAGAGAGGCAGGTCATGATCTTCAAGCTAAAGCGATGGTATTTATGAGGACTCAAAGCAGATGGAAGGGGATGCTTTGAGAGAACCTAAATTGTTGTAAAAAGAAAGTGGGTCTTCTATAAGAACAATAATAGATTGAAGGAATTTGATCATGGCTGGTTTATGTGATGGTGAGGTTTGGACCAGCTTGTAAAGTGACATTTTAACCGAAGCTTGGTGTAATTACTTAATGATGAGATTTTTTTACTATAGTGGAAGATGGTAGTGTAGAAAGGAAAAATATTTTAGTCTTAGGTTGTGATGTTTGGTCAAAAGTTTTAGGAGTGAGAGAAATGGAGACCTTAGGTTTATCTTTGGATGAGGATGAGGTGATTTCTGGAGGTGGCAGGATGGTAACAAAAATCTTGGGTTTTCTCTATTCTAAAGGATTGGATTCATAGGTACAGGCTCAGGTAGTAATTTGGACAACATCGACTTGATGAGGGAGGAGTTTACTCAAATATTCCTCAAGATTGATGGATGTAGATGTTGATAGATGTCTTTGATGGGAGAAGACCTTTACTTTCTTTTCTTAACGACTGCATGAAAGGATTTACAATCTTCTATAGAATGTCTTGGAACTCGATGATAATCACAGAAGGCTTCAAAATTATACTAGAAGGGATTACAACCTCGAGAGATGGATGGATTAAGGGGAGGTAGGAATATGAGTGTTTGTTGAATGAGTTTCCCTAGAAGAGTTGTGTAGTGTCCTTTTGGTGCAGACATAGAAGGTGATGATGTATCATTAGGTTTGGCAATTATAGGAGGTGTTCTTTTTGGTGTGGATTTATTAGTTGTTTTTTGATAAGTGGATTTTGATTGTAGGATGGTAATATATGATTTAGATGAGGGATGTGGCCCTAGGATATAGACTTGATGTTTTGATCTTTGTGTAGGTGTATTTTAACGGTTTATGATTTTGATTTTCTTAGATGGAGGAGGAGTAAGTTTTTAAAGATTACGGGGGTGATACTAGGAGACAAAGTCATGTACTAGTTCAGGGTTGTTGCTAGGGGAAGATATGGATGTGGATTTAGTGATAGATGATGTTTTATTGATGATTTTTATAGTATCGTTAGGCTTGTGTGTTGTTAGTTTGGGGTTGACTACTCGATGGGAAATGATTTGAAAATGGCTATTTGAAAACACCGAGATTTTAATTCTAAGCTATATTAGAGTTGTCTAAATTAAGTTCACCTTTGTCAATCAGATCCTAAAGGACATTAAAAAATAAATGAGAACCTTTCAATTGCATGGCCTTTAACTCTATGGTATTCACAATAACATTATCCTTGTACCAAGAGGGTTTTAAAATAGAGGTGTCAATAGGGCAGATATGTGGAAGAGAGATCATATTATCAGAAAGAGTTTTATTGAAAAATACACTATAAGTATCTCCAATGGTAGTATAGTTTCATTGGGGATGATAACATTTAGTGGTCGAACATTCCTTGGGAGTTGATTTGATGACTACAAAGTTCGTGGAGGTTTTGGGTTTGTCTTGGCTAGAGGATGATTTTGATGGGAATTTAGATTTTAGTTTCTTCGGTTTAAGTTTGACTCTTCCTTCTTCAAGAGTGTGAAGTTCAAGCTTATGGGTCATGGTAAAGGATTCATCAAATGTTTAGAAAGATTGAATTTGAAGTGTAGAAGAGATGTGTTTGGCACATGAATGGTAAACTAACTCGATCAACTATGTTTGTGGGAGAGAGAATGATAATTGATTTATTATACCCCTCCAGCGGGTGAAAAATTCTGTAATAGATTCATCTTCAAATTTTTTGATTGCATAAAGATCAGTAATAGTGATTTTTTGGGTGATGTTGATTGAAAAAA
Source organism: Taxus chinensis (assembly GCA_019776745.2). Classification (NCBI taxonomy): domain Eukaryota; kingdom Viridiplantae; phylum Streptophyta; class Pinopsida; order Cupressales; family Taxaceae; genus Taxus; species Taxus chinensis. The sequence goes on from CM034150.1 coordinate 893,752,157, forward strand.
ATTAAAGAAATATTTGTGCAAGTTAAGCAAATGAGAAAAGGGAGTATTGTGGAATGTTATTATACTAGTCTAAGGTAGGACCTGCCAATGACATGGGGAACATTCTTAACACGAGGTCTTGGTCATGAGATATAAGGTAACAAGCATGAAAAAAATATCATATGTGTTGTTGGGGATCCTCCTTACTAGTATAATTTGATAAATTTTGGGAGCTCCCAGTGAGGAGGGTATGCTTTATAAGGTACATATGGTTGAATAGGCTCATTACATATTTGCTCATACAAAAGTGTTTTTTTAGGGCCCATGGAAGTGGCTTCAAGGTTGGATATCCAGTTCATTAAATCTTGAAGGGGGTCAGTTTGTGGTTGTTGATGTATACTAGATGAGAATGGATCGGGTTGATTGAATGAAAAATGACTAGGTTTTTGATATGGATAATATGGCTGTGGGATATTTTGTTGAAAGGGGATGTTTTCCTGAGGGATGTTATAAGTGGGTTGTGAGGTCAAAGGGTGTGATGATTGGCTATACTGATACTGGGGAGGGATGAATGTATTAAAAAAAGGTTGTGATTATTGTGGGATGTGTTGAAAGGAATGGATGTATGGATAAGGGGCTACGAGTGTTGAGGTGCTTGTTGAAAGGGTAAAAATTTGAAAAAAATGGGTTGTGATGGTCATGGTATGGATTGATAAGTAGAAAGTGATAGATATATTTGAGGTATGTGATGTGAAATGAGTGGAGTTGAGGATTATTGTGAAACTGGGTGGGTACTGGTAATGACACTAGTATTGATTAAGGGTAGAGAAGTAGGGATGGACATGGTAATGTTTTGTAAAGGTGGTGATTGTGATACACTAATAAAAATAGTGGTATAACTCACGAGAGGTGTTTTAATGGTAGAGTTAATTGGAGGGGTTTGTGCAAATGAAGAAATGTTTGTGTTGTTTTGAGGTGGTGTGGAACTAGTTGAAGGGTCAGGTTGTTGAGTGGTTTTGTCTTATGAATAAATCACACTAAGGTAAAAAATAGGAACAAAAGACACAAAATTAGATGTTTTAGGTTTGCTGCTGGAAGGATAGGAATATATTTGTTGGATAACTAGTTTGTGATTTGGATCAATGAGATGGGGAAAACCACATGAAGGATCAAGTATGTATGGAAATGGTTTAGTTAATGACGGTTGCAAATGAACACCTTCATGTTGTAAGATAGGCATTAAGAGCAATGAGATTAGAATCCAAGATTTCTGAAAAGATAGGATCCCCACTATCAAATAAACATGGACTGAAAGGATCGGGTGTCTCAGGTGAGGCAGGTTGGCTACCAGAAGAATAAGGTTGTTCTTGATATTTAGGTCATGGTGTTGATAGGAATGTTTGGAGTTGATCAATGATTCATTGAGCTTCTTCTATACTAGCTTGAGCATGTTATAAGGTTTGATGGGCATGATGTGTAGATTTTTGGAATGGACTAGACATGTTTTCAGAATTTTGGATATGGGATTGTTGTTTTGTGAGAGCCATATAAGAAAACAAATAATCACCTAATAAAATAAAATATAATAAAAATGGGTTGATTACAAGTAGTAAACAAATCACACAAAAATATTTTGATTATCTTGATTAATTTAGAAAAATTGGAATGTGTAAAATGGCTTGATAATGTCCTAGGAATTGGTCGTCTATGGATGGTTTTAAGAATGTTTAAGGATGGAGTCCTTGATATACTTGAAGGTACGTGAGGCCCAAATCTGTGTTGGTGCCGGTACAGGGCCTGGTATTGGGGCCTACTCCCTCATTTCATGGTCCCGCAATGATAAGGGAGTCTGGTGTTTAGCCAATACATTGACAACCAATTATTTATACACGTCTAGAACACTGAGTCAAGTTCCTTATTAGGTGATGAAATACCAATAGTTATCACCTGGGTTGGAATGTTTCAATGCAAGTTATGTTTAATGTGATTTGGTTGTTTGTGGGGGAAGATTATGTGAATGCAATAAATTAATCCTTTAATTAAACTACGTGATCAAGTAGGATGCAAGGTTATTTTAAGCCCAAAAGACTGATTGATTTTGATGAGGATGAAAAACAAAATACAATGCTTAAAAATGAAAATATAAGGAAAGGACTCACCTGAATAACACTTCCTTTTTATTTTTTAAAAATTTGATTTTTTTTAGCAATGCAATAGTGTAGCAAGAAAAATCCCTCAAAGAATAAACCTATAAAAAAGGTTAGAAGAAGAAAAAACAAAAAAATAAAATGATGCTAGAGGATGACTGATTGAGTAATCAGAAATAGTCATTGAGATTGTCGACGATTGGCAGAATCAATGGCAATTCACCCAATCACTGGTGATTTTACTAGATTGCTGGTGATAATAGAGCATAAAACCTAAATATGAATTAACAACTAATTTAAATGAAATAAAAAAGGACTAAGTCCTACCAGGCACACCATAATGTTCAGATATATTTTTACCTTTCTACTTTAACTAAATGAAGTGAAATAGTAAAAAAATTGACCTCAGAAGATGACAAGGTTTACCAGTACCCGAGGAGATGGATGCTAAATTTGGTGTTCAATTGAAGTTGTCAGGTTCAAATGAATGTGTAAGTCCTCTTGTCCTGCAAAGCAACATGTGCTAAAAAACAATAAACATAAAGAATTAGATAAATGGATAGACGAGATGCTCAGCAAAGGTCGATTCCAAGAATCCAAAGGGACTTCCTTAGAGGATTTCAACTTGTTTATAGACAATTAAGTAGATTGATAAAAGAAATGATAAGGATATATGATAAATAGTGACAAATAGGTATTAGATAAGAGCCTTATAATTCAAGATGGATAGGCAAGTTCTGAGAAGCTTTGAAGGTGGCCTAAGTGAGGGTAGATGCAATCTAGACACGTTCATATTAGTCATACCAGAAGTCGTTAGATTCCTATTCGAGCTCATGGAGGAATTTAAATTAGTCTTCAATGTCTTGAGTAGTGTCAGAAAATCGAATTGCGTAGAATGGATGTTAGACTATTGGGAGGCTATAAATGCTAGTAATTAGATGTGAACGGATAGGAACTGCCATCTAATAGAGAGACATGCTTGGAAACAACAATGTTAAATGTAGAGGATATGATAAAATTGATAAGAAGATGATAAAACTGATAAAATGATAAATTTGACAAGAATGTCTGGCAATTTATGCCAATCGCTAGTAATTAGGGTGCATCGCTAGCGATTTCTGTGATTTTGAAAATTTTAATAAAAATGGAGAGATTATAGCTCTAAGATAATATTTTTGATTGATTTAAAAGCTTGATATGATAGGAAAATGATAAAAAAATCAATAATACCTTTGAGTGGATCTAGTGCTAAATGATGCCTCAAATCTTCAACAAGAAAGACCTTAGTGGGTGAGTTGTGCCGGGATGCTACTTGAAGTTTGGTTGATGAAAATGATCACCAAAGATGCTTGAAAATGTTTAATATTAATGCTTGAAAGTGCTTGATGATGTCCTGGATGTTGTAATGTCATAAAACAAAGTGTGAGAGAAAAAAGGATGCCTGAGATTCGAGATTGAAGATCCCTAAGGAAGAGCACATAAATGTTATTTATAATCCTTGATGATCTCAACTGAATTGTTGATGATTCAATTTTTGTGGGAAATAGCAACAGAGTGGTTGTAACAAATTCTAACCATGGATTTTAGGTTTAAGGGCATGGGTAAATGATTAAGGGATGTTGTAGGATGATGTGAAGAGGTTGAAATGTTTATAGGATTGTTTTGATTTGGTTTTTATTACTTGTTTTTTAGTTTTTAGTGGTTTTAAGATAGGAAAATATGGGATTTTACAACTGTGAAATATATTTACATGGATTAAATATTGTGGAGTGTAGACATAAAAAATTGGGTCACACTCCCCTTAGGCCCCTGTTGAATAACCAACTCAAACATATTCACCTAACTACGGCCCCTTTCACCCCACATTAATATTAATTTAATTAACTTAATTAAATGAATACCCATCCTCACAATATGCATTACTTAATTATTTTAATCAAGATAATTTCCACCTCACCTAGACACCTCACCTAGCCACCTCACCCTAGTCCTATTCTTGACATGTTCCCATAATTAACTAAGACCTGATCTTACTTTCCTTAATGAGCTAAGATTTGGTCTTACCTTAAAAGCACATGCTTAAGTTTTCTCTAACTGACATTCTCACTCATTAGAAGGGAAGCTTCCATTTTGATCCGTGGGATTAAACTAACCCAACCCAAGAAATCAAAGGGATCTTCCATTTTTAGTAAACCTAGGGAATCCCACCTTAACCGATGCTGATCACACCTAAACTGACACCGGTCACCCTGAAATCAACGTCGGTTACCATTTATTCACCATTAGTAACCTTGTTTTTGGGTTGGCACATTCTGAGATAAAAAAGATGAGAAGAGAGTTACATGTAAGCAAAACTAGGGTCTTTTCATGCACCAGACATCTAAAGCCAGCACCAGGAAAGATATAGAAGCATTGCAGTCACGGTGACATTCCGGGAGGCATCACTATTGCATCAAGTTCCATCCCACCAACCGATCATCATCAACACCCAACCATTGGACCTGCAACATTGGTAAGTGTTTTTATCACTAATCATTTCCATTGTTATTCTGCCCATAGAGTTATCATTTATGTTATCATTCTTCCATTAATATTCCTATTCCTTCATTTCTACTTTCTGAAAAACTCAAAAACCTCACCTACCCCTTTATCCGATCACCTATCCTGACCCTTCCACCTCTCTAGGTGCTCTCAGCATTCCCACATACCTCATCATCCCCTTCTTTAGCTCTATCTAGCCTCACCCAAACTCTACAATAAGGTTTCTATTGAGTTACTGTCATCTGAATGTACCAACGCCGGTTACCCATGACCGTCATTGGTATCCCCTAAACCATCATCAGTTAGACCTGACCAATATTAGTATCTGTATTTCATACCCTTTTTCCAATAACGAAACCAATAAACCTTTTACCAAGTGACCTAAACATCCCAAAACCTCACCCTGAATAGTCCTAGTAACTTGGCACCTACCTACCCTTCAGATCTAACTATAACCTAGCCTATTATATTATATTTTCTTATTGTGCTTGAATGAGATACCTAAATCATATCAACTACAGTAGGATTTTTCTTATTTCTCACATTAATTTGATTTAAATAGTTGATTGACAACCATCTAAGGAGTATCACACTTCCCGGATCTAGCACACACTAGGTAGTCCACTATCATATATTATTTAACTCTTCTTTTATGGTCTTTTTTTCTATTTTAGGTAGTTCCTCCCAGCCAAAAGGAATCTCTCATAGTCAACATTGGATTGAGAAGTCAGAACATGTGCAATAACCATCAATCGACTAGCAATAACAGGTATTCCTCCTCAGCCCTTACCCTTATCTGTTTTCGTCGCAATAAAGTAAAGAAAATGGTGAAACATTTTAGCACGCCTGGTGGGACCCATCAGGGGTTCTATTGGATTTTCTTCATTTCTAGGCAAAATTTGTGTGTTTGTTTTCCCTTTAAAAGGATTACACAGTAATTTTCTTCCATATTAATACTCTCTTCTTTCTAATTTCTCTAAAAGAAACATTTCTCTTGGTACATTTAAAACGAATCATTCTTCTTTCTTGCTTTCTGAATTTAGTGAAAGAACATACCCTCTCCTATTCATCATTTTCTTCAGCAAACGTAATATTTTTGATTTGGGCTTAAAATTGGTTGCATTACATTCTGATTTGTTGCCTTTATCTCACATTAAAATGAGGGGCAACCTATATGCTGGAAGTCATGCCCAACTGATGGTTGACACAGAATCATTGTAAAAATCAAATTCTCTCTCTCTCTATGTGTGTCTTACCAAACTGCACAAAATTGAAATATACACATCTTTCTTAAACAACATCTTACCTAGGAACACCTGTCAATGATCACATAATTTGATAGGTAGGTGTTCCCCTTCTCGTTACTTCTGTCAAGTCATTACCTCAGAAGATAACCCACCCCCACCATAACATACTTGAAACCTTTCCTTTTAGATATCCTTCTTTGTAGGAAGCCTTCCTCACCAAAAACTCTACTCTAAATTCATGACTCAGTATTTTAAATAGCATAAGCTCAACACATTAAAATTACTTGTTGGATACATGTTTTTTTAGCATTTGATTGACATGCATTTTGAGGTGTGAGGATATACACTCCACAATCACAGTTGGAGTATTTAGACTTCTTCTGAGTGTGTCAGGACCTCATTATATCATCTCTAGGATTTGGGGTGATCATTCATATGATCTTAGTTCACAATAATCCATTTGTATACATTTGTCTAATTTTCACAGTAACCGGCATCGGTTACCCCTAACCGACATCGGTTTTGCTTAACTAGAATTGGTTTTCGGTTATTTTGGGTTAAATTTCCTAAAGAACCCTTATTTCATTTTCTTTACTATTAGAGTTCCTGTGAGTCTCTGTACTCTCTAGGATTTGATAAAAAATCATCATATAACTTGTTCATCTAACAAATTGTCAATAGTCTTTACTTCATCTGGTAAAATTGTTCATGTCTCACAATAACCGACGTTGGTTACCCTTGAACCGGTATTGGTCACCCTTAACCGTTGTCGATTACCCTGTGATGAATCTCAAGTGATACATTGCCCAAATCCCCCTATAAACACTTGCTTTCTTCATTCCTACTTTTTTGTGTCATCTGAAGGATATAACATCACCTGATATACACTCATTCACATGGTGTTGACTTGCAATCAAGATAACACTCTTATATTTCACATAAGTCATCAACCACTTCCACCTAGTCCTTCACCACCCTCTATCTTGTCACCCATGGATCCAACCATACCTACCACCAATTGCCGCATGTGATGAAGAATTTACACGAATCCTTAATCAGAATCATGTAGCCTTACAGTTCTACCTTTCCCACTCTTCCACCCAGGACTCCACATGTCAGTTGATATATGGCATGCCTGTATCCATCTCTCCTGCCCTTATTACCACTCTTGCATCAACCCTTAATAATATGGTGTTACCTTCACATGCTTCACCCCTAGTGGTTTCACAGCTAGGACCCATACCCGCTATGACCGCTACGTCTGCAGTATCAGTTGCACCTGTAGTATCTATTGTCCCCTCATCAACCACCCAAACCATAACCTCATCCTGCTCTCATTATCTCATAGATACCTGATTACAACACAACCACCCATGGTGTCAGTGACCCCTACTCCATTCTAGAATCTTGTCCTCTCCATCCCACAATCTCTACCCCCAATCACTACTAGAGTCACTATAACCATCCCACCTACATACACATACTATCAACAACCCCTATATCGTTTGTCACCCATTTTGGATATATGCCCTCTATGTCAGTCCCCTATTCTCAACCTCCCTATTCAGCATCACCATACACTGGAATGCCACCCACATCACATGTTCAATACCAGCCCTCCTTACACCATAGGAGGTTCCCTTCCACCACAACCTACCAATGACCTCATCAAATTAATGATGGAAAGGATGCAGACACTAGAAGGCATCAATTTTTTGGCTCACACAATTCTCTCACCTATGATGAAATATGTAATGAGCCCATTCATCCATCCATCCCTATTCACCCATACCCTGTACATTGGGAAATGCCAAAATTTCAACCATTTCAATAGTAAAGAAGACCCTCAACATTATTTGGGGTCTTTCAAACATGGGTGTTACCTAATCACCCATGATGACGCTTTACTCCTACGAACCTTCCTGATGTCCCTGATAGGACCTGCATTGGACTGGTACAGTGGGCTACCAAGAAACTCCATCTACTCATTTAATCAGGTAGCCCAAGCCTTCTTAGACCACTTCTCAATCAACATTGTTAAGAAGGTCACCATGACTGATCTTTATTCCACATGATAGTATGACGATGAGTCTATCGCTGACTTTGTCACTCACTGGTGCAGCCTAATTAACCATCTCACATTTCAATTACCTCAAACTGAACTCATAGAGTTATTTACTCAGGCTTGCGCTAGACACATCTCACCAACCTTGCAGGTGCAGAACTTTCACACTTTTGACGAGGCATTCACCATGGTACAGAAATTGGAAATTCATGCTATCGAAGAGAAGAAAATTCAACTTGCATAACAAGAACATCACGTTCAAATCAAATGATGCTTCTTCATCTTTGAAACCCTGAAAATAACTATTCAAAACCCAAAGGATCTACCAACGCCATAGTTCTCAAGGTTGGCCTCCCTCATCAATCAAACCCAGCCAAACCTCCTTCTAATCTCTCTCCCATCCAAGCTTTCTAGTTCAAACGAGAACATTGAAAGTACACTTCAATAGGAGAATCTTATGCTTCTATTTTGGAAAATCTTGTTAAAGATGGTGCCATTACCCTTCCACCTATAAAACCACACATTGGTTTTGACCCTGAGCACCCCATGCCCACATCGGTATAAGGAACATGACTTTTGTAACTATCATTGTGATCAAAGGTCATAGCGACAATAACTGCATCACCTTCAAGAATATCATCCAAGAAATGTTAGACAATGGAGATCTAGTCTTGGATAGCCCGAATGCACCCACTAACCAAAACCTACATATCTTCAAGAAGCCATTTCCTAATCATGGCCCTTCTTCTAACCAAGATGGTGACACTTCAAACAATGATGGCAATGTCTATGAGGTCCATGCTATTTTTGATGACATACCATTTGCTTCCCAATTTCCTCATGTTCCTTCCATAGATGAAATCTTAGCCTGAGCTCCCCTACCTGCACAAGAACCTATTTCATGTACTCCTCCACCCACAGAGGAACCCCCTTCATTTTCTCCTTCACCCATGGAAGAGCCTATAATTATCACGCCGCCTTTGACCCCTCAAATTTTTGAGTAGTTTTTAGTGGCACCTCTCCTACTCATAGGAGATACATGTCCACAACCTACATCATCAGAAGGAGAGTCCACCTCGTCTGGCTCTTCCTCTCCTCTACCCATGGAGGATCCTATAGAAATACCATTTCCTTTAGATGGCCATTCACTCACTGGACATTCAAGATCTCGTTGATCTGTTGTCATCTCTCTTACCCACAGAGTTTTAGGCTAGCCATTTCCCTATATCTTCAAACACATTTCATAGGGATCACTACCTGATCCACATCAGCCCTACCTGCAGCAGTACCATTTTCATGCTTGGCCGATTGCCTGGACTATGTTGATAGAGACTTACTTTGGGGACACCTTCTACTTCCATTTTCAACCCAAATTCAGTTGTCACTCACCAACACCTCCACTATCTATCCAAAAGTGTTTCAAGAAACCAAAAAAAACACAACCATGACTATTGCAACACCTTCCAAGTCACCAACCATGGCCCAACACACACCTCTTCCCATAACCCAACATACATCTACACCCAAACACCTACCCACACCTATATCATCTCCCTTACCTAAACCTATCACTACCTTAGGGGTTATACCAGCATCTAGCCTTACTCACCCACCCATCAAATTAGATTTAGCCAATTCTTCCAAAACTAACACTAAACTTACCCCGGCCCCTAAAAAGAAGATCCAACTTCCTAGGCATCATACACCAACCTCTCCTACCACACCATTATCACCTTCACCCTTTCTGTCCATCCTAGGACCTCACCCCTCGACCCTGCCAAGTAACCTCCATCCATCTGTAAACAAGGAAAGTAGCTACGCCAACCTCCTCATCACGAACCTCTAATATACCCAAGAAACCCACAAAACCTCCACCGTCACCTGTAACCTTCTTACCACCCATACCACCACTACCGTTCATGACTTCTTCACTTCCCATGACATTTTATTCTCTTCCTCTCACACCTTCTACCCAACCTCTACTGACCGCCTCCATAAGAACTCGGTTACCCCCGTGGGTAATCCATCCTCTTCCACCATCTGCTCTTCCCTCTACATCACATACACCTATGTCACCTTTTCCCAAAAAGGTGCAACCTAAAGCTAAAAATCCACTAACCTCTAATAAGGTAGTTAAACCAACCAACCTTCTGGTGCTAGCTCTTCTACCATGCCCATACCCAAGCAGATGTAACCAAGACATATGACCACTCCACACACCAAACTAGTAAACCAAACCATTCTCCCTCCTGTAAAGCCTCTTCCTCCACAATCAGCCATACCTGTACCCAAACCCACATTCACCTCCCATTATGATCCACTAGCAGGGTCCTATGCCAAAATCTTAACCAATCTCCTTGAAAATTTTGTCATCACATTACAACCTCTTAGACCTTACAACCCACTCAAACCAAAACCAAAAGGGTTTGATGAAACTAAAATCTTACACCTACTATCATGTGTCAAGACATGATGTAGAGAACTGTAAGGCTTTAAAAACTACCCTTGTCCAATTATGTCCTCCCGAAGAAATTTTTGACGACGATGATCTTCTTGATGAGGACCCCATTTCACCTCCACTGATTTCCCCAGATATTCTTCCATTACCTACTCAGTGACCAAAATATCCACCCCCAAAACTCTTTAATCCATCCCTGAGATTTGAGATTAACATGGTTCGTATAAGAGAGTTGGCCAAACCACCACTCAAATGCCAATGCACCCTACTCATTTCACAAGGGTTATATCCACTACTAGGGTTTTGTCCCTCATGCCGCTATACCTTCCATGACACACCTTCTTCATCCACCTCCCCTCAAATTAACATGGTTCATGTTACCACCCATGCCCAGAAAGACAAAGGCAAGGAAAATGCAACTGGCCCATCAACCAACCCTATACCCAACATACCATCTGCACCCATACCCAAATTCACTATTTGAGGTCCTACATATCCTATTTCTAATGGGGTCACACACCACACAATGATAAAACAACTACACCAAATCCCCTCTCAAAATGTCTTTATATGACCTCATCCAAACCTCCTAGTCACATCGTCAAGCCCTCATGGAGGTCCTTCAATCTATTAAAGTTTTACCAAATGACCCCACACCTATAACCTTGATCATTACCCCCCACCATGTAGCCTCTCTCACTAGGTCATCTCCTTCCTCTACGCCTCCACCTACTCACCAAGTGGTTTCCCTCAGATTTTCAGATGAAAAGATCACTCCCTTCTAGTCTGATGACCCCAACCTTGCTCTGTTCATCTTCATATTTATTGATAATATATGCATATGACGCGTTATGATCAATGGTGATGTTAGTATTAACATCATCTCCTCCCATGCATACGATCAAATGTGAATACCTGCCAATTGCATGCATGACAACCCAGTTATGCTGTGCTCCTTCAATGACACCATGACCTCTACCCTAGGTATTATTGTTCTCCATGTCCACGTAGGTCCCCGCACTATCCCAGAACTTTTCTATGTCCTAGAAGGGGATTTCTAGTTTAACTTGTTTCTTGGTCAACCTTGGATCCATGCCAATGGTTGTGTCCCTTTGACTCTACACTGCTACCTCAAATTTGAACATGAGGGACATAATTACACCATCCCTACCAACCCGTCACCTTTCAAGACCTATAACATGCTATACCAGCCCAATGATGTGCTTGTACAAGTCAAGGGATATACCACTATTCCTACTTCACCTTCACCTAAAATTCCATCTACCAAAATTGCCACTACCTCTTCTGCATCTAACCTTGCTATCCCCACTGCTGTTGTAGCCTCTACCACTAACTCTACCTATTTCCCCATCATCTAGTGAGTCATCTATCCCTGCTACCCATATACCAACTACTGATCCCTTAGAAGGTGTTTTTCAATGCCTCACTCTGGGGGAATACCACCTATACAATATCAACACCTTCCTCACCCTGTAAGAGTATGGGAACTTGTGTCAACACCCTAGTTATGACATCTGCATTAGTGACATTTTTCCTTATGGCCCTCCCCACCTTTGCACTAATCCAACATATGGGGGACTTGATATGACCACCTATAAACCTGAACCTCCATCCCAAACCCAACCATTTTCATCCGACCTACACTCCCTCACTAACCACCACTTCACTCACACTTTCCTCCACCGGTGCACGTGGAAAGGATTTGGCTTTGGATTTTACAAACAGGACCACCATACAGTCATTTCCTGTACCTCTCGTAAACACAATGACCATAGTGGCATTGGTTTTGATGCACCACCTTCTAATAAGGTTCGTGTCAACCTCATCCAGGATGGAAAAAATCTTCCCCACCTCATTCACCCACATTACCATCTTCACCCACGGAGTCCATAGATCCCGAATCTATTCCTCCTAACTTTTTTTTTTCGTAAGACACCATTTCCCTGGGACCACTGACCTATCAACATGATGGCAAAGCTCCCTCTTCTCTCCCATTCTTGTATCCTGACATGATCGATGACGATACACCTTATATTAATGTCATTCAATGTCAGGATGATGAATCCATCCTCACTTACCTTGGTGCAGAAGATTCTTATATTCATTGGTCATTACCTTCTGAGATGCAAACCATGTTGAATGAATCAACCATCAAAATCAACATTAACACTCAGAGATGACCTGCACATTCTAAAGATCAGCCAATCCTTAGACACTACTGAACATGAAGCCTTCACCTCTTTCCTTTGAGGACCATAACAACACATTTTCCTGGTCCTATGTCGATATGCCTGGTATTGACCCAAAAATCATGGTCCACAATATCGTAACCATTCCTAATGCCAAACCCATCAAACAAAAGCCACGGAAAATGCATCCTCGCATTTCTCTTCTAGTCAAAGAAGAGCTTCAGTGCCTTCTCTTAGTTTCCTTCATTCTACCCATTGACTATCCCCAATGGATTTCTAACATCATTCCTGTCACAAAGGACGATAGGGGGACTCCACATTTGTACAGACTTCCATGATCTCAACCTCGCTTGTCCCAAAGATGATTTCCCCCTACTGGGAATTGACCAACTAGTTGATCTCACCACTGACCATGAAATTTTATCACTCATGGATGGTTTCTCGGGCTACAATCAAATATTACTAGCTCTAGAGGATCAACACAAGACTACCTTCATCACCCCTTGGGGGACTTTCTACTATCGAGTCATGCCTTTTGGCCTCAAAAATGCTGGTGCTACATATCAGCGAGCCATGACTTACATCTTCCATGACATCATGCATCTCATATTGGAAGATTACGTAGATGATCTTCTGGCCAAATATAAACATCGAACCAAGAACCTACCTATCGGTACTTAAAGTCATATTTGACTGTCTCATCAAGTATTGTGTGCATCTGTAACCAAAGAAGTGTGTCTTTGTGGTACTTTCTAGAAAAATCCTAGGTTTCATCATTTCTTTGCATGTGGCATAGAAGTCAATCTTGCTAAAGTCAAGGCCATTCTAGAAATGTCCTCCATCCACTAATCTCCATCAACTTTGAAGCCTACAAGGAAATTTTTAATCCATTTCGTCATTTTATCTCACAGATTTTCAGACCGCTGTCTAACCATTTCATCATCTTCTCAAGAAATATGTTTCATTCAAATGGGATGATGAATGTCATAAAGCCTTTGAAGCCTTAAAAAATACCTCCTTCAACCACCAGTGCTCATTCCTCCTAAGGATGACCAGCCCTTTTACCTATATATTTCTGCCACTGACCATTCTCTAGGTGACATTCTCACGCATCATGACGAGCAGCACCGAGAGCAAGAATGGTTTATTACATAAGCCACACCCTTCTTGACTATGAAACTAGATATACCCACATCGAAAAAATATACTTAGTCCTTAGTTTTCATTGCCACTAAACTCCCCATTACCTACTCAATCAAAAAACCTTTTTCATTACTAATATCGACCCATTGCACTATATGTATGCCAAACCCTATCAACATCAATGTGTCACACATTGGCTTATGCTTCTTCTCTGACCTTGACCTCAAATTCATTCATCAAAAGTCCATTAAGGGCCAGGAAATTGCTGACCAACTAGCCAATGCACCTATTTCCAAGGATCAACCATCTAACTTCAACTTCCTCAGACGAGTCTATAGCTACCCTTTCCCTAGACGAACCTACTTACCAAATGACACTCTTCTTCGATGGCTCCAAGTGTCAACGTGGGGGTGGGTTTGGTGTTATCCTCATTCCTCTTGATGGTGAACCTATGCCTTTGTCTTTCAAACTTGATTTTGATTGTACAAACAATATTGCTGAATATGAAGCACTTGTATTGGGTCTCCAGGATGCTATATGCCTTAGATGTTAAGTCAATCAATATATTTGGTGATTCTCAGTTGGTAATAAACCAAGTCAATGGTATATACCAGTGTTGTAATGAGATCCTTCAAAAGTATAAGTACATCACGTAGACATAATTTTGACCACCTTTGACCGTTATACACTTTAAACCACCCCACGTTCTACCAATAAATTTGTGGATACCATGGCCTGCTTGGCTTCTCAGATACTTGCTTCACCCGCTGACTCTAAAATCTTTGTCACAATACAAAGGCTACAATCACCCTCTTATTTACCTCATGAGGTTTACTCTATCAAAACCGTTGCCCCTGAACCCATGTGACCTTTGGTATAAGCAATATGTAGACTATCTTTCCCTTTCCATTCTACCCGCTAATCTCACTCAGTAATGGACAACGTGCCTTTCTTAAAAGTGTCTCCCGTTATGTCATCATGGGTGGTCTTCTTTACAAGTGCAGCTTCGACGACATTCTCTTACGATGCCTTATAAGTTCTGAAATTCCCTACACCATTAAGGAAGTCATGATGGAATTTGTGGAGGTCACTTTAGTGGTTTAGCTATTGTCACAAAACACATTCTTTTCCTAGGATATTATTGGCCAACCCTAAACCGCGACTATTGTGAGTATGTTCAAACATTGCGTGAAATTCCAACAACATGCTAATCTCCATCACACACCTAGTCATGCCTTACAAGTTGCACGAGACCTTTGGCATTTCTCTTAATGGGGTTTGGATCTTGTCGGTGAGATCAACCCCCATTCTTCACAATGCCACCAATGGATCATAACCGCTACTGAATATTACACTAAATGGGTAGAGGCCATTCCCCTTATTTCTACAAAAGCTAAGAAAATATGTGAATTCATCAACCATCACATCATTTGTCACTTTGGTGTTCCTCACCACCTCATCATTGATAATGGAAAGTAATTCAAAAACAAAACCCTACGTAAACTATGCGACGCATTTGGCATCCAACTTCAGTTTTTCATCACCCTATTACCCGCAAACCAATGGTCAAGATGAATCAACCAATAAAACCTTGAACAAAATTTTTATGAAGGTAGTCAATGATACTAGGAAAGATTGGCATATGCACATTCCTTTCACCTTGTGGGCTTATCGCACTAGTATTCACACTTCGACTACTGCCCACCCCCTTTTCTCTGGTCTACGGTACCGAGGTTGTCTTACCTCTCAAAGTCTAGATTCCATCTCTCTACATCTCACTACAAGACATGCTCAACGATGATGAATTTTTCCAAGATTCGTTTGGCATAACTTGAGTTATTAGATGAACTGCCATCTCAATGCTCTTGACCATCTCCAAATCTACCAAAAACGTATCAAACGTGCCTATGAAAAGCATGTTCACAAACGAACCTTTCAGGTCAGCAACCTCATCCTGAAAGGAAAATCAACATGTAACCAAAGAGGAGAAAAGTAAATGGGGAAAATTTGCTCCTAATTGGATTAGACCCTATGTCGTTACCCATGCCTATGGATCAGGTGCTTATCGTTTGTCTTCACTTGAAGGTAAACCCAAACCTGAGCCCCTTAATGCCTTACATATTTGACCATTTTATTGTTGATATCAAGTCCTATATCAATTTTTGTCAGTTGATCACTCATCCCTTGAGCACTTGTTCACCTTCCATATTACCCATTTTGAAGATCCATGACTCAACAAGAATCATGTGATTACCCAGTCACCATTTTAGCCTTGTCTTCAATATGAGTACCACAAATCTACTCATAACATGATTCTCATGGATAATTTTCATCTTCTACAAGATGGAATCCCATGGTCATTCATCACTCAAAAATAATCCCTTTCATAGTTAACTCTTGTGTACTATGGTTTTGTTGTCCGAATAAGAGCCTACCCTTCCTCTATAGTCTTGTCCATGACTTAAACATCCAAAAAAAATGGGGATGCAACTCCTTGAGTCAAACTTCAAACAAAAGATGACTCCCTCAAAAGGGACATCTCTTCACTCTAATTCCACCGCTATAAATAGACTACTCCCTTTGAAGGACAAGCTATATCATAGTTATTTCACAAATTTAATAAAAATATCTAGAAGCTTCCCGCATTGATCAGCTTCACGAAGACCTCAAGGAGATCATATATGCATCCCATATAGACTTCCCGCATCGATTAGTCTATTACAAACAAATAAATGAAGAAAAAGATGAAATTTTCTTCATGGACTTGCCTATTCTTGATCTTGGGTTTCTTGTTCTGAAAGACATGTTGTCGTACACTAAGTTACACTAAACCACCTATTCTCACCTCCTTTCCTTTTTAGCCTAATTCCCTCGTTACTCAAGGGACTTGCCGCAAACGTGACATTTGGTGATTATGAAACTTTCTTCACCCTTAGAATGGGCCATTATACAACACCTTTAGGGTATTAGGTTCATAAGCCCCTCTTAGGTATGGTTGACTCATTAGGGTTCTTATCAATTAAGTGACTCTTTTACCACCTCTTACAATTTACCTTCCTCATTACTTATTGATTATCCTATATAGGACTAGCTCATCGACACCTATATTTAACAACCACTCAATCATGACCTAAACTTTATGACCTACGTTCAACCATGCCTAACACTTACCAACCCATTCTTCTACTTCATCATAATCTTCCCTAGCTTATGGGAGAACTACATCGGCCTGAGGTCCCTTTTTTTTGGGACTATGTAGGCAACACTTCGAGGGCATGGGGCCCTTGGAGGTTAGCTCGGAAACTCTCTACCCTAACCAATTCCCCCTTTCCATTTCCTATTCACATTATACCCTAGTTAGTTTCCTTTCTATATAAATAACTGAAAATTAAACCAAACAAGCAACAATTGCTAAACATATTTACCATCATAATTTACACATTCATTTCATCACATCTACCATTTCTTTACCATAATCATACATTTTCCTACAAATCATCTTAACACGATCCATACCATCACAAATTACACACATTAATGAATTAGAAATTCAATCAACCATAAAACCTGACTCAACCATTCCTAACCAGCCTAACAAAACGCCACCATGCCTAAATCAATGCCTAACAAACCTGACTCAACCATGCCTAAATCAACATGACTCAACCATGCCTAAATCAATAAAATTGAATCCACCTGACTCAAACCATGCCTAAATCAACCTGACTCAATCATGGCTAAACCTGACCTAACTTTTTCATGCCTAATCCACGTAGTTTCCATCACATACATACATAATAACATAAATGAAAATCAATAACCCCATTCTTGCTATAAGTACCATCAACTATAAATCAGAAAGTCTATGTATACACACATGTGTACATGGATATAAATAAATACCATTCTCTCATAAAATCTCATATACAACCTCACTATATTTGGTAACATGCTAGTATATGATCAAAAATAACAAAAACTCTCATCTACATCCTCACTCTCTTCGGCACACAGGCTGACATATATAAAAAATAAACAACTATACAAAATAGGAGGTACATATGGCTATCAGACATCACCCTGCTAGATATCCTCCATATCTATGTCACCTGTCTCCTCCTCCTCCTCTTCCATGGTATGACGTTAGCTAGCATCTCAGCACCCACCATCGGTCATAGTCAGATCTCTACTAGTATCTCACCTACGGCTAGCCTCCGTGAACTGGTGGCCTTTCCCTGACCCTGTCTTGGGGCTCAATGCCCCCCTGTGCTCTCCACACTATGGGTGTGTGACCTAGTCCTCTCATGCAAGGCCTGTTGTGCTCTATGCTCTCCATAGGATAGGAAATATATCCCTATGGCCATCAGCTGATCCTAGTAATACCTCACCTCACCTCAGGCATCCCTCAACCTACCTATAGGTACTGTCTGTGGTAGTGCCATTGGCCTCAGCCCCTGTACCTATCTCTCAGTACCTTGTCCTATTGGTACCTGTAAAGAGGGACCTTGTCCCTATGCCTATGTACCTATCCTAAGGGACCCTATCCCTGCCCCTACCTGTATCTGGCCCTGAAGGGCCGCAACCTGTACCTATGTAGTGGCCAACTAGCCCTACAAACCTATAATCTATGCTTGTAGGGTGGCCACCTGTACCCCATCTACATCTCCACCCTGTGTGGGTACCTATCCCTGTGCTACCTGGGCCTATAAAGTGGCCACCTGTGCCTAAAAAATAGTAACTTGTGCCTCTGAGCCTGTCAGCTACCCCTACACTATCCCCAACTATATAATCAAGGTAGCCACCTACCCCTATAGGGCATACCTTTACACTATGATGGTGGATAAATCTGGATACCCTGGCCTCGGTGGTACTACTCGTAAATGCGTAGCCCACCACTATATGTATCTATTAGTAACCCCATAATCATCAATTCACCAGTCCACTACCTACTCCTCCTGCCCTATCTGCACTATCAGTTGTGGTAGATGTAGAGGACTCTCCATGTTGTCCCTCCTATACTGTGGGAAGGGTGGGTGTATAGCCTGAAGTAGCCCAAACTTCGTCTAACCTTGTCAATAGGTATCATCTCGTGCTCTCCTGCACATCGTCCCTCTATCCATCAGAGTAGATGTAGCTCATGTAGTTCCTCTTCCATCCACCCATATGATGGAAAACCCACATAGGGCCTCCAAATAATGTCCATGCCAGAAAACCCTCTAGCAAACACCTACAATAGGATACATCGTGTGTATCCATGCAGCTCGATGCTCTCTAACAGCTAGTACCCATCACCTGTAGCCTAATCAGACCAAGCCTACCTCAAATGTATCTATATGGGGCATACCAATTGGACGCACACACACGATGTGCATATGCCCAACAATGTAGTAGAAACGTGTAACATATACTGAACCTCCATAGCCTCCCATAGGCCCATAACTCTCTGTATAGCTACACCAAGAATGTTGGTGCCCATGCAAACCAGGTCCTATCCTCCATCATGTTATGAAGAACCCTCATCAATGCCCATGGGAATCTCCCACCCTCTATGCATCTGGTAATGAAAAACAACAAACTACCTCCATCAACAACACCACTAACCCCATCTCCTCCAGATGGTTCTAGTACATATTTCCGTAGCTCATACTAGTGCTATGGAAACTCATCTCCACTAGCCCCTTGCTAAACACAGTCATCATCAACTCCTTAGATACCTCTGAGGAGATATAATACACCTGTTTCCCCACTATCGGTAACCATAGGATCTTGTACAAATCCTCCAGGGTGACTGTGATCTCACCTATCGGCAGATGGAAGGTATTGGTCACTGAGTTCCATCTATCGATGAGGGCGACCATCAAACTCAGCTCTCGAACTATGTGCCAGTAGCGTCTAACCCAAATCAGGTCTAACCTCTGTAATATGGCATCAATCATCAGCTATCATACTCTCTCATACCTCCATGAGAAGGGGTGGTACCCTATCTTGCATCCATAGCTGGTCCCTTGCTTGCACCCAACAAAACACACTATTGTCAAAACCTTCCCATACTAAGCACATGTATTGTACCCAATAAACCTTGTCCCCAACCCTTATTACTTATTATACCCACTCTACCAATTTTCCCTTACTAAACGAATCTTTTCATGCACATTATACCTATTCCCTACTCACTACCCTTTATAAACATATTACCCTTACCATTATCACTCCCCTTAATTCTATCTCCCATCCCTTACTCTTCTTTTTCCTAGTCTTTTCTACCTATTGATCTATTCTCCTCTAACCCCAACTGGCATCAGTTCCTTATGACCACATCTGTCCCTTTTTCTCACATCGGTCACCTACTACATAACTGATGCTGGAAGTTTCCAACCGATATTGGCCAACCCTTGACCGACATCGATCACTATCGCAGAGCTGAATCCGTCCAACCTCCTCCCCTATTTTCTAAACATTTTACCAACTAGCCTAATCACTAATCCTACCCTACCTAAAGCTAACCTAAATCCCCCCACCCCTATTTTCCCAACCTTAGACCTCCCCCCTCCCTCATTTCACCAATTTTACCCAAAAAATTAATTATATTTCCCTACCCAAAAAACCCATACCCATATCACCCTTTTTTATTTCCATACAACGAAAGGTTGAGAACCTACCTCATCCCGAGTGTTGTCAGTGTGGTGGCATGTCTGGCCGATGTTCTGGTGGTCCACCTAAACCCTCTCCCACCTCCGCCATGCCATAATCTACCTCCAATATCTCCACCAATCACCTCACTCCACATGATCTCGTGGACCCATCTACATGACTCCTCTAACCAACCAGATCTCTCCACCTCAGCAAGATCTCATCCCTCATACATTTTTCTTAACAAATCACAACTCATTCAATGCTCTATAATTTTCCCCCTATTTGGAAACTTACAAATGATTCCATAAAAAGTGGAAATTTCCTTTTTTAACCACAACCCAGCCTGACCAGCGTCGGTTATACCTAGACTGACATCAGTCTTGTGCCCTAGAAAACCATGGTCATTTCACCTAGACCGTCACTGGTTCAGCATGACTGGCATCGGTTACCTGTCATACTCCTGTTAATACCCTTTCCCCATTTCTGACCAAAATTTACCCTTCCCACCACCTTCTTGACCTTACTCACCCTTATTGCCACCTATCTCCCCACCCATCTTACCTACACCCGTCCTAAATTATGTTAGGAGACTTATTGTTTTTACCCATACCTCAGTCATACCTATACCATGAATTATATGCCTTGACCTGGAACACTGTTAGTAACCTTTGAACCAATGTGCTCATTATACCTTGCGACACTATTACCCATGTTGTTTTACCTACTGACCTTACCTTGCCTATTACCATGCAGTTTATCTTGACCTGACCTTTGGTGTACCAGAACATACCTAAACATTCTTACATGTGACCTACGTTGTGTTTCCACACCATATCCTATACCTTGAATACCATAATCACTTTAACCCTATTTGGATAAACCTATCGACATTAGACAATTTATATTTTTCAAGCTCTTCAATTTGGTACCATGCCATATTTTATATATGTGCGTGTGTTTGACTGTCACTACCTTTGACCCTAGAAAATTTCCCCTTTTTCTCAATTTGACCTTTACCCCATTACCCCATCTACCCACCTTCATCTTCATCACACCCACTTTTTATCAAACCACTCACCGATATTGTCTTCTACCTCATCAGTTCCTAGTTTGAGGGGGATAACATTCACCCACACATGGGGCAACCAAATCTTATTTTTTTCAGCGTCACTTACCAATACTAGCTACGCAACAAAAAGGGTCAAAATGTAGACACCAAAATTGGGTCACACTCCCCTTGGCCCCCCATCAAATAATCAACTCAAACATATTCACCTAACCATGGCCCCTTTCACCCCACATTAATATTAATTTAATTAACTTAATTAAATTAATACCCATCCTCACAATATGCATTACTTAATTATTTTAATTAAGTTAATTTCCACCTTACCCCTCCACCTCTAGACACCTCACCTAGCCACCTCACCTTAGGCCTATTCTTGACATGTTCCCATAATTAACTAAGACTTGTTCTTACTTTCCTTAATGAGCTAAAATTTAGTCTAACCCTAAAAGCACATGCCTAAGTTTTCTCTAACCACATTCCTACTCATTAGAAGGGAAACTTCCATTATGATCCGTGAGAATAAACCAACCCAACCCAAGAAATCAAAGGGATCTGCCATTTTTAGTAAACCTAGGGATTTCCACCTTAACCGATGTTGGTCACCCCTAAATCAATGCCAGTCAACCCGAAACTATTTTCGGTTACCATTTATTCACCATTAGCAACCTTGTTTTTGGGTTGTCACATTCTGAGATCAAGAATATGATAAGAGAGTTACATGCAAGTAGAACCAGGGTCTTTTCACGCACCCAGATATCTATAGCCAACACCAGGATAGATCCAGAAGCATTGGACTCACAGTGACATTCTGGGAGGCATCACTATTGCATCAAGTTCCATCCCACCAACTGATCATCGTCACCACCCAACCATTGGACCTGCAACATTGATAAGTGTTTTATCACTAATCATTTCCATTTTTATTCTACCCATAGAGTTATTATTTCTGTTATCATTCTTCTATTAATATTCCTATTCCTCCATAGTCTATTTTCTGACAAACTCAAAAACCTCACCCACCCCTTTATTAGATCACCTATCCTAACCCTTCCACCTCTCTAAGTGCTCTCAGCATTCCCACAACCCCTTCTTTAGCTCTATCTAACCTCACCCAGACTCTGCAATAAGGTTTCTATTGAATTACTATCATCCGACTGTACCAACGCTGGTTACCCATGACCATCGTCAGTCTCCCCTAAACTGTCATTAGTTATACTTGACCGATATTGGTCTATGCATTTCATACCCTTTTTCTAATAACAGAAACAATCAACCTCTTACTAAGTGACCTAAACAGCTCAAAACCTGACCCTAACCATTCCCAGTAACCTGACACCTACCTACCCTTCAGATTTGACTATAGCCTAGTCTGTTATATTATATTTTCTTATTGTGCTGAATGAGATACCTAAATCATATCAACTATAGTAGGATTTTTCTTATTTCTCACATTAATTTGATTTAAACAATGGATTGACAACCATCTAGAGAGTATCACACTTCCCGGATCTAGCACACACTAGGCATTCCACTATCATATATTATTTAACTCTTCTTTTATGGTCTTGTTTTCTATTTTAGGTAGTTCCTCCCAGCCAAAAGGAATCTCTCATAGTCATCATTGGATTGAGAAGTTAGAACGTGCACAACAACCATCAAGCAAACAACAATAATATGTATTCCTCCTCAACCCTTACCCTTATCTGTTTTGTCGCAATAAAGTAAAGAAAATGGTGAAACATAGTGTTTTTAGACTAAGGATATAGGATGTATGAATTAAATAGTGAATTTGATAAATATAATAGTAATAATGATAAGGAAAATAAGCGGTGCAAATTTTGAGTGTCTACAGAAATCAACAAGGAACTTGAAGATCATCTTGAGCTAACCACAACAAGTTTAGAAGCTATATAGGAGGATTGTGCTAAACTGGGTATATATTTGAAGACCTTAAAATAAGAGTTAGAACATGCCTCAAACAAACTAAGGATGTATTAAATACTTGAAAAGAGAAAAATCAATCTTGATGATTTTTTGAGCACTCAAATACCCTCTATTGAAAAATCTCATTTGGGGTTCACGGAAGAAGTAAACAAAGAAGAAAATCATCTTAAATCAATTCAAGAACCTATTGAAGCCAAGAAGGACATCAAGGAACAAAGGAATGTCATAAGACAACCTAATGCAATGAGGATATCAAGTAAGTTTAATGGTTATTGTTATTCATGAAACAAGGTTGGTCATAGAGCTAGGGAATCTAGAAAGATAGTCACGGATAATCATCCATGGAGAGATAGTAGAAATAACTAGGAAAGAATCATTACTTTCCAAAACTACTATGAGAAGGGTCACATTGCTAGATATTGTCTTTATGAACCAACTATTCAAAATTGGACATATCAAACTCCTAGAGGTAAGAATCTTGTTTTTTGATTTGATTGTATCAATGTTGGACATATTGCAAGATATTATAGATGGTGGAATAATAGCTATGAGATAATGGTAAATCAATCAAGGAAGTGTTTTCTTTAAATGGGGATCTTTTCCATGAGGAAAAGGGTGTTTGAAATTGTTGAACATATCCAATTGTAAGGGATGTCTCCACTAAGCTTCATGGATTCATTTCCTTGTTAGTTGAAGCATGATTTTTTCTTATCTATAATTGAAAGGTGCTCTGAATTTTGTTATTATGAAGGTATGATGACAAGAGTAAATAATAATCATTTTCTTAATAAAGATACATAACCATGTTTTACAGGTTTTGTTAGGAATTAGTCCTAACATGGATACATTAGTTAGTCATCCACAATATTAAACAATTAATGTGTCTTATTTAAATAATGTAACTGGGTGATAATATAAATCATGTATATATTTTAGAGTGAAAATAGGTGACTTATTGTTGTGAGTGATTTGGTATGTAAATCATGTAGATTGTAGGTTCTGTGTAATATATTGAGTTGTTAGAACAACTCAGTTATTGTAGGGGAGTGGTTATAGGACAACTCTTATAAATATGCAATCTATATTATTGTTTAATTAATTGAAGATGATTTATTAATTCATTCTTCTACACATTGAGACTTTAGATCTTCCCATAAATAGGGTTGCATTTTAAATTTTGCATCTTGGTGAGATACAACATTTGAAGGTATGTTTAAGTAAAGCTATCAGTAAAATCTGAGTGCATTAAGTATGTTCAAGAGAATAATGTTGCCATAATGAAGATTGACACTTCTGAAATCATAAAAAGGTATGCATTTTTGTCTTAAGTAGCTCACATGTAGGAGTAAATACTTAATGGGAAGAGTTCTGTGGGTACAAGGATTTTTATTGAATCCATGAATCCATGATGATATAAAGTATGTTTTTTCCTTGTTTGAATATATAAAATGCCTTAAGAAGTTAAAAATCATATTAAAATTCTTGAAGTATGTATCATTATGGTAGTAAGTTCATGATTCAAGGATTATATGTTATCATGATAGGTGTGTTAGTGGTTTTGTTGTTCATATGATAAGAAGGTATGATTAACCTTCACCATGATATGTTGTACATAGTCTAAGAAGGATATGATAACATCAGTGACTTGGTCTCAAAAGGTTGCATATCATGTTAGTTTAATGAACCAAGCATATATTTACATAGAATGATGCATTTGGTGTGATCTACAGGTAAAAATAGTCCCTGGTTTTTCTTTTTGGACCCTAAAGGAGGTATTAATCTCTTGACTACTAAAGTTATTTTTAAAAGATGTGAAATCATGACATGGAATGCAAAACAAAGAGGTTTAATTCGATCCCAAGTTCCTTTAGTTGAAGCATGTCTTATAGATGATCTAGAATTATTTGAATGCATTAGAATATATGAAGATTCTTGAAGGCTTGTAGAAAGACCTTATCATGATATTGAAGAAAAGCTATGTGTGTTTGATTATTGTATCCTTATTGGTTTAATGTTTCATTTAGAGAGTAAATTTAGTAGCATCAAGAAGTATGAATATTTGTGTGAAATAGGTGGAAACATTATCAGAGTCTCATGAATGTATAGTGTACTAAGGAAAAAGTATGCAATCTTATGTTTTAGTGTCTTTATCCTTGTTATATAAAAATTTATTAAGAGACATGGAGAGCTGGCAGTAAGACTTCTAGAAGAAGTGATATTTTTTAAGCTTCATTGATAAATTGAAGTATGGATTAAGGGGGAGTTTCCATCATAAGAAAGTAAAAGGTTAGTTGAATATGTAGGGAAAATTTAATCAAAATATCTGCATCATCCAAGGGATATATGTGAAGTCAAGAAGGTTCCCTAAGCCAACGGGTAGTCACAAATTGGTAAGTTTGTGTGTTAGTTTATACATAAGGTTAAGATGCATAAGTTATATGATTCCATCTGGGACTATGATTGTTCTTGGGATGTAAAAGTCAAATCTCAGAAAATGCAGTCTTTGGTCTGAGAGTAAATATGATAAAAGGGTATTCTAATATGTATCAAGAGTGATCTTTCATCATGAAGACAATATGAAGAAGTGTTTAAAATATGATTACATGGTTTTATGAGTTGTATTATTATGGTCAAATATATTTACAAAATTTTATTGACAGGTTTGAGAAACTTTGAGGAAGGATATAAATTTATGGTTTCTAGTTACTAAGCATGAGGACAAGTTAATAAATTAATTAGATGAAGGATAGATCAAAGGATATTTGATCTGGGAAGTACATGTTTTTTGGAGCCTACTATTATTCTATATCTCTATGAAGTTGAATGACGATTGTTGTACTCACAAGGTAAATTATTCTGAATACCTTTAATGAGGTTTGTGTCTTTCTCATTGTCTATTCCTTCATAAAGAACAAGTTTGGATGAGAATTTATGATGGAATAAAGGTTCTTGAAAACTTATAAGGTTTACAATATTTTGGTGAATTTTTTGTGCCTACATGTTGTGTTTTCTCATAAGGTTCTTCCGAAAAGGATGAAGAAGACTTGACAGAGGTTGAAAAGCATCAAATGCTGCATGAAGGAGTGAGTCTCATATATTTTTCAATTCCACCATGAAGGAGAAACAATTTGTTATATAATGCATCATTGCATGGGAGCTATTTATGATAGTACATGTATGTTGATATGTGTCTACAAGGTATATCAAGTATGTAATCATTCATGTGAACCAATTGAAAGGATTGAAGGTATAGTTTTTGTTTTAAAGATATATATTGATCTAATAAGACCAATATTTGTAATATAGTTTATCTAAGTGCTTTATAATGGCAAGACAAGTTGATTGATCTAAAGGTGACAGATGACTCAAGTATCTCATGAGAAAGTTAAGTATGTAAGGTGGTAAATTGTTTTACGTTCCAAGAATAAGGTAATAAGTAACATGTATGTATGTTTGATCATATTGAAGGTCACATACATTTAATCATGATGAAGATACAAGGGTAGTTGTGTGTGATGATCAAAGATGGAAGCTACATGTATGACAAACAATGCAATCAAATGTATGTTTTGCAAGGCATTATAGACATTGAGAGAATATGTGTTGAGATACAAGGTTTTTTGGAAGTACAATGGATTGAGAGGGGGGGTGAATCAGTCCTTACAAACTTAATTTCAATTTTAGATTTCTCACATAAACCATTAATCAATTAACCATCCATTAGAGTGTGCACAACAACATACAACATACATTCAATTAACCATAAACAAGAGAAGTAACACCATAACAAAATATATAAGTGGGAAACCATCAAGGGGAAGAAAACCCATTGAAAATTCTAGTTATATTACTCAAACCAAAAGTATTTAGTGATGCACGAACTTCACAAGGAGTCCCAACCCCTAGTTTAGTAGAGCACTAACCCTACAAGGAACACAAACCCCTAATTTTGTGAAGCACCAACTCCACAAGGAGGATACAACCCCCAAAGATGATAACGAACCCACTCGAACACCTTTTGATGAAGATATATGGTGTCTTATTGCTTCCATATTTGATTGCGATCACTTATTCATCTCACTCTCCTGCAAACCCTTGTTCAAACCCCGACTTCTCAAAACTTGTTTCATCCTTCACTTTATTCACTTCTCTTTTCTTCAAACCCTTGCACACGCTCTTAACACATTATTCAACATGTCATGAATTATCTCATCTCTCAACACATTCCTTTGTACCTACAATTCACTCACACATAGGTCACACTTTTCACATATCCACAACTAGACCAACTTTACACCCAAAACATCACTTTTATATGATTTTCATTATTAAAATTAAAAATAAGTCTAGTTTCCATCCTTTGGTTTTACCAAGAAAACTTATTTACATCCCATTTTAATCATTATAATGTTCAAAAATGATCCATATAGGCCGACCATGCCTAAAACCTCTCATCTTGCACCAAAACACCTAAAAAACCCCATCACAATGATGAGATACAACCAAAAATCACAAAAGCATAATTATTCAAGCTCTAAAAATCATAAAACATTGTGTAATATTAAATATAATAATCAACCATGGTCACACATTTTCTTGATCTAATCAAATATTTCATAACATAGGCCCACATGCCCATATCCTTCACCAAACAGATGTTTCCAACCACCTAATTTAACCTTTGGGCCTCAAGACCACTCCAAATAAACACAAATATGGCATTTAAAAAAACCTTGGAATCCTCAGGACATTCAAATCACATCCATGTGTTCAAACCGCAACTACTTTCCTCTTGGTTAAATCATGTTGCCCAGAAGCCTATTTTGAAAAATTATTTGGTTTTCACCATTTATGCCACTTTCAAGACCTCAAAATTCTTTAAATAGGAACAAAATTCACCCCTATTCACTTTCCAGGTGATATCAAACATCAAATCAATCATCCCAAGCTTGGACCAACTCATTTTTTTAGTAAAATAAATTCAGTTATGGAAAACACAAAAGCTTCATCTCTACAAACTAAACTAGATGACACACAAAATCTCATCATCAAGAGACAAACCATATACCAATAGAACTATCTATGAATCCTATTTCGATAACATATTTTAACTCATTCCAAATCCAAGTGGAAGGCATTCAACCAAGCTCATCTCTACAAACTACATGAAACTACCCTAAAACTACCCTTTGACTAGTCTTCACAAATAAGGCACACTTTTCCATTTTAATTCATCACCATGATCTAAAAAACCATGGAAATCAAGAATAAATCACATACTAAAAACTATGTCAATTTATTTTGTAACTCCTTTACAAAACCTTGTCCCAAACTAAAATTTTTCAGAAACTGACATATTTGAGTGGGCTCCACTTATCACCATAACCATTACCATACCTTTATGGAAACCTAGAGGATTCTTATACATCATCCAATCATCATTCATGCACTAGAAATATATTCTAGGAATTTAGGCGCATTACCTACCCTACCTCTTTTCAGCTAGGGTTTCAAACACACAAAACATTGTTTACCTTCTTAACATTTGTTCATAAAACCTTGACGATGAAATGACCTAATTATTTTTAGAAATAGTATAGAATTGACGTAGAAACATCTCTAAAATCCACAAAGTTTCCATAAAAAGCACACAATTCAAGGTGAGCATTAGAAGGTACAATTCGAGCTAGAAAACACCCTTTCTTGGACCCTGTTTAACATAAATTTATGTAGCTTGTATAATCCTCTTTAGAATGATTAAAAATTATTATCAAACCTCTATAAAACCTCTTTTAATAATATCCAATAATTAAAATTTCACAAATATCTCTCCATCTTTCCATCCCATCTCATTTACATAGCTAGCCCTTAGGGTTTTGCATAGTCTAGGCTAGGGTTAATTTGAATAAAATCATAACTCACCATAAAACCTATCCAAAAGGTCCTAACATACCTTGAATATATTTTATGACATCATTTCATGCTTTCATGATATCACTTATCTCTACATCTCATCATTATGACTCCTAACACCTAGATCTGGTCTAGATGAACGCCTGAAACTTAGCCTTCAACATATATCTGCATCTTGAAACTTATAGTGCCTAAAAAATCCCTAAACATACTCTACATACTTTCAATATGCTCCTTAAGTCACAAATAAGCTCCAACCACCATTCACCATCACCTAAGCTAGCTAGGTCACCTAATTAGGCTTGTTTGAACAAGACATTCTCACTGACTCGCCTCATGCCATCATATCAACCTCTAAATCTCCATGACATCATCACTCCAAGAATCCTATGACTCCACTCTATCATCCTCTTTATCATTAATGGGATTTTACATCAATGAAAACTCCTAGAACACAACATGCCAACAATCTCCCCCTTTGTTATTGATGGAAATGATTTGACAAAAAAAATTTTTTTTATAAAACCCTAATAGGATATTTTAGAGTCACATGAAATAATATAGAAATGAAGTAAAAAATGTGACACAAGTAATAACCAAGATAATTTAGAACCCTAAGTGTAAGAAAGAGGAGAAAATACTTAGCTCATTCACAATAAATATGGAGGTGTGCGAAGCTGGAAAACTGATGGAACTGAAGTGCAAAATGTTGCAAACAAACCCAAAACAATTATGGAGATCTAGAACAGACCATAACCAAGCACCTAGAATGGTACTATGGTGTTTAGGTGACAAATACCCTAACTGCGCACCAAGTTCTGCGTAAAACCTTAAAAACTGATCTTCTTATGGTCGTTATATGTTTGTTGACCTTCGCCTTTGATCGCCTTTGTGTTCCACTAAGTTCATAGATGTCTCTTGTAACCTGCAATAAAAGAGACATCTTGTTAAACCCCAAAACACATCAAATCTTAAAAAGGAAAATATGTAAATGGGGATTCATACTAACCCCAACGATCACTCGACTGAGTGAAGTTATGATCTAGGCACTACACTACATTTTTGACTCCATGTAGTTCTGTGTGTGTGTGTGAAGAATCGTTCCCTAGTTATATCTTATGCAAGATGCAATTGATAGAGAGTAATAGCTAGATGTAGAAGATGTTAATATATGTCTGCATTGAAAAATGAAACTTCCCCTCCTATGCGTGTATGTAGAATTAGCAATCCCTTTTCCCTTGAGTGAAGCTATATGGATTCTTTAATGCTCTTAAAATTCCTTTGGATGCAACCTTAGGTGATGGTAATATATGTTTATATCTTTTTCCTTTAATTTGGTCACATAGTATTGTATTTGTATGATTCCCTTGTTTGAATTTCATAATTAACCACTAAAATTCTGACCCATAAGAAAACAAGATGTCCAACCTCTAGAAGAGACCCAAATGTGGCAAGTAAGATACAAAGAGGTCAGGGGAACCCTAAGAGAATTAGGGCACCTGGGCGTTGGCATCTTGGTTGGCTAGGCAGTGTCTAGACTCAGAAAACTGTGGAGTAAAAAAATTCAAACTAAGAAATAGGGTGTGTAAGGCCAAAGAGAGAATAAGAAAGAAATAAAAAAGGCCAATGATAGTGGTAAATTAGTAATTTTATTACTTAGAAATTATATGAATGCAAGTATGTGATTAAGACCTATAAATGTACCCAAGTGAGTGATTTAGTTTCTACATTTTCCCCCAATTTATTTTGTTGAGCGGAAATATTAATAACATAGAGTAGATAAGAGATGCATACTTGATAACCATGCAAATTGATGGAGAAACTATGTTGAGGAGACAAGAAAAATCTTGGAGTGAATAATATGAAGTGTGGAAGCTAGAGGAAGAGGGAAGTGGAATTGAACCTAGGGGTGAAGCGTATGTGATGCATCATGTTGTATCTTTTGTCATTATCATAAAATATATCGATGTAAGGTTTTTTCTTGTTATGTATTAAGGATAAACCTACAAAAGAAGAGTGAAGAAGTATTCAAATATGTGTATAGAAATTTTTTGAACCAAATGTGTAGGAAGTATGCAAAAGTGTGTAAAAATGTGAAAAAGTAGAAACAGGAACATGTGCACCTGATCCGTGAAGGGTGAAAAAGATAGAAAAGTGTACTAAAATACTGATGAAGAGTGAGTTTTTTTGGCGATCTCACATTAAGTGTGATTTTTTGGGGTAATATTATGCCACAGATAGAAGAAGTGTAGGGAGAAAGGTCTAGTTTTATTCTCCATCCTTTGATTGTTTCCAAAATTTATACACCACTGCATATGGTGTGATCATGACTTGCTCAAGTTCGATCCTATTCAGGAAAATAGAAAAATGGAAATAAGATAGCATTCTTGATTATTGGAGGACTATGCTTGTACTGTAAAACTACTTTGAAAAACTATTGAAACCAATCTTGATGTATGTATCCCCCTAGTCATAGTCACCCAAGAAGGGTCAGAAGCTCCTAGGCTGCCCATGTTTGAATTTGGGTGTTAGTTTCTATGTTAAACCAAAGACCCAAGTCTGAATTCTGAGTTGTATCTGTAACTGTATGAGCTATGATTCTGTGTTGAACTATGTTATATTGTAACTGTGTGTTGCTATATGGGGTGACTGATTCACCCAATGGATGCCCCCCCTCATTTGGGGTGCATGCAACATCGTCACTAGGAGAATGTGGCCCAAAAGAGGATGCAATGCTGAAATGATCTAATTTGATGCTAAAATGATACTAGTATATAGGAGGGAATGTGCTTGGTAGAAACCAAGGCACACACAAACAATGACTAGGAAACAAGTGTTAGTTCAAACAAGATAAGCATGCATATAGAAAACAATGTGTAAGCTAACAATCAAGAAGACAATGTAGACCATGAAAAATGGGTTGCAAACATGGGACATCACTCACAATGTCACAAGACAATCAGGGTCGAAGCAGCCAAAAGCATACAAGAAATGAACATACAAGACATAGGAAAAGCCCGCAAAAAAATGACATACAATAGAAAACAGTGGAAAGCAATGGTAAGAAAAGTATCAAACAATCATGGTGGCAAATAGTTCCTACAAAGCAAATGTTGCACATGAAGCACCCATTAGCATGTTAGAAAGATATAATGTATGTCAAAGCGTGTATAGATCTGATATAAAGTAGTATGCTAATAAGAAATAGGAAGTAGTATAATAATGAAACAATATGCACCTGTGATGTGTACGAAAGTAGATGCCCCCAGGAGCCACAATGGGACTAGTAAGAGGTACAGTGCCAAGAATTCGCGTTGCATATAACAACCTGTGTAAATTTTTCATTCACAACTATAAGGCAAGTGAACGCACATGTGTATATAAAAAATATAATGACATACGAAATATTTTACTAACATAGTAACCAAAGTGATAACATCGAGTATAAGTGAGAAAGAACAATGTGCAACCAAGATATGCAATAGGTTGTGGATGAGTGAGATGGAATGATATGCAAGATTAATGTGATAGGAGCAATGCCCCCTATGTGCCCCCCGATTGGATGTATGTGTATGAGTGAGATGAGGTCCATTTATAAGTGACCCCTTAGTAAGTCTAGAAGGAACCATATAACAAGAGTACGTCATCGGGAAATGGTTTGAACGATGTGTATGCTAGAAAGCTTTGATCATTGAGCACATAGCATAGAGTGGAGAATGGTGTAGTATGATGCATGAGGAGAAGGTGCTACAGATGAATGAATGATATGATCTTGAAAGATCGATAGGTGTGAATGCACAAAGCATAGAAATAGGTGTAGAATGAGACACTAGAAGTGTCGAATGATGTGAGTGAGGTTTAATTCATATTTAGACCCTCAAAATTTGAGTATGAACCATGCTAGAACTAGACTACGTCATAGGGTAGTGATGTGAATGATGTGCTAGGAAGATATGATCATGAAGCGCAGATTGTAGATTTATAGAATAGGATAGTATGATGCGCAAGGAGGAGATGCTAGAAATATGTGAAGGGAAAGTGTGAGGTTCATGAATGTAGTGAGCCCTCAACAGTCAAGTGTGAACCATGAGCACAAGAGTGCATCATAGGGTAATGACAATATACATGAAGTGTATCAAGCTGATATAACATAAATGAGAAAGACTAGAATTGAAGTTTTGAGCATGAGAATAGAAATGAGAGACACCAAATAATTAAATTAGCAAAGGGTGGAAATAAATGTGGTGCCCCCATGAGTGTATGGGTATGAGCAAGCTATCCGATAAAAGTGAAGGTCATTGGTCCTTCTAACACGATGTATGAGGAGTTAAATATGTATGAGTATGAGCTTAGAATTCTAGAATGCTCGAAGAGGTGATGCAGTAAATGATGAAAAGTGAACTGACGAATGTATGATCTTGACAAACATGATGTGCAATGGAATGGCCAAGGTGGTGAACACCTATATGAAGGAGATCATGAAGGTGATGTGCATCTAGAAAAAGGAGACCGAGGCGGTGTACAATGAGATGAAGGATACTTATGAGGTGATAAATACCTAGATGGATAAGACCTATGAGGTGATGAACACCTAAATGGAGGAGGCCTATGTAGTGCTGTGCATTTAGATGAAGGAGACGTCTGAGTAATGGACCTAGACTGATGAATAGGACTAGTAAACCTATGAGAATGAGTGTGTCATGCAATGAGTAGGAGTGCTAGGATAATATTTTTCTTTATATTTTAGAGGTCCAGGGTACCTAGATGCTATAGCCAGTGTGATGGCCACCTCAATAGGAGGCTAAGGTCCATGGTGTGCATGGTGGGACACATAGGATAGCAAAAAATTGGGTGTTATGAATGAATTTGAGACACAAGTAAGGCATGAAAATGATTTCTTGAGCGGCGAGGAGCCATGGGAAGACCTAAGCAGCATGTCACAATTATTGTCAACGTTAGGTGCCATAAGAAAAGGGACAAGCATGGTGAGAGGACCGACTGTGACTGGAAGCTTGACATATTAATAAGAACTAGGAACTAGATATAGAATCTGTGCGAGTGGATAACCAATAACAATAAGAAGTGCAAAAGAGCATGTACTTACATTAAAAGATGGATCAAATATGGTGTTATTAATAGAAGTAGATCCAATAGAAGTGTGAAGGTGACAAATAATCAAAGGAGAATACAACATGATAATCATGATCATAAAATGCAATGAAAGGTGGAGATGAATCAGCGTGAGCAACAAGAAAATCAAGAGACCCCGATGATGGAGAAGGCACTGCATGATATGCATGATTAGATGAATATTTTGTAGCTTGCTTCTCATGATATGGTAGAGGATTATTGAATATTATAATCTTTTTAGTTTCTTTGACTGGCGTAGATGTTAATGGTTTAGGAAGATCAATTTGATTATTTTCGATAAGATCTTGAATAAAATGTCACAATTTGAAATAGTGATTAGTAAAATGTCCAACATACTGGTGATAGTCACATCTGAAATTTTCATTATAGTTTTAGCCCTTAGGATGAAATGGATCCTTCGTAAGTGGAGGAGGAAGTGTAATAAGATTTCTCTTAATGAGTTACGGAAATATAATATGCAAAGCACGTGTTAGTTTAGTAAATGTACGCTTAGGTGGCTGTCACTGAAGATTTTCAGGAGTAGACACAGCATTAACAATAACTTTTGCTTCATCTAGGTTTCGTAGATGGCTTGAAAGGGTGATTTTCTTGGAGCCCAAGTAGAAGATGAAGAATCCTGATCTTGATACTTGATTTTTCCCATAGTAAGAAGCTTTATCTTTCACGTAATTTGAGAGTATGGAAAAGATGATTGAATGAAGGAGAGGTCTCAAAAATGAAGATCTCCTGTAGTGGTGATAAGAGACTCTGAACAAATAGATCTTGCAATTTTGAGTCAGTGAAAACATTAGTCATCCTGGCTAGGTCATTCTTGTAGTGTAAGACATAAGCCACTGGGTGCTCATTAGATCATTTTCTTGATTTACACTAGTTGATCATATGATATCTTTGAACCAATATTGATAAAGAAGAGGGTTAGAGAATCATCCACTAAATGCATAAAATATGTTACCAAATGAACAAGTAGATCATAGAACCAATGCATAGCATAGTCTTGGAGGCTGCGAGGAAAATGATTTGCAAGTAAGGTATGATCATCTGCATAATATCGACATACCATATGAAATGCGCAAAGATTCTCTTGAGGATCACCTTGGCCTTTGAAAATTGGGAGCTTATGAGCTAAAAACTTTGGAGGGGTGCATATGTGGAAATGGCATGTGCAAAAGGAGTATGAAGGAACAAAGTGCAATCAAGCAATGGAGTTGCGTGAGAATTATCAATTTGAATCTGGCGGATATAAGTTTGTAGATCTTGATATAAAGAAGTTAAATCATGGGTGTTATAAGAGGATAAAGGTTAAATCATGGGTTGAATGATGGGAGAGGTGGTAGTGGGAATGGAAATGGGAACATGTAAGGGTTGAGTGGAGGCCATGGGAACCAATGAAAAATCTATAGGAGGTACAAAAGAAACATCCTGAGAGTTGGAACGCAATCATCCCAAGATTTTTTACTCATTATTAAAGCATGAATGATATGTGAAAGATGTTTAGCATTGTCATGCAAATCTTGGAGAAAATTTGTAAAAAAATCTAATTTTTCTTGATCAATGTTGGCATCCTCATCGTATGATTGTTCACCATCAGATGTTTCAATTTCATGAAGAGGAATATTTTGAGAGTTTGGAAAAAGGATTCTTAGTTTCAATCATTGATGTAGAAATATCATCCACTGATTTAGAAACCCTACAGGTAGATAGAGGAATCTCTAGATGCTCAAAAGATCCAAACCAACCACTACGATATGACAGGATATAAAAAGGGAGGATTTGAAAGATTTGGGTTCAACAAATGATTTAACAAAAAACTAACTTTTTGTAAAACCCTAATAGGATATTTCAGAGTCACATGCAATAATATAGACAATGAAGTATAAAATGTGACACAAGAAATAAATAAGATAATTTGAAACCCTAATTGCAAGAAAGAGGAGAAAATACTTATCTGATTCACAATAACTATGGAGGTGTGTGAAGATGGAAAACCTATTAGAAATAGAAGTACAGAGTCTCGTAACCATGAACCCAAAAATTTGTAGGAGTATCAGTAGAGCAGGCTGGACCAAGGTGCACTTAGACTGGTACTAGGGCACCTAGGTGTCAGAGTCCCTAACTAGGTGTTAGAGTCTGTGCAGAACCTCATAAATTGGTCTTTCACAGGGTCACTAGATATTTACTAACCTTATCCTTTGATCACATGTGTGTCACACTAAGTTTTTTGATGTTACCTATAAGCATGCAATGAAATAAATGTCCTGCAAAACCCCAAAACACATCAAATCCTTAAAAATAAAAGACGTAAATGGGGATTCGATACTGACCTCGATGCAATCACCTGACTGGGTGATCTTACGATCTCGGTGTTGCACTACATTTTAGACTCTATGTAGTTTCTGTGTGTGTGTGTGAAGAATCATGCCCTAGGTGGCTCTTTTCCAAGATGCACTTGATAGCGAGTAATGGTTAAATGTAAAAGATGTAGATAGATGTTTGCATGGATAAGATACAACTTCCCCTCCTATGTGTGTATGCAGATTTAGCAACCCCTTATCCCTTGAGTGAAGTTATATGGATGTTTTGATGGTCTTAGAATGCCTTTGGATGCAACCTTAGGTGATGGTAATAGATGTTTAGATCTTGGTCCTTTAATTTGGTCACATATCATTGTCTTTGTATGATTCCATTATTTGAATTTCATAATTAACCACTAAAAGGCTGAACCATAAGAAAAAAATATGCCCAATGGCTAGAAGAGGCCTAGAAGTAACGAGTAATATACAAATATGTTAGGGGCGCACAAAGGGGACGAGGGGTGCCTAGGAACTAGCGTCCTATCTAGGAGCTGGTGTCCAAACTAGAAAAAGGTGGAGTAATGAAAGTTAGAATAGGAAATAGGGTGTGCAAGGCCAAAGAGAGAATAAGAAAGAAAGCTAAAATGCTAAATACAATGGGTCAATCAGCACTTTTCTCGCTTAGGAATCATATGAATGTAAGTATGTGATTAGGACCTAGAAATATACCCAAGTACATGATTTAGTGTCTATAGGAAAACCTCCTACACTTCTCTGCATTTTTACATTAATGAAAAAGAAAACCTATAAATTTATATTCTTCACCTTTCTCAACTTCATAGGTCATCTTTTCGTTAGAAAAAATCAACTAAAGTCTTCATTCTAGCTCACAAATTTGAAATTTCTCACAAAAATATGTTTATTCCTTCTTTCCAAGCATAGAAACATTATACTCCCCCTTTTACGAAGCATCCACAACACCTAAACATCCAAAATATGATGATAAATGGATATAAACATCTTTCTTACCTTCCTCTTTGATTGCATTCATCACACAATATCCTCATTTCGACACGAGAACTTGTTTTTCTTCATCTCATACCTTGTTTTGATTATCTTTAGTTTTGAGAGTATTGTAGCATCCCTAGAACAAATGCATACACCTTTTAATGATTTTAAATAGTACAAAATCAAAGGCTAAAACATCATACCTACCTCATTCATGCCTTTTCTCAACATACTTTACTCGGTCTTGACCTTAAGTCTTTTATCTCTTTACATTTGCACAACTTTGGAACTAAGGTCCCTAAACCAACTCTTCATTCTATTCAAGACAAATTTTAACAAACTCTAGAAGAACTCATACCTCATGGATTAATTTCTTACCACTCCACTTGGGCACATACCATCTAAAATTTGACTAAAAGAAACAAAAAAACATGGCTTCTTACCTCTCTCTATTATCATGAAAATAACTCAACCATCTTGACACAATACTGAATGATTTCCTTAGTGATTTCAACCATATTTGAGTTATAATATGCATGTTTGATTCCTAAGTAGATTAACCATATAATATATGCATTCACATCATACCTTATAGACCTTCTATCCATCTAGATAACCTTCTATAAGTACAAAAACATGCTTCCCCATCACAAACATACTTCAATGACCTGTACCTTCATCTTTACAATATTGTAGCATCACACAGTAGCTTTGAAATTACCTTTACCCATTTGATGGTATTTTAAACTTTCTTCTTACACTCTTGAGATGAGTATACCGCCATGAATTTGTATAAAGGTATTCAAATCACCATGTACAGTCTCCAAAATATATTAGACACCTTATAAGTCAAAATTTTCTCATTTATACCTTTTCAGCTTTGTTTCAGATACAAAGATTATCTCTCTTATTCCATCAACCACTCCCAAGTCTTAATTTTTAAGAAACTTGTTCACCATCATGCCAATCCTTTGGATATTTTAAGACCTTGATAGAAAACTAAGAGTATTTCCCCTTGGTTGATTAGGCAATATAGGACTTTCCATACCTGTAGAATGTCATGATTTCAATACTCTATCTTAGAAATGACATCAAGAATGAATACATACATGTTATCTTCTTGAATACCTTCCTTGACTATCTCTGAGTAATCTCACTCTCTCTATATTTTTTAGAGCATCTCATCACCTCATAAGTGAATTTAGTAGCCTTTTTATACCTATAGAATCTTATTCTCTACCTCTTTAACAATTATGTTCTCTATACCTGTAGTGGCTCAGATCAGGCCTTTGAGTTCAATTTTTATTATCAAACCTCATGCCCTTATTCAGTGTGATTCCATATTTGAATGAAATGGAACAAGTAAAAACACTCTCCTTATATTTGTACATTATCTCATTTTTTGTATAGTCTTGTTCAACCACAAAGAAATCATAGATCCCATCAAAAAGTCATCCTACAGGCCTATGACCAGTACATTCGACTCTTTAAGAGCACTATGTACATTGTTACTTTATGGATGAAAACACCTTAGATATTGAAGTAACACAGATTTCTAGGACCTATACAAAATTTTATCACCTTATTCGTGATTTATCAAGCCAGGTAATGCAACAAGCATCATGGTAACCCTTATACCATGATCCACTTATTTATACTAAGCACACAAACTATTAGGCCTAATTATATGAAGAAAACACCTACTAAATTTTGAAATATTTACTTTCATCAGAAGAAATCTTACCTAGATTATGAGTACCCATTTGGCCATAATAATCAGGTCTTCATGAATCCTTGAAGCATTCCTGATACTGAAGAAAACTTTCCTAGTTTGTAATTCATTCTTTGGCAACTAGGTCTCTAACACTGTTCTCTCATTGTCAAGATCGTACAATATCAAAAATTCTAGAGAAATCTGATACCTTATCAAGGTACTGAAACCTCTTGAATCCTTCAATAGAACCTTATTGAGGATGATTATTATTCCAATTTTTAGGCTTTCAACTCCACCATTTACACATCCTTAGAACAAATTCTTCTTCTTCATTACTCGCTTGGTAATGCACTGTTAGAACCCAGTTAAGGGCAGAAGAACCACTCAAAAATGCACAAATTATTGATATCACGAATCTCAAAATTTGACCACCAAATCTATGTAGATACATCCTTCTAAAGTCCTCGAACACACCATATTGTATCATGAGGCCAAGAATAATGACCACACTCATGAATTATCCTTGAAGTTTGTCTATCTAGCACTCTTCTCAAACACTACTTCATAACCACTCTATGAGATGATGGTCTGATCAAGTCACCATACTTGATGACTCATTTCATATTTAAACTTCTTATGTGAATCATACACACCCTTTGATATATTTGACTCATGAAACAGTGACATCTAATCCATCTGATGAAAAAGAGACAATTCCTTTAACTCATACACAGACCTAGACATCTTAGACTCTTGACAATGATCCATAACTCAACAAACATGACACTACAATGGACCACTGTATACTCTACATAGACTCTAATGTACATTATACTTCATCAAGGATTTTGATTGTGAAACATATAATATATCATATAATTCTTGAATTGACCAACAAGAACTTAGAATCATATTCATTAGGTGAGATATACCCTTTATACTTCCCACTGAACTTTGAATCATTGAGTCATGACCAAGAGAATGACTCTAACACTTGAATCACCATGACACAAACAAACCTCCATGAAGATGACCAACATGACCCTTACACTCACTGAGTCATTATAAACTGACAACACACCATGATGACAGGTAGTCATAGACTTCAACCTTGAGACACATAGTCATACACTTCTAAAAGACAACAAGAAATAGTGACCATATCATTTTCATGCCTTGAACAATTAGAATGGAACCTTAGAATATGATTAAAGACTTGAAGCATAACATACCTTGACACGTTGGAGGAGAAAAACATAGACCTCAAACAATTCCCCCTCTCTCTAAATGCTTCATATGAGCTAATATACCTGTAAGATTCCTAGTAGAGGCATATGAACACCATGATCACCTAAAATAAGGTCTTGAAGACGTCCCAAGCCCCTCCTAGACACCTAGAAGAAATCATCCTTCTTGACTTTTGATCTGTACCTTGAGAGACACCCAATCTGACATTTGCATCAGCTCTTTGTGGGCCAATTTGGTTCCTTCTACGCTCCCAAATCCTGCATTGACTATTGTCAAGCATCCTATACCTTTGAAAACTTCTCCTTCTTACACCTTAGGTCCCTGAAAAATCTTGAAACTTTTCCTTGAAAAACCATAGTCACACTTTTCTTGCAACATGACCAACCTCATTATAGTTGAATCACACCATTGAATTCTTCCTTTTTTAGTCTCTCAACTTGTCTACGGTGGATCATTCAAAGATAAATCTAGCAACATGATGTCTTCTCATTGTAATTGTAGCATACCACATTCTTAGCATGCTCACTCCTACTATATCTATCTATGGATGATCATATCTAGTATAAATTCTATTCTCCTTTACCCTAGGACCAAATCCATTACAAGTAAAACAATAACCATTGAAAGATATTTCATACCTTAAGGCATTACGTTACCTATAAGTAGGCTTAGTATTCTCATTGTCATTGATGAAAGTCACCTTATTTCCTTTTTTGATGCTTGGCTCACCTT
The DNA here is from genome assembly GCA_019776745.2 of Taxus chinensis. Taxonomy (NCBI): domain Eukaryota; kingdom Viridiplantae; phylum Streptophyta; class Pinopsida; order Cupressales; family Taxaceae; genus Taxus; species Taxus chinensis. The sequence continues at coordinate 893,793,650 of CM034150.1, forward strand.
CTTCCTTACTTGAAACCATGGATCCTCTTGCTTCATTTCTTTTTCCTTGACTTCAACTTTGAAGCCTAAACGATCCCTCTCACCTACTGATTTCTGATTGCTCAAGATATCATCAAGAGCCTTGGAAATTTTCTCAAACTTCTAAAATGAATTTCTCTTTATTGGCTACATCATGATATATCCTTCTTGATAAGAATCACTTCCTCATCCTCAGATTGTAGGTTTAAAAACATAGTAATCATTTGCATCTCTAGCTTTCTCACTGTTTCATCAAGTATTTTCTGTAATAGCCCAATGCTTCTCTTCTAGGTCCTGAATCTTTGCCTCATACTTATTTAACTTGTGATTTCAATTTCTTATTTTTATTTTGAGGATGCTTTATGTTCTAATTGGACACATACCAATTCAGTCTCGATGTCCTATGTGCTTCTACTTCAAAATCTTTACAATATCTTGATAGGAAGTCACATAACAATGTAGAGTCTCCACTAGTGGATCTCATGGCATATTTTTTCATTGAATAGGACCTCATCACCTACATATCTGCGATTAAAAACAGACTCAAAATCTGAACCATCATTCTTACTACTTGCTTCATAGGAATAAGCCTCTTCTTTATTGTAAAAAATCTTCTTACCCTTCTTCTTATGGTCAAACCTTTTGAACTCTTTCTTATCTTTACTATACCTCTAATTTTTCTTTTCATTTCGACCTTCACTGATCATTATCATCCTTATTTTCATGCCTATGAATACACTTAGAAGAAAAGTGGCCTAATTGACCACAATTAAATTACGCTTATAAAGCAAATTTTCTCTTGTACTTACCAGTTCTAGCATTCAGTCTTCTAGCAACTATAGTAAATAACTCTTCGTTAGCTAACTCATGAGCAAGTATCATCAAATTGAATCTTCTTGTTTTCCATTTTCATCTTCTCAACATTGAATATTATCTCTTTCTTGGCTGGTTTGGAGTCAACAATCCTCATTTCATATGCAGTCAAAGTCTCATGTAATTCATCCATCTTCATGGTAGTCAAATCTTTGTCTTCTTCAATGGCAGACACTTTGGAGTTAAAAATAGGAGTTAGAGATCTCAAAACCTTCTAAAAAAAGTTTATTCCTTCAAATATTCTACTAACCCTTTCATGTTGTTGACAATATTTTGAACTCTAAGAAAATATGATGAAATGGAATCATAATCATGTTAGGATAAAATATTAATTATGCATTATATGATTTATTGTTAATTAAATAATCATATGGTTATATTATAAACCATAATATAATTGTAAGTTGTTATATGGTTTTAAACCATACTTGTCTTTTTATCTCACAGGGATAATTGTTACATTTATTTATGCTTCCCAGATGTATTATTGGAAGCAATTGTAAGTATGGTTTTACCTGTGCAACATATTTATTTGTCTACACATTACTGCCCAATATGTATAAATATTGCAGCACTCCATTGTAATGGTTAATCAATTTCACATTAATAAATTATACAGGCTTCCATCCCTGTTTGTGAAATCACATTTGGTACTAGAGCGAGAATCTGGACCTGTAAAGGTGTGGAAGAGAGAGCAGTAGAGAGAGAGGAGATTGGAGAAGTGTTTGTAGCATTTGAGAGCCTGTGCAACCTCGTGTAAACTCCTAGCCCCATCCCTACTTCCCCCACATCCTCCTGTTCCTTCCAGGTGCTTGGAAGGCAATTTTTTTTTGCAATGGTGCAACTAGGACCAGGAAAAATTCGCTACAGGCCTATATATTTAAAAAAAAAAATTCCCCATCCAAGAGTTTCTGAGCTCGTTGCATTGATAAAGCTAGAGGAAACTACGGTGTGAAGCCATTTGCGGGTGTGAAGTTCGAATGAAGCAGCGGTTATTTCTCACATAGTTTGCACATAGTGTGTAGACCCTTGGAGATCCCTGCGTCTTCACGTGCCACAAACCACGGCCTGCACAAATCAACACAAGATTGCAGAGGCCTTTTCTCCATCTCCAGTCGGATGCCTGAAGAAATAAGGGTGCAACTTAGACAAAAAAAAAATGGTGGAGAATATTCAATCAGGGTGTGTGCAAATAGAAAAGCAAAAGTTGAGCAAAACAAGGTGGAGAATTGTTTTCCACGCATTGCAGACCTGCACAAAGATATAAGCGTGTAAGTATAAAAAAAAGAGGCATGGAAACTCCATTCGGACCTGCGCATGCACAAACACAACTGTGGAGATATTCAATCCTTCACACCAAAGCCAAAGTCGTCCTCCACACATACCTGCAAAATCCACAATGCACCTGCACACAAGAAAACAAAACAAAAACGGCTAAAGCAATAAATGAAGCGGCGGCCAAAGGAAAATCAAAAGCAAAAGGAGATAGGGAGCGGCTAAAACAAATGTTAAGTTTCAGATCCGACTTATGAGCAAAAGAAACCCTAAACTGCCTCTAATACGTGGACTCCAACTCAGCTATTCCAAATCACCTCTTTTTAACAGGTTAGATCCTTTATTTTACTCATTAAATATTATTTGCTTCATTTGTCTACCAAGCGCCCATGTGAGCCAAGTTGGATAGTGAAAACGTCTTGGGAATGAGAGGTGTGGAGGTCAAATCCTGCCCCAACACACTAAAACTCATTTTTTGAAATTTAGCGGCATATTTGGTGGATTTACCAAATTTAGAGGCAAAATTTGAATTTAGTTATAACTAACTAAATTTAGCGGAGGAATCCCTAAGTTAGGGTATAAAAAAAATATTTTTTCTCCCATTTGGTCTATTTTTTCATTTCGGACATTTTTTGCAAAGGGAGACCCATCTAAAAATTGCATCTTCAGCCTTTTTTTTTACAATTTTCAGCATTTTGGGTTGTATTGGGCTCAGGAGGCCACCAGGACCCGCGAAACAGAAATTTTTTGCCTGCCATTCAAATTTTCCAATTTTTTGAATGTAAATTATAAACTAGTGCATATTGTACTAATTTGCAGGTTGCCATAGTCAACTGCAAACTTTGCAACTGCTTAGAAACTGGAAGAATTGTAATAAAAAACAATTAAAAAATTGGTTCTGTAACACTCACGAGATTATAGATCTCATTCGTAGTTTTCGGTATATACGGTGCCTTTGGGAAACGCTTATGGGTAAATCCGTCATGAATACTACTGCACTTAATGCCTAATATAGCTGCAACAACGTCGTCTGGGCATCGTCCCTATAAATCGATGGGGAGTAGTAAGGTCACAGTGCACACACTATGAACCATCCCATTTGTCTGTGAACGATTGCAAGACATAAATCTAGATTGAGAAACTATCCGAGTATATAGCGAAGTTATGCACGCGTATGAGGATATTTCTTTGAGTTGGTGTCAATAATCACACATACCCCATCAGTACTGTCTTGGTACCATGTATTGAATTCTTTCACGTATGTTAACGCCTCTTTCACGTACCGTCGGGTATATAGAAAGGGCAAGCTTCTTCCACGTACCAACGGGTATATCAAAAGGGTGCGTATATAGAAAGGTTTGGTATATCAGACTGACGGTATATAGATTGGGAGACCTAATACCTGGAGTGATAAGAGCCAAACCCTGTCAGTGATCTCTGCAAAATGGGCACCAATGCCCCCAAATTTTTTCTTCCGGATTCAAAATTGCTCAAAGGAAGCAACTATGCTGCATGGAAGACAAAAATAAAGACACAACTTGAGTTTGAAGAAATCTGGCCTGTTGTGACTGGTACTCTAACCAGATCAACAAATGATACAACACAACGAAAACAGTTTGATAGAGCAGATCAGAAAGCAAAACTCATCATCTTGTTTGGAGTGTCTGATGATTTGCAAGCCCACATTCAAGATGCCACAATAGCAAAAGAAGCATGGGATAAGCTGAGCACAATATATGAGGCCAAGAACAAGAATTTCATACTAAATTTGTAGAGTCAGTTACACACATTGAAGTTTAAGCAGAATGAGAAAATTGAAGCTTTCCTAAGAAGAGTTGCAAAGTTAAGGGCTTCACTTCTAGCCCTAGGAGAAAAGGTCAAAGATGAATCTCTCATTCCCATTGTTATAAGAACTCTCCCTTCTTCTTACCACATTTTTGTCACAACTCTAAACTTGTCAGATACGACAATTAGTTTTGACAAGCTGGTAAACCTACTGTAACAAGAGGAAGCAATGCACAATAAGGATGATGAAGAGGAGCAAGCACTTTCTTCACATCAGAAATGGAAAGGAAAAGGTAAAGGAAAACCATAATCCTATCATAATTCCCAACATTAGAATCAGTATCATGGGGATAATCAACAGAAGAAGCAATGTCTAATTTGCAAAAGAGGACTTGACTTAAAATATTGTTGGTATAACAATTATAAGAAAGGTTCATCAAGTAACTCTAGACCAAAACAACAACAATCTTACAAGGGACATTCTAACAACTATCACGGGTAGAAAAAGGGGAACTGGAAAAGAAGACCCCACCAGCAAGGTAATATTGCTGAGCAACAAGAACAGTCTGATAATGAAGACTTCTTGTTCACTGCTCGATCAAGTGAACCATCCACGTCATCTAGTGATGTCTGGTATGTTGATTCGGGAGCCACTTGACACATGACCAGCCACAGAGGCTAGTTTATTTCAATGAAGGACACACCATCGAAAATCATGTTTCGTTGGGAGATGATTCTTCATATACAGTTTAGGGGATTGGGAACATCTCTCTACCCCTTGGTTCACACAAATGTAGACTATCAGATGTCCTATATGTCCCTGGGTTAACAAAGAATCTTCTTTCTGTTAGTTAACTCCTAGATCACAACCTAAAAATTGACTTTGATAATCAATCCGGCAAGAAAATGTGTTTGATTTGAGATAAATCAAGAGGCTTGAAAATAATTACAAAAGCCTCCAATGTGGGACGCATGTTCCAACTTGATTTTGTTAATAGAGATGATCAAGCACTTGTGGCTAAAAATTCCACCTCAGCGTAGTTGTAGCATCAGAGATTTGGTCATGTTAGTTTCAAATATCTTGAAACACTTTTCCGGCGTAATATGGTACATGGGCTACCTTCTCTTCAAAAGGATACAAACAAGTGTCCTCACTGCCTAGCAGGAAAACAACACAGGGCTTCATTCCAAAAGATTACTTTTCAAGCTCATGATAAACTTGACCTGGTTCATACCGATCTTTGCGGTCCGATGCAGTCAAGTCATTCTGGGTTCCAGTACTTCATGCTTTGTGTTGACGACTATTCGAGGAAAATGTGGATTTTTTGTCTTCGCAAGAAAAGTGAAGCGTTTGAAACCTTCAAAAAGTTCAAAGTAGCAATTGAGAAAGAAACTGGTCGTCACATCAGAACTCTTTGCTCAGATCGAGGGGGGGGAATTAACCAGTGATGAGTTCAGAGACTACCTACAAACTCATGGGATTCATCAACAAATGCCTCCTCCACACACACCACAGCAAAATGGTGTTGTTGAGAGAAGAAATCGTATTATCATGGAAATGGTGCGATGCATGATCGATGATTCTGGACTTGTAAAGACATTTTGGGTAGAAGCAGCAAAAACAACAGTGTATTTGTTGAACAGAGCACCCACAACTGCTCTTGATGGAATTACACCACAAGAAGCATGGTCAAAAAGGAAACCATCCATTGCACACCTCAGAGTATTTGGGTGCAAAGCAAGCATGCACATACCCAAACAGAAAAGAAATAAATTGGACATGAAGTCACAAAAACTTAACTTCATTGGGTACAGTGAAGAGACTCTTGGGTATAGATTGATGGATCCTAAGACTAGAAAAGTCTACACCAGCAGAGATGTTGAGTTTTTTGAGAAGAAGGAAGCAGAGACTCCTCCTCCAGACTCACAAGATGTAGATTTTTCACCTATTGTAAAAAATTGAAGCTAATCTTCCCTCAGAAGATGAAAGTGATGATGGGGATGATTGTGCTGATCAAATAGAACCACAACCCATGGGAACAGTTCAACATATGCCTAAACGGTGCACAAGCACATTACGAGATGCAAGATTGAATGCTCCACCGGATACATCCACCCCTGGACCATGGACTCACAGTAAAGCAAAAGAAGAAGTTAACTTTGCTTTGATGAGTAGAGTTATTGAATCAGATGAGCCCTCTACAGTCTAGGAAGCCCTACAGTAAAAAGCTTGAAAAGATGCCATGGATTCTGAATATCAATCAGTGATGAAGAATAACACTTGGCAGCTTGTTGATCTTCCACCAGGGAAGAAACCCATTGGATGCAGATGGATATTCAAAACTAAGTACAAAGTAGATGGTACAGTGGAAAAGTACAAAGAAAGACTTGTAGCAAAGGGGTATGCACAAAAAGAAGGCATTGACTATGAGGAGACATTTGCTCCCACATCTAAGATCAAAACGATCAGGATGATGTTTGCTGTAGCTTCTTAGTTTGGATGGAAAGTTCACCAAATGGACGTAAAAAGTTCCTTCCTAAACGGAGATTTACAAGAAGAAGTATACATGACTCAACCTGAGGGATATGTTGTACCTGGTCAAGAAACAAAGGTATGCAGACTCAGGAAATCTCTGTATGGCCTTAAACAGGCACCCCAGGTATGGTACATCAAGATTGATGAGCATCTCGTACAACATGCATTTTTTAGAAATCCATACGATCCCAATCTCTACCTCAAAAAGCAAGGGGAGAAGATGGTGTTTTTTGTTGTCTATGTTGACGATCTCGTCATCACTGGCAGTTTAGTGAGGATGATCAATGCAACAAAGAAAGATCTTAATCGATCGTTCGACATGACTGATCTCAGGCTGATGCACTATTGTCTTGGATTAGAAGTATGACAGAAAGAGAATCATATTTTTGTTTCTCAGATGAAATATACCAAGACTATGCTTGAGAAGTTTAGGATGATGGATTGCACACCAATTGCTACACCTATGGAGAACAGATTACAATTATCTCATTCAGATCCATCTCTTGAGGTAAGTGCCACTCTCTATCGGCAGCTGATTGGGAGTCTCATTTACCTGACCTACACTAGACCAGATATCAGCTTTCTAGTGAGCTATCTATCCAGGTTCATGTAGGAATCCAAATTTTGTCATTGGAAAGTAGCAAAGTGCATTTTGAGATATCTCAAAGGATCAGAGGATGTTGGTCTAGAATACAAGAAGAATGAAAACTTCTTCTTGACTGGATATTCAGATTCAGATCATGCAGGTAACATTGATGATAGAAAATCCACTTCTGGATTTGTATTCTTTATGGGATCTGGACCAATATCATGGGGAAGTAAGAAACAACACTTTGTTTCTCGCTCTTCCACAGAAGCTGAGTATTGTTTTGTAGGAGAAGCTGTGTGTGAAGCGATTTGGCTACGTCGTATACTAGAAGGACTTGGAATACCACAGGACAAACTGACCACCATGTATGTTGACAATGAAGGTGTTCTCAAACTTGTTCACAATCTAGTTTTTCATTAGAGAACAAAGCACATTGAGGTTCAGGTTCATTTCATACATGAACATGTGTTGAAGCACAACATCCAGCTTCAATTTTGTCCAACTGCTGAACAACGAGAAGATATTTTCACAAAGTCACTTGCACGTGACAAGTTCGAGTTGTTCAAAGAGTTTCTCTCCTCATCTCTTCAGACAATGCACAATTAAGGGGGGGGATGTTAGGATAAAATATTAATTATGCATTATATGATTTATTTTTAATTAAATAATCATATGGTTATATTATAAACCATAATATAATTGTAAGTTGTTATATGGTTTTACCTGTGCAACATATTTGTTTGTCTGCACATTGCTGTCCAATATGTATAAATATTGTAGCACTCCATTGTAATGGTTAATCAATTTCACATTAATAAATTATACAGGCTTCTGTCCCTATTTGTGAAATCACAAATCACTCATCTTAAGACCTCAAAATGATTTCTTAAAGTATGAATCTTTACAATTCTTACCTTGGAGTCTCCTTCATACATAATTTGAAGTTTCTCCCATGCTTCGTTTACTGACTTGTAATGCATTACTTTTCCCATCTCAGATTCTCCTAGACCACATATGATAAAATTAAAAACCTTTGCATTGTCACTACATGCCTTCTTATCTACATCACTAGTTGGTGGAGTGATAAGAGGAGTATAGCCCTTCTCCATAGCTTCCCAAATACCAAACCCTAGGGACATGATATGAGTCTTCATTCTCAAACTCCAAAAATCATAATTCACACCATCAAACTATGGTTATTTTCTAGTAGAGAAACCACTCTATTGATTCTCCATTTTTGTGCTTCAGAGGATCTCCTTTCAAGTGATCAAAATTATCCAAAAGGACCTGCTCTGATACCAATTGTTGGAAGCACAATGGTTTGAGAGGTGGGTGAATCAGTCCTTACAAACTTAATTTAAATTTTATATTCCTCACATAAACCATTAATCAAATAACCATCCATTAGAGTGTGCACAACAACATATAACATACATTCAATTAACCACATGAAAAAGAGAGAGACACCATAACACAAGATATAAGTGGGAAAACCTCAAGGGGAAGAAATACCATTGAAAATTATGACTATATTACACACAAAAAAGTATTTAGTGAAGAACCAAATTCACAAGGAGCGCCAAACCCTAGTTTAGTAGAGCACCAACCCTACAAGGAGCAACAAACCCTAATTTTTTTAAGAACCAACTCCATAAGGATGCTATAACCCCCCAAGATGATAAAGCACCCTATCAAACACATTTTATGAATATATATGATGTCTTATTTCTTCCATAACTTATTGAGATCATTGATTCAGCTTGCTCTCCTTCAAACCCTAACTTCTAAAACTTTCTCTATCCTTCACTTTCTTCACTTATTTTTTCTTTAAAACATTATAAACAATCTTGAAAATGTTCTTAAGCCTTTAAAAAAATATCTCATCTCTCAACACCTACCTTTTTACCTACAATTCACTCACACATAGGTCACACTTTTCACATATGCATAACTATATGAACTTTACACCCAAAACATCACTTTTATATGCTCTTCATGCTTCAAATTCAAACTAAGTTGGTTTCCCTCATTTGGTTAGATAAAAAAAATTAAATACATCCAATTTTAATCATTTCAATGTTCACATATGAACCATATAGGTTAACCATGCCCAAAACCTCTCATCTTGTGTAATGCCTTAGTTATTTTTACATTTGTACTTACTGTCTTGTGGATTGATTGGAAACGTAGACATATGATTGTGTTCTTGAGTGTGCATACTCTATTGAACTGCTTAAATTATGTTTTTGGAAAGGTATCAGTTATGATGAAATATGTCCTATTAAATAATCATATGGCAGCAATTGTACTAATGTTGTGATTTGCACCTGGTTGGTTTGAGAAATGAACTTGTTGGGTTCAATTTGTGGAAAGTTTGAATCAAGTTATTAGAACCATAAGGTGATCTGGTAATCGGGAAAACTATTATTGTTTTGGAATTATTGATAACTTTGTATCGATATCGGATGAGGATAACACCTTTTATCAATTGCAATTATCCAATGTATTCTCCTAAATCAATTTGTGATTATGACCTTAATTCAGTGATTACTTGAGTTCATATTTCTTCTGGAATTTCAATTTTATTACTAACCTGGTGACAATTCATCTAATCTAATTTTTCATGATTACATTATTGTTCTTGAGGTTACCTTTTCTTAGAAGTTCTAGTTCGTATAATCAATTCTCTTAATGGAATAAGCAAGTTTAGCAAGCGGTAATGTCATGTTATTTTTGTTGTTTTACAGAGACCTAACCTAACCTATGCTAAAAGGTGATATATATATATATATATATATATATATATATATATATATATATCTCTTCCTACAGGCCTAACTAAAACCTATGTACATAAGATCAAGTATTAACAACCTATGCTAAGGTAGGGGCAGTGATATTAAATAATATTGGACCATAACTTATCTAAGGGAGGGAATCATAAGCCCTAACCCGTAGCCTAACTATGGTTGGCATCAATAAGGTGGGGTTAATGGAATGGTAAGAATTAAGCACCACCTATGTTGTACTTAAAAATTTAAATTTGGAAATGAATGATCTCCACCACCAAATTTAAGTGGAGACCAAGTCAAACTTGGCATGCACGCCAAATCTGACACTAATAGTTAGTAAAGGGAATTTCTTGAGGGAAAGTTTTCTAGGCAAAATTTAGTTGGCAATTAGTAGTTGGCGGGATTTATGGTATTTAATATAGACAATAATGAAATTGAAGCTTTCTCCAAAACTGCCTTGGGGGAAAACATGTTGGTTTTTGGTGAAAGGAATTTAGTTGGTTTTTCTCTCTTAGTTGTCTACTCGAGTTCATTTTCTTTGCATGTAAAGTTTTTATTTCTTGAAGTAGTTTTTGATCCTTGGATTGAGATGAATCTCACTGTTTTGTGTATAAAATAGTGGAAGAAATTAATGTGAAGGTTATAAATATAAATGAGGTTGAAATGGATTTTTTTATGTGGAATCTGGTTTTTTTTGGTTGTAAATATTATCATGGAAATTGGGAAAACAATTTTGAAAGCTTGAAGATAATTCAGGAACTCTACCAAGCATGATAGGCTCTAACTCCTTGAAATAATTTTCTCTATTTAATCATTTCATGAAAACAACTATGCTCTTGAATTGGAATCGTGTTCTTCGATTATGGGATTTGTGTATTTGTGTTATTCATTTATTATCTAGATGTATTATGAGATATTTCTTTGAATCTAGATACATGTCAATTAGAATGACTACTAGGTTTGCATGCATGACTTTGAATGCTTATTTGATGGAATAATAAATTTTCATGGTTTTTGGATGAGTATTCTTGACTATAACTTTAATGGATTTGGGCATATTTATGTTGATTTTTTTTGGTAGCATAGATGTCTGTTACAGTTGTGTATTGTGCTTTTCATAGAAATGTAACTTTGTTTTTATTATTACCCATCTCTTTTGGGTTTAATGTAATTTTTGCATCATATAATCTATACCTGGAAGTGGGTATTTTTGGGGACATGTTGGAGTAAATTTTCTATTCCTAGGTATTCTAAATACTATCTTAATGTTATGTTTAACCCTAAAATCAATCTATTCTTGTTTAATAGTGAATGACTTGTAAACTTGTTTTACGACAATAGTAATTTATCTTAATGATTTCGTTTGAGTTTTAGGAAAATCCATTGTTGGAAGAAAAAAAAATATTTTGGGTGTTCGAATATTCTACCCTTTTTGGGTTAACACCTTTGAATATTATTGAGTTGTTTAGTAGGTTACACCAGACCCGTTTAGGGATCTTGGGCAGTTAATAGTTTGAATGAATTTTTTACTTCATCTCCTTAGATAAGAACTTCTGTATCTTTAAATTTGGTCCATCCTCGATGAATCAATTTGGATCTAGTGATTATAAATACTTGACTGTGTTTATTTTGTTATGCCAATCATTCCACTCTGTGGACACGATTTTGTGTTGTAATTTTAAGTGGTTATTAAACCCATTGTGGATTTGTATTATTCTTAGGTGGTTACAGGTTAAGATAGTAGATGTCTGCGTAATTCGACTTCATAATTCCTAGATGGGTGGACTAGAGTCTACACCCTTATGTGATGACAGTGTTGATAGACCTATATCAAGAATGGAAATTAACCGTGACTACTGCCTGTTGTAATGTATTAAACTTGATAGATTGGATCATGGTCTATTGGTCTACAACCACCGTGTGTTCGTATTACCTCTTAGGAATACTTAGTTAGTATAAATCCATAGTTGAATGGATGTATTTGTGTTTGAGGATAGGTAATTATTCATTATGGTTGATATGGTGTAGCCTGAAATGTTGAGTTTGAATTGAATGTACAATTTTTAAAACTCTTTCATAGAGGATATTATATGGATGAAAATTGACATGCAACCTTCAACCACACTCAAATCCCTGAGGTCATGCCAAAGTAGTCACTGTTAAATGTGTGGATGACTGGTTATGAGAAAATCAGTGACTAAGATCTAGTAGTGTGATTTCCAGTAGCAGAATTAGCAAAGGGGAGATTTAGAGGCTATCAATGGGTAGCGTAAATTCCCTATGGTTTGTTTTCCTAACTTGGATCTATGAAATAAACTAGTTTGAAGTGTCCATGTAAAATGAATGAAATTAACAATATATACTACTACTAAAAGGAAACTAATCTATACAAATCACAAAACTAAAATATTACAATCACAAACAACAATTTGCTTATATTCTAAATAATCAAAATATTTCTACACTAAAACTAAACAAGTGAAATAACCCAGTGTGGTTATTAACATATGATGAGTGTGTTAAAACTAAACTAACTTAAAACAAGAACTTTTTCCAAACTAATTATGATATGTAGACAACCTCCTATAGATATTCTCTCCTTCAGATCCATAGGGATGGAAAGAAGAGGATCCATAACCAGGGATTTCTATGAAAGATTCAAACCCTCTTGGAAAGTAACTAATCACTTATAAATGAAATGAAATTGATTTCTTTTCTATTTGATATGATGTAACAATGATAAATTGAAAGAATGAAGGAATTAAAACAACAACTCTAACATGGAATTCACGGAACAAAAATAAATCCAGTTGTGTAGTAATTTTTCCCCTTAGTTTATTCCTTTCTTTCTTTATGTGTTCATGTGAGTCCAAGCGATTGGGAATGCAAGAACAACACAGAAGAAGACACTTGAGAAATGGTAGCTTAAAGGAAATTTTGTTGCAATGCAAGTAGAAGAAAAATAACACAAGAGATCTAAGCTTGGCTATGTAATTCCTAGCAGGATTGTGGCAGCAATACTATGCAAGATACACAAAAATTCTCAGGACTTTTTATTGAATACAAGCATGGAATATATAGGAATTGGAGTTGGGATTTTCCTTCATGCACAAGGCAAGAAGAGGAAGTTAAATTAATTAAATCTATTTAAAAATAAAAGAGGGAAGGAATACCATGCAAACCAGACTATTTTTATGCAAATCGGTTCATAAATGCATCATAAAACTGAAGTTAAGTGAATCATTGCATGTTTAAAACACGCATAACGGAATCTAGAAAAATCACTTAGGACCACTACCCTACCTGGGTTGTAGTATCAGAACCGTTGTCCAGGCAGGGTGGCGGTCCTGGCACTAAAGGCTAAAACATGCACAAAATGAAATGGGAGGATGGAGAAAACATGGAAAAATCTAAGTAAGGATGTCTATGCTACAAATATACGTAGCAGATGGGTTTAGGAGCTTGAACATATTCTGAAAGGATGTGAATCATCATTGGGGACTTTTGTAACTATTTTCCTATAATGTAGCACATGAAATTTTGGGTGCATACATATTTCCCCCTCAGAGAAGCGTCTTAGCCATGAAAAAGGTGTAAAATGTAGAATGCAAGAATGGCGTTCCAAAATGGGGAGTTAGAAGCTATACTTGAGACACCCCTATGTCAAAGTGTCATTTTCCAAGCCCCCGATACCTACAAGAGGGAAAGAATACTCAAGTACAAATAGATAAAACATAAGAAAATAAACACTAAATCAAAACGACAAAAGTACTTACCATTTGTGTGGGGATATAGAGATATACATGTGCCAATGCTCCAGATCTATAAAAGCATACACTCAAAACAAGGTCAAAATAACATATATATATAAACGAACTCATTTTCAAATTCATTTGTGCATACCGACTTGGTGATTTTTGAGCTCTGGGCCCACATTGACCATTGTTCATTTCTTATTATGGTTGAATTGGAATGGATTTAGGAATTGTATTTTGTGTTAGGCTTGGCCCTTTGCTATTTTACTACTTTTGAGAATAACTCCTAAGAAATTCGTAACTAGAGTGGTCATAAGGGGCCTCAAAGAGGTAGATAGGTAGAGTTCCTTTATTTCTTAGTCTCCATTTTGTGAGGCATATATGATGTTTTGGTATTTTGTGCTTGTTGCGAGCATTTTGACTGCACCTAGTGTGCAATGGCATTGTGTAAAACTATGACACACGATGATATGTGCAGATATCTCTTTTTGGATCGATTATTCCTTGCATAGAGTTGGCTTCCATTTATGATTTGATTTATGTGTGTATTCTTAGTTTTTTAGAACTTCCATGTTTACAAGCTTTTAGAATGTGTGCATTGGATATCACTACTTTCTCTAAGCAACTATTGGTACTTTGTATTCTTTTGGAAAAAAATGGCGAAAGAGTGATATGATAATTGAATTAAATTTCCTTGCTCCTAACTCCATGCAGCCAGTAAGATGCGAGGGATCAACCCTAAGAGCTAGAAATGGCACAAGTTATGGAATTTTTTTGAATGGTAATGATGAGAGAAAGACAAGGATTTGACAAAACCAAATTAAGACACTACAACCTCACTCTACTCAAGTTTTCTTCATAGTTTAGAATGTGAAATTCTTTCCAATTTATCTAGACTTAGATCCGTAAATGGCCACTTGATTGACAAAATCTGGTTTTGAGGTTTTAAACTCTTTTAGAATTTTGGACATCTAATTCACTTTATTTTGACTTATGATTTCACAATATTTGAATGAACTATTTCTAACTTTCAAGTTTTTCAAAGAGAGCCCCCACGCCTTGCCCCATGTTACTAGTAGGAAATATGGGATTATCATCATGGACAAGGCATAGGTGAGTAAGGAAATTTCTCTCCTTTCCCAACCCTGCATCACTAGCAAGAGATGCAAGTTCAACACTGAAGGTTGGTAGCGAAAATAAATGTGTAAATAAAAAATTTCTGTGGATTTTCATTTGACTTATTTATCTAGGCAAAATGTCTAGAATGTTCCTATTTCCAAAGAGATGTTTATGGGATATATGTGACACCATGAATCTTCTAGAACAAACTATAGGCAAAGACAGGTCTAACCTAGAAGAAACTATAAGTAGAACCAAGTATGCAGGCTTTGGTATGGTTATTATCAAATATTTGTATTATCTTTCTTGGATTGATGAAATTATTCAAAAAAATTGATGACACCATGGAGATTTTTAGAGGTATGATTTGAATGTTTTGCCAATGTTTCCAGAAGCTTTTAGGAATTGCTATAAGAATAATTCCCTTAATCAAAAAATTTACGAAATGAACTGGCAGATGAAAATGCAATGCAGATGCAATAATGTACATTTGGAAATGTAGGTGAGACTAGATGTTATGATGGCTAAGGTGAATAAAGTTAATGAATATCAAATTCTTCACCCCTAAGAGTACTCAGTGGAGAACCATGATCCTCAAAATTTTTGTTCTTTTGAAAAGGGCCTAGCATTCAAAGTTTAAACTTATAACCCATACCCAAAAGTGTATATGTCCAATCATTAAAACCATTTGTCTGATAGAGTCATTTGTGCACCTCTTTGTCACATTCTTGAAACATATTGTGTGAGTGAGCATGACTAAGTTGCTCATCCTTGTTTCTTATGTAGAACATCGTGTTTACTTGTCACACTCGCTGAATGATGAGGCCTTGACCCATAGATATGGAAAGCTTAGTTTCAGATGTATTTGGATTGAAACTAGGGTTTAGAATGGAACATCCCTCAAAAATGGTTTTTATGGGCATCGTTTCAATCTCAAATTTCCCTTCTTCTTTTGTTAATTATATCATGTTCACACCTAGACTAGGTCATCGGAGGGAAGATATGCTAAACCGAGAAGACTACCCATCCTCTGTGGTTCAAATGAGAGGAATACTAGATCATCACTCTTTAAGAGTTTCATAATTCCCATTGTGGTTTTAGTGGACAATGTTTCCACAGATATTGATTTACCCTTATTTTTTTTTGCCACCTCAAATGTTTTTGGGTCAATGACTTCAACCTTTGGAATGTCTAGGGTGACTAGTACAGACTCTTTTGTTGGAGGTGGTTTGTTCAATTGATTCACAGGAATTTCATACTCCCTATGGAAATCCTTTCTTCTTCTTGAGATTTTCTAAGTGTATATCGAAGGGCTTAGGATCCCCTTGAGAGATGAAGACCTTCCACAAATGGAGGAATCTAATCTCTTGGAATAGTGTATAAGGTATAACCTTCATGTGATGAATCCAGGGTCTCCCAAGAATCATGTTATAACTTGTTGCTCTATCAATAATGTAAAAATCAATCAATATGGTTTTTGGACCAAGTGTGAATGGAAGAACTATGGTTCCAATTGAGGTCACTTTAAGACTATCGTACCCTCGTAACGTGTTTCTTATAGAGGAACAGTTTGTCTCTCCATAACCTAACTTCTGTAAGAAAGAGAGGGGGAACCAAATTTATAGCATCCTCTTCATCAATCATGGTTCTCTTAATGCAATTGTTATAAACCCAAACTTGTAAAAATAAGGCAAGATCACCTCTTCAAGAAATTTCAGCGTCAGATGGCATCCTTTCTATATAGAAAAAAAAACCACTATCCCTATCATTCTATCCTAGAGGATGTATGTCAAAGTTAATATGATTTATTTGAGCACTAGGAGGGTGGCATAACATGGATTAGATGACCAAGACATAGTGCATTGAGAAATGCATAATGATGCGCAGGTGAATTCTTCATCAAATCTAGAAACACAATGTGAGAAAAGGTCTTGTTCAAATCCAATATTAAATCATAGGCTCCTACTAGTTTTAAAATTGTAAGAAGGTCATCTTGCGGGAAGGAAAGAGTGGGTAGGGGTGTGTGAAATGTACTCCCTCATCCAAGTTGTTGCATTAATTTCATGATCAACCTCTAGCTCAACTAATCCCAAGATTAGGAGCAACCCGAGAGTTGTCATAAGTTGAGGCTTCATGGTCTTTGTTTTCCTATACAAATTCCTTTGTTTATGTTTTGTGAATTCACCTTGAAATTGTCAAGATGTGTAGGGAGAGGATCTTAAAATTTTCTCACATTAGTGTTCTTAAGAGCTACATGTCTAGTATAATCAGATTGTGAATTTGTTTCAGGATTTACTAGGAACATATCTACAAAGAGTTGCCTTTGGTTTTTGGGAAGTCTTTGCAAAAACTTGTTGCAATCGCAGCAAGTCCTATTGTCATGACCTTGAACCTTATGGAAACCACAGTATAGGTTAGGGTCATAATTTATTGGCCTTTGATAAGCTTCATTTTGTTGTTGATTATAACTATGATTATTGTTTTGGAACTGATTGTTATAACCATGATTCCCTACCCCTTGGTGAGAGTTTTAACACTGGTTTAAGCCTTGGGTTTGATTTTTCTTTTGAGATGGATGATTTATGTCAACTTTTTTGATATATGACATAATTTTATGGCATCTTTGATTTCCCGAGTTGTTGTTATTGTTATTGTTGTTGTTGTTTAGAAAACTAGCATTCTTTGCTTGATCAGTAGCGTTATTTGTGGTAGCACCATGATTGCGATTCACACCTTTAGGTCCTTGGTTGTTGGCAACATTGTTTTGACAATTGCATTATTTTGATTTGGCGATACCAATTTCCCATTGGGATCATATATCTTATGCCTACTGTCAATTGCGGTGTGGTCAATTCAAAGTGCACCTTCCAGAACTTCCTCATAACTACAGAAAGGAAACTTTTGACCTCCTCCCTAGTCTCTCGATTGAACGAGTGAAGGAAGAGATCACAAAGTTCCATCTGGTCCATGTTGGGTATTCTTGTAGAGGAATAGAGAACTTGGCACCATCTCTAGATGAAATGGGTGGCAGATTCATTTTGCTCTTGTTTATATGCAAGAACTGCCTAATCCTTATATGTAACAACTTGTTCATGTCAAATGCTTTGATGAATTAGGAAACAAGTTGTTTAAAGGAATTTATAGAAGCTTTTGGAATATAGTAATACCAATCTAGTGTGATTCCTTCAAGATTATTTGGAAATATCTTAGCCACTACAGCATCCCAAGGAAGAAATTCCCTAATAGCACTAGTGTAAGCCTTGATATGAGTATTCGGGTCTCCTTCTCCCTTAAATTTTTGAAGATCCGGGTAATGGGCATGGAAGCATGATGCCATGTATGGTGAAGTCAAGAGGCTCCTTTAAGTAGTCAGTGTATGTACCCATTGCGTAAGATTCCACCATTGAATATCCTTGATGATGAGGTGGAGGAGGAGGAGTTGGCTAAGCCACATTATAAGTGTTGATGGGAACATATGCAGTCCCTTGATATGACCATGTAGGAAGTAGGAATGGTATATGGGTCCAACTTGGGAGTTTTTGAATACATGTGCATGTAAGGTGGGATAGTACCAGGATATGGACTAGTGGGGTGTAAAACCAAGGAATGTCACATTGCCTGTTGTGGTGGCATGCAAGAATGCATTTCTAGCTAACCCTTCACGTGATATAAGCTTGAGAAGGATGAGGACCCATCCCTAGTGTGACTAACCGTGTGAGAAAATCACCTAGATTTGAATGAACTAGATAACCTTTTCATATAGGATACTACGTTGGTTCTTCATTAGAAGGTATGTATCCTTTGTTATCAATTAGATACCCCACGTTCTTCCCTACTGCATGTGTTGGTTATGAAGTCTGGGCACTTTCTAGTTCTCTAATTGTCCATACTAAAGTAGAAATAAGATCATTGGGAGAGGATTGAGTCCCTTGTTGGGGTGCCTGTGGCATATGGTTTGATTGAGCAGGTTCATGATATCCTGTAATGAATTGTTTAGTGTTATAATTCTTGCCTTCCTCAGAAGTAAGAATCTTAAGATAGGCATTTGAAATATCAGATGTTGTAGCCTTCATTCTATCCAAAGACTCATATATCTGATGAAGAGGATTTTCTATTCATGTGAATGTATCATCTTCTGTTGATTACATGGCAATGTGAGGTCTTGACAAGCCTCTATAGCAAGAACCTATTCCATTTGTGATAACAACGTGGTTTACATTGGGTTGACCATATTGCATGTTTAACAGTTGATCAAATTCCTCCATCCTTACATAGATAATGGGGCTTGAAGTGTAACTAGGGGAGGTTTAAATGTTGCTTGTGTAATTGTTACCCCACTTGGAAAGTGAAGGGGACTGTTGTGGTTGCACGTTGGTGTAATATAATAGACCTAAATGGCCCACCAAACTCTCTTCTAGACATATTTTAGAAAGTATAAAATACCTACCAAAATAGGGGAAGAAATGAAAAGATGAGGTACTAGCAATGAAAGAAAAGGAAACAAGAAGGAATTAATCCTTCATGTCGGGTTCACCATTTTATACAGATGAAAATTGACATGAAACCTTCAACCGCACTCAACCCCCTGAGGTCATTCTGGAGTAGCCACTGTTGAATGTGTGGACAAATGGCTATGAGAGAATTAGTGACTAAGATCTGGTAGTGTGATTTCCCAGTAGCAGAATTGGCAAATGGGAGATTTAGAGGCTATCAACGTGTAGTGTAAATTCCCTATGGTTTTTCACCTAACTTAGATCTAAGTGCTAAACTAGTTTGAAGTGTCCATGTAAACTGAATGAAATTAACAATTGATACTACTGATAAAAGGAAACTAATCTAAACAAATCACAAAAATGAAATATTACAATCGCAAACAATAATTTTCTTCTATTCTAAATAATCAAAATAATTCTACACTAAAACTAAACAAGCGAGATAATCTGGTGTGGTTATTCACCTATGCTAAGTGTGTTGAAACTAAACTAGCTTAAAAATAAATAAAATTACAAACTAACTATGATATGTAGACAACCTCCTAAAAATATTATCTCCTTTAGATCCACAGGGATGGGAAGAAGAGGATCCGTCACTGGGGATTTCTATGAAAGATTCAAACCCTCTTGGAAAGTAACTAATCACTTGTAAATGAAAGGAAATTGATTTCTACTCTATTTTATATGATGTAATAATGATAAATTGAAAGAATGAAGGAATTCAAATAAAAACTCCAACCTAGAATTCACGGAACAGAAGTAAATCCAGCTATGTAGTAATTTGTCCCCTTAGTTTATTCCTTTCTTTCTTTGTGTGTTCATGTGAGTCCAATGGATTGGGAATGCAAGAACAATAGTAGAATAATTTGCTTGAGAAATGGTAGCTTGAAGGCACTATGGTTGTAATGCAAGTAGAAGAGAAATAGCACAAGAGATCTAATCTTGGCTATGCAATTCCTAGCAGGATTGTGGCAGCAATACTATGCAAGTTACACAAAAAATCTTAGGCATTTTAATTGAATAGAGGCATGAAATATATATGAATTGGAGATGGGATTTTTCTTCATGCACAAGGCAAGAATAGGTTGTTCAACTAATGAAATCTATTTAAAAATAGAAGAGGGAAGGAATACCATGCAAATAAGGCTATTTTTAGGCAAATCGGTTCATAAACGCATCCTAAAATTAAAGTTAAGTGAATTGTTGCATGTTAAAAACACGCATCACAGAATTTGGAACAATCACTCAGGATTGCTGCCCTATGCAAGGTGGTAGTCTTAGAACCATTGGCCTTCCTAGGAAGCGGTTTCAGAACCACCACCCAGGCAAGGCAGCGGTCCTGGTACTAAAGGCCAAAAACACTGCACCGAATGAAATGAGAGGGTGGAAAAAGCATGGAAAAGCTAAGGACATCTAGGCTACAAATATACAATGCATATGGGTTTAGAAGCTCGAACATCTTCTGAAAGGACATGAATCATCATTGGGGAATTTTTTAACCAGTTTTTGACAATGTAACACATGCATATTTGGGTGCATACAGATAGGACTTGTGATTTAGTTTAGATCATCCCTAGGAATTTATCTTATAACTATGGATGAGAAGTATGAACTTCTATTTTTCTTAGAATTCAGTCCATTCTAACTCAACCCTTACCTAGTAATTTTTTTTCTATATGATATCTCAGTAACGGGAACTTGTGTGCAGTGTCTGTAAATGGAATTTCTTAATTGTAAATTAAGGTATAAAATTGTATGATTTTTTTGATCTTGATTGATGAAACATAAAATATGTTCCTCTACCAAAGTTGAATAAACTTTAATTTTGAGATATAAGATTTCATTCATATATTAATGGGAGTATACGAATGTCATCTTATAAACTCTTACTTAATATTAATATCAATAAGGGATTACTTTATTGTTTTACTTGACTGTAGTTTAGAAACTAAATGGATAAGTTATAACAACTTATTAAGAAAGGTAAATGATTACATTCATATAAGAATGGGATTATTTGACTGAAATCATAATAATCTTGTACTTTTATTATATGATTGAATGGATCAGGTGTACTTGTCTTGGGACACCGTGAGTGACTTGATTTATTATTAATAGAAATATTACAATGAAGTGTGATTTTTATTGGCTTCCCTTCGTAGTTTTATTTCTTAAGTTTTTCTTAGTATGCTTAAAAAGAGTTGTTTAATTTCTAGTTAACCTTAGATTAATTTCATTAAAAGTAGTGTTCCTTTTATAAAATTATTAAGTCATAGCATGTTGTTCTGGAGATTTAGTACCTATCATGTTCAGTTCATATGAATTGACACATAGTAACAATTTTGTAGATGGAATTCGTGAAAGATAAAAGAAGGCGTATAAAGTTTCATTTATTCTTCTGATTGAAGAAATTTGAATGGAATAATTGATTATTGTATTCCTAATTGAATTACTTCTGTATAGAAATGAAAAAGGCTCTTGGCCATTTATTGTAGCTGTTGAAAGAAAAAATTATGATTAATTTTATGAACATGATTTGATACCTATTTTTGGAAACTAATAAAGTTAGATTACTTGTTACATTATCTTTATTGGAAGTGATTAGTTCCGCATTTAATAAAAAAGGGTAGTTTTTTGTGTAAGCTACTATTATAACAAGCATATGTATAAGTCAAATAAAATGCTATATGACTTATATGTTTGGATACTATTGTGAAAGAAATAAAGTTTTGCATGGATTTCTTTGTATATAGAACTTAGGTATTAACTAATTAAGTGTTATATACTTGTAAGTTTGAATAAGTTATTAATGGATGATTACCTAAGTAACTTATGAACTATGTCAAGCTGTTATGACTATATGTATTAAGTTTATCTAGTGAATGTGAATAAGTTATACTTTAACAACGAAGGATGACTTATGTTAGATGATCTCTCTATCTATATGACTACTAAAAGGTAAACAACTATGATGGACTTAGGAATTATAATAAAGTTATGCTAAGTGAATACATTCATGATATACCTGATTATTAATTAGAACGCTATTAAACTCTAAAGTTCATGAATGATATGTTAAGTTTATGGATGCCTCATGTTTCCCAGTTTATGGGCTATGTATAATGTTATAAGTAGTAAACATACTTTGATCTATTAGCTAGGAAAGGTAAATATTTCCATATGGAAATATACATATGTATGACATAAACAGGTTTTTTCCCTATGATAAATTCAATCGAAATGAAAACATGACACTTATCTGTATATATGGAAAATGTATGCTTTAATAACTAAGCATAAATCAGTATTTAATTTGTAACCCTACACATAATTGAATTAAACATTGCAATCCTTGCTTAAAGGAATATTTTTTTCAAACCCTAACTAATCCTTAGGCACGAAACCTAACGATAAGATTATTAAGGGTAAACTAACAAGCTAAGAATTAAATCAATTAATGAGCTTGTTAAGTTATGACACTTCACTTAATGGAACTCGATGGACTGTCACAGCACAGTTGCTGCTACACAGTACCCATTCAATGAAGTGATTCATTATTTGGTTGTTGTGGAGTAGACACTATGGCATGATTATCCACCTAGCTCCCTTAATCATAGCTATCATAAAATGCAGATCTAGGTCTCTGTTATACACTAGTTAGTGATAACAGTATGGCTTAGTGTTGATGTCATTGTTAGGTTAATTATGCATTATATTAAGATATTTACTTTGGTTATGTATTTAATAACCACATTATTTTAATATTGATTATGTGTTGCATTATTGTTGCAACTATTTTTTTTTGTATTTAATTGGTTATTGATTCATGTATGATATTTTGGAAGCTTATGTTATCAAGGATATTGTTGCATCTATGCAACTTATTTTCTATGTGTGTATTCAATTGTACAATACCTATAAGTATTGTAGCTCATACAAATGTAAAATGGTTGATTTGATATTAATAAATTTTATCAGGCTTCTACCCCGGTTGCTCATATTACATTTGGTAGTAGAGCTGGTTGAAGCTCCTAGAAAGGCTAGAGAAAGGTTGTAGACGAAAGAAAACTTTTGGAGAAGAAAACATTTTCATTAGAGAGCTAGTGTTGCCTTCTACAGCTTACCAGAACTCCCTGCAAATATCACAACCTCCTGTGTGATCTCCAGGAACCAAAGTTTTTAGTTTGGGAATCCTGTACTGCAAAATTTTCTACAGGAATAATTAAAAAAAAATCTACATCATGTTTGATAAAGGTGAGTTCCACTCGCCCTTGGCCAAGCCCATTCAACACTGTTGTGTTATTCATTGGTTTGTTTGGGTGAACCAAGCCTGATCTTCTCCACCGATCCATTTCCTTGGTTGTACATTTAAACTATCCTCCAAACCACGTCAAGCTTTGCATAGAATTTACACTCTAGAAAATAAAACAACATAAACAAATATCAAGAGGCAACGATGAAAGCCATAAAGCTCAGACCCTACAAAATAAAAAGACATTGAATTGATAAGAAAGGGAACATAAAACAATAATCTCCATCTCCATAAGAGCTGAGAACCTTCAATAATCCATTGTTGACCTACATAAATCCATCAAGAAACAAGCACAAATAAGCATCATACCTGTATAAAAAAATAGGGATCAATCAATACTCAGCAAGCTCTTAAAAATGGAGGCAAAAATAAACATTCAATAAGCACAAAAAAAAATTAACGACGGACCAATACAACAGATAAGGAAGAGAAGAGATCAAAGGAGATCAATAAAATATCCCCAGATCCTTTTTTCACGTGGAAAACCTAAAGCAAGTCACAGTCCATGTGGATCCAACTCGGTCAGATCGCCATTTTCAAAGGTGAGTCGATGTTGATTTAAAATTAAATACAAATTGCTTCAAATTATTAGCTAAGCATTCATAGAGCCAAGACGATTAAGCGGACAATCTTGGGGAAGGGAGGTAAGGGGTTCAACTCCCACCCCAATTCATGTTTTTAAAAACATATTGAAATTTAGTGGTGATTTTGTGAAACTGCCAAATTTGGAGGGGAACTTAGTGGCAAGAACTACCTCTAAACTGCTTAGTTATAGCTAAAACCACCCCTAAACCTTTATTGAGAAAAAACCTATTTTAGGGAAAAAAAAATTCTGCTATTAGGCCTATTTTTTCATTCTGAGCAACATTTGCTAAAGGGGGTACACCAAAAAATTACATATTCAGCTATTGTTTTGTAATTTTTGGCATAGAGGGTCATTTTGGGCTTTGGAGACCACCAAGCCCTACAAAACAATTTTTTTTACCAACCATTTAATTTTTCCAAAATTTTGAATGTAATTGTATGATTTAGTATATTGTACTAATTTGCAGGTTGCCATAGTCAACCGCAAACATTGTAACTGCTCAAAAATTGGCAGAATATTGTACTTAAAAAAAATAAAATTTGGATTAAAAACACTCATGAGATCCTAGATCTCATTCGCAGCATTCAGTATATGCAGTGCCTCTGTGAAGCACTTACGTGTAAAGCCATCGTGACTATTACTACATTTAACACCTAATATAGCTGCAACAACATCATCTGGGCATCGACCCTTTAAATTGATGGGGAGTAATAAGGTCATACTGCACACACTATGAGCCATCCCATCCATGTCTGTGAACAATTGCATGAATTAAATCAAGAATGAGAAATTATTTAAGTATATAGCAAAGTTACACGCATCCATATGAGGATATTTCTTTGAGCCAGTTTCAATAACCACACAGACCCCTTTCAGTACTATCTCGGTACCACGTATTGAATTATTTCACGTACATTAAAACCTCTTTCACGTACCTCTGGGTATATAGAAAGTGCGAGCTTCTTCCATGTACCATCGGGTATATCAGAAGGGTGCATATATAGAAAGGTTCGGTATATTGGACTAACGGTATATCGATTGGGAGACCTTATACCTGGAATGATAAGAGCCTAACCCTGTCAATGATTTCTACAAAATGGGCACCAATGCCCCCAAATGTTTTCTTCCAGATTCACAACTACTCAAAGGAAGTAACTATGTTGCATGGAAGACTAAAATCAAGACATAACTTGAGTTTGAGGAGATCTGGACTACTGTGAATGGTACTCTTACTAGATCAACTACTGATACAACACAACAACGACAATTTGATAAAGAATATCAGAATGCCAAACGCATCATCTTGTTTGGAGTGTCTGACGATGTGTAAACCCACATTTGAGATGCCAAAACAACCAAAGAAGTGTGGGATAAGTTGAGCATAGTATATGAGGCCAAAAATAAGAATGTCATACTGAATTTGTAGAGTCAGTTACATACACTGAAGTTTAAGCAAAATGAGAAAATCGAAGCTTTCTTAAGAAGATTTACAGAGTTAGAGGGATTCACTTCTAGCCCTAGGAGAAGTGGTCACAGATGAAGCTCTCATTCCCATTTTTTTGAGAGATCTCCCTTCTTCTTACCACATTTTTGTAATAACACTAAACTTGTTAGATACGACAGTTAGTTTTGACAAACTGGTAAACCTACTAGTAAAAGGAATCCATGCATAATAAGGATGATGAAGAGGAGCAAGAAACTTTCTTCTCATAAAATGGAAAGGAAAAGGTAAAGGGAAAACCTAATTCCTATCAAAATTCCCAACAAAATCAGTATCAATATCAAGGGGACAATCAACAAAAGAAGAAATGTCCAATTTGTAAAAGAGGACATGAGTTGAAAGATTGTTGGTATAATACATACAAAAAAGGTTCATCAAGAAACTCTGGACCTCAAAACCAACAATCTCACAAGGGACATAAAAAATACAATCAAGGGTAGAAAAAAGGGGAACTGGAAAAGAAGACCCCATCAACAAGGAAATATTGTTGAGAAAGAAGAACATTCAGATAATGAAGACTTCTTGTACACTACTCGGTCAAGTGAACCCTCCACGTTATCTAGTGATGTTTGGTATGTTGATTTGGGACCCACTCGACACATGAATGGCCATAGAGATAGGTTTACTTCAATGAGGGACACACCTTCAAAAAACCATGTTTCGTTGGGTGATGATTCTTCATATACAGTTCAGGGGATTGGGAACATTTCTCTACCCCTTGGTTCACACAATTGTAGACTATCAGATGTCTTATATGTCCCTAGGTTGACTAAAAATCCATGTTGTTAGTCAGTTAACTCCTAGATCACAACTTAAAAATTGACTTTGATAGTCATTCAACAAGAAAACATGTTTAATTTGAGACAAATCACGAGGCTCGAAAATAGTTGCAAAAGCCTCCAATGTGGGACGCATGTTCCAGCTTGATTTTTTCCACAAAGATGATCAGGCACTTGTGGCTAAGAACTCTACCTCATCACAATTATGGCATTAGAGACTTGGTCATGTTAGTTTCAAGTATCTCGAGACACTTCTCCAGCGTAATATGGTACATGGGTTACCATCTCTTCATAAGGCTATAAACAAGTGTCCTCACTACCTAGTAGGAAAACAACACATAGAGCTTCATTCCAGAAGAGTACTTTTCGAGCTCATGGAAAGCTTGACCTGGTTCATACCGATCTTTGTGGTCTAATGCAACCGAGTCATTATATATTTTAGTATTTCATGCTTTGTGTTGATGACTATTCAAGAAAAATGTGGATTTTTTGTCTTCACAAGAAAAGTGAAGCTTTTGAAACCTTTAAGAAGTTCAAAGTAGTTGTTGAGAACAAAACTGGTCATCACATCAGAACTCTCCACTCAGATCGAGGGGAGGAATTCACCAGTGATGAGTTCAAATACTACCTACAAAATCACAAGATTCACTGAAAAATTCCTCCTCCACACACACCGCAGTAGAATGGTGTTGTTGAGAGAAGAAACCGTACTATCATGGAAATGGTGCGATGTATGATCGATGACTCTGGACTTGCAAAGAAATTCTGGGAAGAAGTAACAAAGACAACAATGTGTATTTTTTGAACAGAGTGCCCACAGTTTCTCTTGATGGAGTAACTCCACATGAAGCATGGTCAAAGCAGAAACCATTTGTTGCACACCTTAGAGTATTTAAGTGCAAAGAAAGTATGCACATACCCAAGAAAAACAAAATAAATTGGACATGAAATCACAAAAACTCATTTTCATTGGCTACAGTGAAGAAACTCTTGGGTACAGATTGATGGATCCAAAGACCAAGAAAGTCTACACTAGCAGAGATGTTGAGTTCTTTGAGAAGAAGGAAGCAGAGTCTCCTCCTCCAGACTCACCTGATGTATATTCTTCACCAGTTGTAAAAATTAAAGTTGATGTTCCCACAATGATGAAAGTGATAATGGGGAAGATGGTGATGATCAGATAGAACCACAACCCATGGGAATAGTTCAATGTATGCCCAAGTGGTGTACTAGCACATTACGAGATGTAAGAATGGATGCTCCACGGATACATCCACCCCTAGACCACGAACTCACAATAAAGCAAGAGAAGAAGTTAACTTTTCTTTGATGAGTAAAGTTATTGAATCTGATGATCCCTCTACAGTCCAAGAATCCCTATAGTCAAAATCTTCGAAAGATGCCATGGAAACTGAGTATCAGTTAGTGATGAAAAACAACACTTGGCAACTTGTCAATCTTCCACCAGGGAATAAACCCATTGGATGCAGATGGATATTCAAAACAAAGTACAAATAAGATGGGACAATAGAAAGTATAAAGTGAGACTAGTATCAAAGGGGTATGCACAAAAAGAAGGCATTGACTACGAGGAGACATTTTCTCCACGACTAAGATCAAAATGATTAGGATGATCTTTTCTCTAGCTACACAGTTTGGTTGGAAAGTCCATCAGATGGACATAAAAAGTGCCTTCCTGAATGGAGATTTACAAGAAGAAGTCTATATGACTCAACTAGAGGGATATGTTGTACCTGGTTCAAGAAGTAAAGGTATGTAGACTCAGGAAATATCTGTATGGCCTTAAACAGGCACCCCAAGCATGGTACATCAAAATTGATGAACATCTCGTACAACATGGATTTGTTATAAATCCATACGATCCCAATCTTTACCTCAAAAAGTAAAGGGGGGAGATTGTGATTGTCATTTTCTATGTCGATGATCTAGTCATCACTGGCCAGTTCAGTGAGGATGATCAATGCAATGAAGAAATATCTTAATTGATCGTTTGACATGACAGATCTCTACTTAATGCACTATTGTCTTGGATTGGAAGTATGGTAGAAAGAGAATCACATATTTTTTTCTCAGATGAAATATACCAAGACAACACTTGAGAAATTCAGGATGATGGATTACACACTGATTACTACACCTATGGAGAACAGATTAGCAGTTATCTCATTCAGATCCATCTCCTGAGGTAAATGCCACTCTCTATCAACAGTTGATTGGGAGTCTCATTTACCTAACCTACACTAGACCAGATATCAGCTTTGTAGTGAGCTATCTATCTAGGTTCATGTAGGAACCCAAAGTTTTTCATTGGAAAGCAACAAGGCACTATCTTGAGATATCTCAAAGGATTAGTGGATCTTGGTATAGAATACAAGAATGAAAACTTCTTCTTGTCAAGATATTCAGATTCAGATCATGTAGGTAATATTGATGACAAAAAATCCACTTTAGGGTTTGTGTTCTTTATGGGATCTGGACCAATATCATGGGGAAGCAAGAAACAACACTTTGTTTCTCGTTCTTCCATAGAAGTCGAGTATCATTCTGTAGGAGAAGCTATGTCTGTGAAGTGATTTGGCTATGTCAGATACTCGAAGGACTTGGAATACCACAGGAAAAACCAACCACCATGTATGTTGACAATGAAGGTGTTCTCAAACTTGTTCGTAATCCAATTTTTCATGAAAGAACAAAACACATTGAGGTACATGTACATTTCATATGTGAGCATGTCTTGAAGCACAATATATAACTTCAGTTTTTTCCAACAGCTGAACAAATGAGAAAATATCTTCACAAATTCACTTGCACGTGACAAGTTTGAGTTTTCAGAGAGTTCCTCTCCTCATCCCTTGAGGAAATGCAAAATTAAGGGGGGGAATGTTAGGTTAATTATGCATTATATTAAGATATTTGCTTGGTTATGTATTTAATAAACACATTATTTTAATATTTGATTATTTGTTGCAACTATTATTGTTTGTATTTAATTGGTTATTGCTTCTTGTATGATATTTTGGAAGCTTATGTAATCTGGATATTGTTGCACCTGTGCAACTTATTTTCCTGTGTGTATACAATTGTACAATACCTATAAGTATTGCATATCATATAATTGTAAACTGGTTGATTTGATATTAATAAAGTTTATCAGGCTTCCACCCCTGTTGCTCATATTACATTCATCTTATGATGACTACAAGTGACGAAGTGGATCTAAAGTAATGCAAGTCAATTTGGATACACTTGATTTACCTTAGTATTCATAAGTAGACTATCAAAACTAATCTATGCATATTGGATCTACTTAGTATATATCAAAGACATGGATGTGTTTGACATAAGTCAAGATAGTCAAATCTAGATAACAGTTTTTGAGTGAGGTGAAAGACATATTCCTGTTAATGAGTATGTTGTCTTAGAATAATGACATGGCATACATGTCTTGAAAATTTTTACAAAGTATCATAAGCCACTGGTTACGTTCTCTTGATTTCACCTAAACTAAAGATACGTGATGTCAGAGGGGTATCCCTAACAGATACTCAGATAGGCACTTTAGTTGTTAACACTTGATTGACCATTGATGGAATAAGGGAATGAAAAGTATAATTTATATACACATGAGAGATTGGTTTAATACTGAGTCATGAAATGAAAGATCGGTTTGGAACCGATTCATTACAGTTGCATATGGTTATTGTTATGAGATGGATTAGCTAAATGAATGGTTGTTCTAAATTATGTAAATTTAGGAAAGTGGACATTAAGGTTTGTGTTAGATTTAAATATATGGGTATTTAGATCAAGAATCATAAAGTAAAAAAAAACTATTGTTAATGAAGTCTTTAAATGAGGATGTTACATTTTACACCAAAACATCTCAAAACCCCATCACAATGATGAGCTAAAACCAAAAATCACAAAACCATAATTATTAAAGCTCCAAAAATCATAAAACATGTGTAATATGACATATAAGAATCAACCATGGTCTGAAATTTTCTTGGACCAATCAAATATTTCATAACATGGGCGCATAAGCTCATATCCTTCACCAAGTAGTTGTTTCCAACAACTTTATTTCACCTTTAGGCCTAAAGAGCACTATAAATCAACTCAAATATGGCATGTAGCCACTCCTCGGAATCTTCAAGACTAGTACATCACATCCATGCATGTTATATCTCATGAAACATCCATGTGTTCAAACTGCAACTACTTCTCTTTTCTCCAAATCACGATTCCCATAAACATGTTTTACAAACTCAACTAGTTTGTACCATTTATGCCACTTAAAATACCCCCCAAATTCCTTTAATAAGAACAACATTCACCCCTCTTCACTTTATAGGTGATATTAAACATCAAATAAATCATAAAAAGATTCAACCAACTCATTATTTTGACAAAAGCTTTGTTTCTACAACTAACCTAGATGGTCTATAAAATTTCATCATTAAGATAAAAGCCTTATACCATAACTCCTTCCAAATCCAAGTGTAAGGCCTTCAACCAAGCTCATCTCTACAAGCTTCCTGAAACTCCCCCAAAATTTCCCTTTGACTAGTATTCACAAATAGGGAAAAATTTACAATTTTAATGCATCACCATGACCTAAGACAACCATGGAAATAAATAAAAAACTCATATAATTTAAAAAATGTCAATTTATTTTGCAACTCCTTTGGACAACCTTGTCCTAAAATGAAACTTCTTTAGAAAATGATCTATTTGAGTTGGGTCCACTCATCACCACAACCACTACCATACATTTTTATAAGCCTAGATGAGTCCTCTTTATCATCCATGCACTATAAATAAATTTTTGGAACCGAGGAGCATTTTATCTCTTACCACTTTCTCACTAGGGTTTCAAATACATAAGTTTTTTACCTTCTTAACATTCATTCATAACACCCTGATGGTGAAATGATGTAATAATTATTGTGAAAATTTCTAGAATAAAGCTAGAAACATCCCTTAAAGCCACAATATCCCATGTAAATAATACAATTTAGAGTGAGCATTAGAAGGTGTAATTCGAGCTATCCAAAAACACCCTTTCCTGGACCATGTTTCACATAAACTAATGTAACTTGCAAAATCCTCTTTAGAATGATTCTAAATTTTCCCCACGCCTCTAGGAAACCTATATTCACCATCTACAATCATCATGTCACAAATATATCTCTATATTTCCAGCCCATCTCATTTTCATAACTAGCCCTTAGGGTTTTACATAGTCTAGGATAGGGTCAACTGAAACAACATCATAACTAATCATACAACATATCCAAAATGTCCTAACATACCTATAATATAGTTTATAAAATAATTTCATTCTTACATGATCTAACTTAGCTCTACATCTCATCTTCATACCTCCTAGCACATATACCTGGTCTAGATGAGGAACTGAAACTCATCCTCCAACTAGTATCCACATCCAAAAACTCACGTGAGTGCCTAAAAACTACCCAAACATGTTATTCATGCAAAAAACATTATCCTCAAGTCACCAAGAATCTCCAACCACCATGCACCATCACCTAGGTTAGCTAGGTCACCTAATTGAGCTTGCTAGAACAAGCCATTCTCACTTAATCACCTCATGCCATCATATTAACCTCTGAATCTCCATGAAATCATCACTTTGAACATCCTCTGACTCTACTCTATCACCCTATTTTTCATTAATGGAATTTTACATCAATTACAACACTTAGAACATAACATGCTAACATGTTTGTCCTAAGCAATGAGCAAGGTTAAATATCAAGCCAATGATGTTACAGTGTTGTTGATATAGAAGACAAGTTTATAGGTCTTGAGCTGAAAAACCCATCCTATGCCCATTTCAGACCCTGAATAATACTAAGGGTCTGTAGTTATTAGTAGATCAAACCTGATTCTTAACCATCTTCACTCCATGGCCATAATGAAGACCAATATAGGTATGAACCCTATTCAAGGGGTGCTGGGTAGAGAACTGATTCCAAGTAGGCTTTCCTAATTTTCCCAAGTTGCAAGTGATTCTTACGAATCAACGATCATTATTTTCGCAAGAACGTGTACAAATTCATAGAATGGATCTTACAAGTACAGTAGTTATAGCATAGTTTCTGACTCATTAGTGACCTAGACAATTTTTCACCATTGTGGATATCTTAACATCACTTAGCACCCCTTTCATGTTAGTAGAGTGTATTCATAAATATTGAAAAGAGGTCCCACAATATCATTGTTTGTGTGGTTTTCATAAATGAAAAAGCCATCTATTTTGGTATTGTTGGGAATTGTGTCAGTAATTTTTTCATTTATATCAAGTAATATTGATGTAAAATGGTTTTAAAGGTGGCATATGTGTGTTTATGAGGTGTAATCCATCAAACATTAGGAAGGTTGATCGTTAGTGATCCCAACTTGAATCATGTAACATGATGTCCTATTGCATTGTCATGGTCTATCAGCATGGTTAAAGAAATCTTATTTCTAGAGCATAGTATACCATCAAGGATGTATCAAGGTTACAATGATATATCTACATGGTTACTGATGTGTCTCAAGGTTGTTAGTAGGTCTGCATTATGGTAAACATGTACTAGTACCAGTGTGATAAGTGGTGATTTAAGCCTAACTAGCCATAATCCTATACCTATTGTAAGCATATGAGAATGGTATCTTGAGATATGAAGTAGGGAATGGTATTATGAGCATGTGCAAGGTATTTTTACATTATGACAATATATTTTGAAGGTCTACAAGACCACAAATCAGGTATCATAGAGTAATTTTAAGGTCCTTTGACATGGGAACAATTCTACAAGACAAGACAAGGAGAGCAAGGGTACATTACATGGTGCATGGAGTGTTTAAGAGGTGTGAAAGCATGACCTAAGATTGTGCCATCATGGAGGATGTTATCCTAGAGGTGTGAAAGAATGAGTAAGATATGTTTTTTGACACTACAAATGTTCTGAAGAATAGTCACTTTCAGATCAACTTGAGGTCATCTTGTGAAGAATCACCCACACGTGCTGAAAAATCCCATGGGATTTTGATTTCTTTTTATGGATGATAGTGCTATATATGGAGATAAGAAGACATCATACATAGTAGAATGAGGTCTATAGTGGATGTTAAACCATTTATGAACATTTTTGTTCCAGATTAGTGAAATGGTAACATAGAAAAAGAGAAATTCAAATAGTGAGAGGGTTTAAAGCTACCTCTAGATGAGATGATGGTGGATATGAGCATAAAATGAATTAAACAAGCTAGTATGAAGACTCAAGGATGTAGAGGACTCCTCAGAGATCATGCTAGTGACATTTTTAGGTTTCAGGTGTGTTGGTAAGGTGGATAAAAACCCTTATTTTATGGATATTTTTTTTTCAGATCTTATTTGAAGGTTTCATGAAGTGAAAACAATATTCTAGATAGCCTAGAATGTGTTATAGATGGCCATGAAAGTATCTAAGCATGTTGTGTGGAGAAAGTTGAAGAAACATGTATCTTAATGTGACCTGCCACTAGAAACCTAGAAGGGCTAAAACACGTCTTGTGGTTTGGTTTAAATGTATGTTGTAACAATGTTATATGGCCATAAATAACTGGTAGTGATCCCATATGATGTGTTAGAGCTATTGAAATGATCTCAAGAAGTGTCTTGATGTTGAAGTCGTAATGGCATAATCATCCCTATTATGATTGTTAAGGTGTGATAGATTAGGTATGCAAAAGTGAAATTATTCATGTGAAATATGGTTATGAGTATTTGAGGAAGAGTTTCAAATCCTTGGTGATGTGTTACAAGTGTTGGTAGTGCTTGGAAACTATTCTGAAGGTGTCATAATTCATTTTACTCAAGACTGGTTCTTGAGACCAAAAGTGCAGGTTTGATATGTTTGAGAGATGGAGATTTTTTAATATCTTGTGCCATTATTTGGTGATTTATATGAATTATTTCAACTATAATACATCAAGACCTTTCTATCGATATGTTACTTGTGTTGTGAAGATGAGTTTTTCTATGAGAAGTCATTCACTTTTCAGGACTGATTTTTAGGTGTTTGAGACCTAGTTAGAGGTTCTTGTCTTTTGGAGTGTTTCATGTGGAAGATGGATGTCATAGAGGTAGATAACCTTGTTGGAATTTATGAAAATATTTTCCTAAATTATGTGGATATGTTGAATTCTTGATGATGTTTTTATGTTCCCTTGAAGTCCAAGAATAATTCATTGGAGATGAAGACCTAGTTTTAGGTCTAATTGAGAAGGATTCTAGTGTTTGAGTTTGTAAGGCTTATGAAAACCTTCAAAGTCACTTCATGTGATTTATATAAGAGTTTATGTCGTGTTTCAATTTTTTCATGACCAAACTTAATGGTCTTAGCCAATGTAGACATCTATAGTTTGATCAAAGAAACTCGATTACTAAACTTGCACTAACTATTCTAATCCCCATTAATTAACTACACTATGATAGTTAAATAACCCACCTAACTCTGTCTAATCCCCTAAATCACACTAATACCCATCTAAACAGATTCCACAATCATATCCCTATTAATTAAGCCACTTAGGGTTAATTAATCCCCTTTTCACTTTCCAAAAGGCACTTACCTTTCTAAAAGTGCATTTCCCTTTCCAAAGTCCATTTCATTTGGATTTCAACTATTGGGCCTTTTTTCCCGCATGCATCCAAACCATCCCTTTCTTGAAATAAGAAAACTATAAATAAACCTCTACCTCCCTCACTATTCCCAAGAATACTTATCCTTCTTTAGTATAATTATAGTATTTTTATAACATATTGAGTATTATTCCATTGTTATTGAGTTATTATCTTCCATTGCATATTCTAACTCAAGCTTGAGTAAATAAGGGGAACCATATGGTCTTGTAGTAATTAATGGTGAGCCTTCACTCTCAACATCTTGAGCATCAAACAATCAATTTTGATTGTTAGGATCTTCATAGGTTCATGTTTTGTAGCATTCAAAGAGTAGAGAGTAGTATATACATGTTATTTTGATGTTTTTTTATAGTTATAATGCATACATAGGAGTAACTCATGTTTATCTCCTATCTTGATGGTTCATAGTTGAGTTGGTAAAGATTTGAGGTTTCTTTAGCATTCTAGCCTCATTTCTATAGATTTTCTAATTTCTACATGATCACATATGGCATGCATGGTGGGAACTTACTCCATGGTCTCTGGAAGTTGTTTTTCAAGATTTTTATTTCAAATTCTAACCATTTTCATGCATTTTGAAGGTTAAATAGTGTAGTTTCAAGGTTTTGATAATCTTAAAAATAGTAAAACTTCTTTTTACGTGTAGATTTATTGGATTTATGTTAGAAATTGAATTAAAAGGTAAAATTATAACATGTTTACACTTTTATATTTTTGTTTCTCGTCATTTTTACGATTTTTTCAGGCTTGCACGTAGGTGTTATAGAAAGGCATGGACACATTGAAAATTACGTGCACTTGTTTGATGACACACACACATGTTCGCAGGGACACACACATGTTTCTCTGGCCATGCATATGTTACCTTTTATTTTTGACCCCTTATCAATAATTTAACTAGAGCCACACATATGTCATGAGTAGTGCACATATGTTTGCATGCACATGCATACATCTCTCAGGATGCATAGGTCTTTATTAAACTATGTGTCAACTTACCTTTTTACCTTGCATGCACATATGTTTTGTGAGGCACGTACATGCTTTAAAGAATGTGCAGGTTTCATTCTTCCTGTGCATATTTTAATTGCTAATTCTGATTTCCACATAGCTGCACACTTGTCATTTAAGGCGTGCACATGTTGCTAGGAGCGATCACATGTCATAAAGGGTACGTATGCATTACTTTTTAAAATCAATATTTGTTCTAACACTTGCAGGGGTTGATACTTTGGAGCTTCTAACATTTTGCAGGTTTTTGTTGATACTAATCAGTGGTTTTGCAAGTTACTTTGATGATATTGTAGTTTTGTCCTAACTTTACTTATTTGAGTTAATGAATGTTGCACTATTATTTGTAAGGTTTTAAAATGTGTATGCTCTTTTCTCACACCTTCTAGGTGATCTTGGGAATAAAAAACACTTCAATACCTTCTTTATGCTTTCACAAACACTTCAATTAAGTTTTCTAAGGGAAAGAAATTAAAACTTGGTTAGAAAGAACTTACTTTTCACAATTTGATTGAGTGTTTTCCATTTTCACAAAATTAGTTAGGTATTTTTTTATGTACGCTCTTTCCTTGGATCTTAGGATGATCTAGGAAATCACAAATGACATTCTATCTCCTTTATATGATGATTTGATCACTTGGAAAATTGCTAATCTTTATTAGAAGGACCAAATATCACATGCAAAAGAATCAAGATCTAAACCAAATCTAACATTTTTGTTGTAGGTTTCCAAATGGTGTTCAAAACATCATTAATATCATAAGATAAAACAAAAACCACATTCAAAACACTTTATTTGTAGGTTTGGATAAGGGTACACCCCATCCACTTTAAACTAGGACTTAAGCCCCTTAGCATAAGCCTTCAGCTACAACAAAGGGGGTTGTCCTCAGAGCACCAAAGTAGTCCATGCAAGAGGTAACCTTTTAGATGAAATGGGAAGTGCTCCAGTTACCCACTTGAGTAGATTTTACATGTGAGTTTAGCACCAAAACATTCTCCATTTCGACCCCAGTAAAAAATATGTGTGAACACATTCATTACTCATCAGGTTACAAGGCGATAAAGCCAAGATGGGATACTCTAAGATTAGTCAGTGCAAATTTCTTGGAAAACAGATCTCATAGAGGGTGTTTGTGGTACCTATTTGAGAGAACCACCTAGGAAAGCCATTTCTTCTTGGAGCCAACTTTACCATATCAAGCCAACAAATTTTAAAGAACCTTCGTAAAGTGAGAACTTTCTCAGAGTGAAATCCTTTTTATACGAACAAGGGGGATTTCCATCAAAGTTCAATCCAAGCGTCATTCATTATGAAGCTTTCAAAAGTGTTACTTTTTCATAGTTATTCACTTACCCTAAGGTAAGGCGGAACTCTACCAAAGTTATACTTAGTTCATTTCATCATCACTTAGTCTACACCTTTGTTATCTTGTTACCTATTTGGGAAAAAAGAGAAAAAACATGTGCAGATACCACTAGAAATAATCATGTCCACCACTTTTGTAGTCTACTTGAATGACTTGGTTGCAATGCTAGAATGCAAGTGTTCAAAGAGTGAATGGTACGTCCTCACATTCTAGTAGGCCCTTTTTCAAAAACCCATATTGAGACACATTATAATTGTATTTAGGCTTGAATCATCATAAATCCTCCTTAGAATCGTTATGTTGTTTGCATCCCCATGACACAATTTCAATACTTACATCATCATTTCGTGCAAACATGATCTAAGTGTCCATATTGTAATGTTATGCTGCCCACATCATTAGAAAATCCTTAGTATACTTTGACGTAGTTTGGTTTCCAAACATTACCTATATCTTGAAAAGGTGTTGGTTATTTTGTTAGGCATTGTATCAATATTACTTGTGGTACTAATACCTTAATTTCTCACAAATGTTGGGTAACGTACCCTAGTAGTGTGGTTACGTGGCTCGCACAAATAACCTCCATTTTATTTAAGGTTTTTTGGGTCTTTCTTGGCTCTAAGATCACCTTTACTATCCTTTGATTGGAGATCACATTAACCTTTTTCTAATACTTACAACTTGTTTATTTTGAACTTGACTTGAGCATTAAAATTGTGTTAGTAATATAAACATCAAACTACTGTTGAGAAACATAAGTTGTAAACTTGCATGATTATTCCTTGTGTGATAACATGTTCATAGACTTATATCTATGATAAATCATTATATTCTTTGATTATTTAACCCATTACTCATTAAAACATTGATTGGTGAAACATTGAGACTTGATTAGTGTATAGGATCTACATCTATGGATACTCCTGATCCCTAAATTATTTTATATAATATGTCCTTATGAGAAATTGAGAAGGTCTAAGATCGAGATATTATTTGTGGTTTTCTATAATTTCTCTAATAAGTTATATTGACCTTCCTATAGGTAGAGGAGGTTCTAGGATCACTAAACAAGCATGTCGCGTTCCCACGGTTCAACTATTACCTAAGATCCTAATAGTGTTTACTTGTTCACTAGATGAACAAATACAACCTATGAGGGAATCAAAGGGATTATCCGTTGATGGATGCACATAAAGTTAGTAGTTCTATAGTCATTAGAGGACTGAACTTAATTTGTCTTCTTGTTTCCTTTATTATCATGTTTGGGAAAAGGGTGTTTGAATATTCTCATCTTATTGTTAGGGACCTTGTACCAATTCAAGTGAATCCACCTCAATCTTACCTTCTTCAATAAGGTCTTAGATGAAATTCCCACAACTTTAGACATATTTCGGTCTTGTGTCCTTTGACACACTGAAATACATAGTATTCATGTTTCCTAAACCATACTTGTTTAGGTGCATCATTAGGATAAGTTGCTATTGCAGTTGGATATTGCACCATGTTTAAAACATCTAACTTTTTAAGGATGACTGCTAATGATTCTATTAAATGTGTAAATGTTTGTTTTGGGGGCACTTTTGGGTGAGTTCCTTATGTAAGCTTCAAGAGAGGACCATTTATGTTGGACCCCTACAAAGTAACTAAGTACCTCGGGCGTGAAGCCTTGTGGTGAGTGGGAAAAATGGCACGAAGGAACATACAAAAGTAGTCCTTTGAGAGGCATGAAGGGTCATGCTAGGATAGATTGGAGTTAGGACTTAGTAAAGTTTTAGATGAAACAGAAAAAGATGTGTATAAGGAGCGAACAGAAAAGTCACCAGATACAGATGTGGATAAGCTATGAAGACTTGTGGTACAAGTAAAGGATATTCCAAGGAATCATTACGGTTATAATGGAAGGATAAGAGGTGTAGGTTGTTAAGGATTAGTTGGCATAAGCATGCTAAAGAAAATTGATTGAAGGAAACAAATGGTGACACTGGCAGGTTCCTAGGTAGTGGTAGAGAAAATATGAGAATATTCAAGAAGGCCTTCGCAGGTGATGATGAATGGTTAGGAGAAGATTCCTTTGACTTATTGATATAGAGGATCATTCCTAGATGAAGGTGTGGGTGAGGAATAAGAAAGAAATTAGAGGAATGGGAGATAATAATGTAGTGTGTATAACAAAGAGCTTTGGAACGTAAAGAAAGATTTGTTATTATGAACTCTATCATGGATAGAACCTTTAAATATAATCATAGATACTATATTTGAATCATCAATATAATGAAGCAATTCTGTAATACTCTGAAAATGAGTTCAGATGTGTTTTCCCATTTGTTTGTGTGGGTCTTACTGGTTTCCTCAATGTTGTTTCATGACCATTTCTACTTTTAATTGATCATGTTAAATTTTTGTTTTGAGTATGTCTTCTAGGAATATAAGATTACCTCTAAAATATTATGGATAAATGCACTCATTCTCTGGTTATAATGTATCATTATGTTAATAAAACATATTCTCATGAAGCTCACATAAAGGAGGGGCTTGACGCCTGTGCACACCTTTAGTGAGCTTCTAGGCTAGGACTAGATGTTATGCTAACGCACCTAGAATTGGTTGCTGAAATAGGATATGGTATTAGAGACTACATTTTATTTCTATTATCGGGACCTATTTTTGAAGCTATGAGAATGATGCATGATGACAAAGTGCTTGAACTTGGACAGTGTTGAAGCATGGTTTAAGAGCATGGAGGATGATTTTTCTCATAAATTTAGTATTGGACCTGAGTTTGATGCATGCAAATGGGTAGAAAAAACATCTATATCATGAGTTATATGAGACATTCTTTTGCTGATTTCTAGTATAATTGTATGACTGGATTTCCGTGTACACATCTAGATCAATTTGGTACTATAGATCTCCCATTTAGACCCAAGAGGAATATCAAAGGCTACAGGATGCTGATCTGACTTGGACGCATGTTGTTGATCATTGGTGGAAGAGAGTGTTGACCAGTTATACCTTGGAATATGCTATTTCTATGTATTCTTGTCCTGAGGTTGCTGAGTTTGAGTTCTTAATGGATCCTAGAGGATCATTTCTATGCACTATCCCTTTAGCTATGAAGATCCTAATCATTACCCTGAGTTTGGAAGCATTTCCTATGGCCGTCTAAGCTTCTTCTGAGTGCTAGACAAGGAAGCTAAGGTGGAGTAAGTTGGCAGACATTGTGGATGAAAGATAGAGAGAGAGGAGAGATGACTCAAGTATAGTGAAGTGCATGAAAGGGAGTTAGCTAGAAAATTTGTAGTTGCAAGAGTGATGGATTTGTGGAGGCAGACGTTGTGGGAAGGAATCGAGGTTCACACGGAGGACGTGGAGCCTGAGCATTCTGTACTACCCCATCTCAGCAAGCATGGAAGAGAGACCCCTTCAGCATTTGATGAGAGTTCGTCACTTGGAGAAAGGAGAGCCATCAATGTGAATCTGAATCCACCTTGTGACCAACCCCTGACACTTAGTCTTCTGAATTAATAGATAAGTATTTCTAACCTAGTTGGTATTGGTAGGAGTGACAGATCTACACCTAGGAGATATAGTTTCTCATTTGGTACATCTATGGCTACACAATCATTTCCTATATTTGGAGGAATATTGTATGGAATGATGTTCAGGAAAAGTGTGAGTACAAAATTTTTGGGTATCACGTCTAGAAGCGGCGCAGGATATACATCTGGTATCAGTGCAATATCACAAACTATTGGCACGCATTTTAGTGGAATGTTGGGAACACTAGGCCTAACCACTTCTGGCCCATTACTGGCTACATGAGGTGGATATGGTGGTATAGGAGCTAGAGGACCTAGTGGACCTAGTGGATCTAGAGGATCTGGTGGATTAGGAGGAACGGGACCTAGTGGATCTAGTGGTGGAGGAAACATCAGAGGGAATCAAGGTTCTAGGTTAGGTAGACAAGGGCCTCAACCACCTCAGCAAGTGTTTTTTGAAATGTATTTACATCTACCAGAATAAAAAGGTGTTGAGGATGCTGTAGAGCATGTACACAAGTGTGAGCTAATATGGTGCACGAAGGGGACCACTACCCCATACCATAAGGAAAGTCAGTTTGCAACAACGTTGTAAGTAAACATGCATAGTTGGTACCAGAAGTATGACCCCCATCAGAAAGTGGTAGATTACACCATGCTATGGAATACTTTCTTGGCTTAATTTCATATCCCTGAGTTTGAACAGAAGAGCATTAACGTGTTGAAGGAGATCCAGCAAGGAATGGCAGAGAGTGTGTGGGAATATGAAACACATTTTGAAACTCTCTTATCAAAAGCTATCCTATGATATCCGCCCCTCTCAGCATGATTATTGGTTTGTTAAGGGATTGATAACATTGTTTAGGAGATCTCTTTTACACAAGACTTTCACAGACCCACATGAGGCCTTAGAGGCTACCCTGTGCACTAAGGCTATTAGAAGCATGGATACTAGTGTTAGTCCCTTCCTTGAGGCTCAAATTTCTGCAATGGCAAAGCAACTAGAAAATACATCTCTGAACTCAACACATGAGACTTGCAATGGTCTATGGTGCACATATTGTGAGGTAGAAGGGAATACAAAGGAAAGTTGCCCTCAGAGATCGGTACACGCCATAACAGTGGACTATGAAATTTTCCATGAAGATCATGATGCAAGTAGATTCCCACTGCTGTAACGCGTGATCCTTTAGAATGTCTCTTTCTATTACAATACTTGCACCTCTACTACTCACGACACTAAGGATTATAGATTGATTGACCAAATACATGATGTCATTGATATTGGTGTGTGCCAAACCAGCCTTAAAAATAATTCTAAGGATGATGGTCATCACTATGAAGGGACTGCAGATGGAGGGGCACATGGAAGAGGCTTCAGAGGAGGATTTCATGGTCATGGAAACCATGGAGGAAGAAGTTATTTCCCATATGGAACCTGTTATAATTGTGGATCTACAGGACACTATAAACGTGAATTCCCTGATCTGCTACAATTATCTTGGTGTGGGAAGAAGCATAAGTATGAGGATTTATCAGAGTTTGTTTAAACATATGAGATAACAACACTAAAAGGACAAAGTCACTAGGGATGATAAACATGAGGAAGGCTGATTCACAATGGATTCCAAGAGTGGCATGCAAGTTGGACCTAGAGCATGTACTAGTTACAATGTGAGATGAGGTTGCGCGCACTAGGGAAGTACCAAGGCAAATACCACCAGTTATTATAGAAGAGGTGGTGCATGGAAAGTATCTGGACCCTACTCATCAGAAAGAAGTGTATTAAGAAACCATGGATGTGATTTGAAGCCTACAAGGAGAGATCTAGTGCCTAAAAGATTATTCAAGACAATTAGAGAAAAGGAAGAATGTTGAGGCTCCATAGAATGATCTAAATGAGGTTAGAGAAGTATGAAAAATGTTAAGGCAAGAGAATATTATCCCTTTGATAGGAGATTGGTTATGAGAATAGGTACCGCACGCTAGTGAAGGGTGTGAAAGAAAGGTTTTTCCTGTCATCCTCCTTCCCACACCTTGATTATGACAAGGAGATTACCTTGAATGTTATTGTAGATGGGTGGATTCTGAGAGTAATATTTTGATTGACATGGGTGTAGAATTACAATGTTCTCACTCTAGATGTATGAAATCGAGTAGGAAGGCCCCCATTACAGCCATATTCAAATGTGTTGTATATGGCTAACAAGACAAAGGAATTTCCCATTGGTGTCTTGAAGGATGCTGATATCACTATCCAAGGGGAAAAGTTCACTGGGGGATTTCAAAGTCTTGGCACTAGCCGAGGTAGATAACTTTCTAGGGTTACTTGGGTGCCCTTGGTAGTACAAGAATAATGTTGACATAAGGTTCAATAAGGGATGCATAATCTTTAAGAACAAGGAAGAACGAGTTATCATCCCCTTGACCGATGGGAAGTCAACACCCTATGCTGAGCCCTTGGGGAGAAGTTCTTGACAAGGTCTATGTGCACTTTATCAAGGAACTTGAGGTGATTCACCCTACAAAGGGAGTTATTTAGTTTGAAGATGCTCAATCCATGAGTGATACAACTAGTGTGGCATGTGAAAATTGGGTGCATGAGACTTATGAGTTAATTGGGTGACAACTAAGAGCCTCTGTGAC
Source organism: Taxus chinensis (assembly GCA_019776745.2). Classification (NCBI taxonomy): domain Eukaryota; kingdom Viridiplantae; phylum Streptophyta; class Pinopsida; order Cupressales; family Taxaceae; genus Taxus; species Taxus chinensis. The sequence goes on from CM034150.1 coordinate 893,837,351, forward strand.
ATGGTTAATGAATGTGCGCTCAGTCAAGTGCCTAGGGAGGGAAGAAGTTACCAAGTTATTTTGGAGTATCCAACCTTGAGGATTTCTTACGAGAAATGGAGGCTTGGTGGAAAAGTGAGGTTAAAAGAAGAGGGATGCTTAGCTATAACTTACTTGGGATCACAACACATTGGTGGGTGACACACCATGATAGCCTTGTAGAGTGGGCATGAGGTAAGAATCACGTTCTTTGTTAGGTTCTCCTGAAGCAATGCACCCAATGTGATACAAGACTACCATGGGAAGGAAACTGCCTCGTCTCAAGTCCAAGTATGTGAGAAAGCATGGATGGGAGGTGTAAAGGCCTTGCCACCTTCTTTATGGGTGCATAACTTGTATTCCACCTTACAATGTTTTGTAAATGTATGGTACATTCACTTAGAGATGCACTGTTAGATAGGAAATTGACAGGAGTTGACGGCTGACCTCCTTCAAGATTTCAAATATCAGAGTACCAAGATATCGATGGATAAGGTGTTGTAGGTTATTAAGCACCTTACAATGGGAGATATTGCCATGGTGGAAGATAGAATACTGGAGTTATTAGGTGAACCTAGTTTGGAGATGCACTTTGATGAATGAGGACTCAGAAGAGACACATCTTGAGTGTGCATGCATGGAGAAAGAAAAAGAGAAATTGGTCTATGTGATAGATGGCGAAGAGGTAGAAAGTTTGAATGTTAACCATACTAAAGGTATGCATAAAGTTAAGGGATAAAAATGATGAGAAAGCACACACCTACCATAAACCCCTGAAAACAAAGAAGGTTAATATTGGTTCAAAGGTTGAACCTAAGGAGGCCACTATAAGAGACTATTGGTCAGAGAATGAGGTCTTGAATATCATTGATCTATTGTGTGAGTTTTAAGATTTATTTCTGCGTGGGTACCATGAGCTTAAAGACGTTCACCACTCCTTAGGAGAGATGAAAATCAAGTTGAAAGAAGGTGCGGTGCCTGATTCAAAAGAGGCCTTATCGAATGATTTTTAATCTTTATGTCAAAGTCAAGGAGGAGATAAACAAGATGATAGCATCATGCATCATTGAGGCCATTGAGGATTCGTAATGGATAAGTCCAATGGTCATAAGTATTAAAAAGGATGGAAGGATAAGGATTTGTTTTGACTATAGGGACCTGAATGCAATATGTTTTATTGACCCTTTCCCCAACCCCCTTCACTGAAGAAATCCTAGAAGGAGTAGTCGGGCAAAAAATATATTTTTTCACTGATGGATTCTTGGGATATCATGAAGTTATAATTAAAAAGGAAGACTAGGAAAAGATAACTTTTTCCATTAAATGGGGAATATTTTCTTACACAGTAATGCCCTTTGGACTGAAGAACACGCCTGTTGTGTTTTCACGCATTGTGGTATAAGCATTTCAAGACTTCATCCATAAGTTTCTTCAAGTCTACCTTGATGACTGGACAATTTATGGACTGGTGAAAGACCATTGTGACAATTTGTAGTTGATGTTTGAGAGATGTTAGTCATTGTGGATATCCCTCAACATTAATAAATTTGTATTTTCTACTCCATTTCGGACTCTATTGGGGCATATTATATGTAAGGAAGGTTTTATGGCGGATCTCGCCAAGGTTTTTTTTTATTGTGGGGTTATGGGGATCCTACTAGTCAAAGCGTAGTGCGAGGATTTCTTGGACATACATGGTTACTACTAGAAATTTATCAAGGGGTATGCCAAGATCACTATGCCATTGGAGGAGTTACTAAAACACAAGAGTGCATTTTTACTAGGGAGAGGCGCAACATATGGCGTTTGGACACTCTAAAGGATACGCTTATCACTATGCCCATATTACGTTTTCCTTCTTGGGATAATCCATTTCATGTACATGTCGATGCTTCAGGAATGGTGATTGGAGCATTCTTAGCACAACCTGGAGAAGGAATTTTTGACCACCCCTTGTGTTTTACTAGTAGGAAGTTGACGCCAGTAGAATAGAACTATACTACTACTGAGCACAAAGACCTCTTAATGATCTATGCACTGCATAAGTTCAGATAGTATCTGCTAGCAAAACCCTTCATATTTTACATAGATCACATGGCATTGAAGTACTTTATGAACAAGCCCATTTTACAAGGGCACATATGCCAATGGGTCCTGTTGTTTCAAGAATTTGAGTTTATAGTGGTTTTGAAACCAAGAAAAATTAACTTAGGACCTGATCACTTATCAAGTATTGACTTAGGAGTGGACGCACAGAGAATTGAGGGTATTATGTTAGACACGCAACAATTTTGGTTGTGACATACACCCTTTAAGTTGAAAGATATTGTTGTGTTTCTCAAAATGAGTGTGGCGCCAAAGGGAATGATAACTTTAGATAAGAAACAGTTAGCTATATGCACTACACCTTACATGCTAACTGGTGGAGACTTATACAAGTTAGGATGTGATGTGGTTCTGGGCCAATGCATGTTATAACATGATCATGTTACAATCATGGAGGAAGCACATATTGGGATTGCAGTAAGATACTATGTAGGAAATGCCATGATGTGGAAGATTCTACTCATAGGGATGTGGCTGGAAAGTATCTACTAGGATTATATTGAATTTTACAAAGCCTGTGACCATTTCTAATGCCTTAGCAAGCAAAGAAGACGAGATGAGATTCCCTTAAGGCCAATAGCCAATGCAAAACCATTTGAGAAGTGGGCCATTGAATTTTTAGGATTGATTTCACCTACCGTGCAAAGAACTAGTTCGTGTTATATCATTACATGTACTATTTACTTAATAAGGTGGGTGGAGGTAGTGCCTACAATGGATTACACAGTGGTGACAACTGCTAGATTCTTATGGGAGAACATAATTAGCATGTATGGATGTCCTTTAAGCTTGACTAGTGACATGGGTACACATTTATTGAATGAGATAGTTAGGATATTGCTGGCAGAATTCATGGTGGCACATCACAAGACCACCCCATATAACCCACAAGCTAACGGAACCACATAAGTATTCAATAAAATACTTAGTCACATGTTGAAAAAAATTTGTGATGTGGGAAGACAAGATTGGGATGACAAAGTCTTAGTAGTATTATGGGCGTATAGGACAACCTATAAGAGATTGAACAAGGCCACACCATTCCAATTGGTGTTTAGCGTGGAAGCCATTTTACTAGTGGAATTTATACTACCGTCCCTACGTATTGTGCATGTGGGAGGATTAGCTGATAAACATGCACTACAAGAGAGCATTGAGAAGTTGATGTAGTTGGATGAAAGGTGATCCCTTTCTAGGTGGAGTCAAAAGACTGAAAAGACATGACAAAAATCATGACATGATCATCATATAAAAAAATCGAGGTTAGGAAGATGGTTTTACTATATGATTCTAAATTTCTGCGCCATCCTGGGAAGTTGAGAATCCATTGGTTAGGACCATATGTCATTCCATACATCCTTGATTTAGGTACTTCCCAATTATAGGCACTAGATGGGACGAGGTTACCAGGTTATTTCAATGGGAGTAGGATGAAGCCCTACTATAAATAAGGCTTATGTGTGATCTCAAATAAGGAGTTTTCCCAATTAGTTTAGATTTCTATTTTGTGTTTGTTTCCTTTGTTTCGCGTTGGTGTGTCGGTAGCTAATTGCATTGTAAGAGGTTCTATGTGTAGGGGACCAGACATACATTTTTGTGTGGGGTGAGGTAGTAACTATTTTGTACATGAAAGCAGGAATGTTGGGGAAAACTTAGCACGAAGGTAGAAAAACAAGCAATGGGATAAGGAAGGGCACATGGATGGAAAAGGTGTATAAGTTTTGTGCAGTTAGGAAGGTGGGTTGAAAAAAAATGAAGACCACAAGAAGGGAAGGATAGTGTGGTATGCCATGAGTTAGGTAGCACTATATGGAACCACTTAAAAGATGATGCAAAGGTTATGTACTTTGGCATGGGGATACGTGTAAAGGAGGTTTTTGGTAGTCTAAGTGGTATTGGAGTGCATAGAGGTTATAGCTACGAAGCGTGAGGGAAAGTTGCAGAAGTTACTTTAAGTGAAGGAAAGTTTTTTATTAAAAAGCAACTTAGACACGTGATTGAAGGGACTCTAAGGCATTGATAAAGAATAAATAAGAAAAGGTTAATCATTTCAACTACCTTTCCTTAAAGAATTTCTTTTGTGTTCTCAAACTCGAAGTGCGATGAGGGATTTTTTCAGAGAATAGAAATGCAAAGTACTACCATGAACCAATGAACTTGTGCAAAGCTATAGTAATACCTATGGTGTAACATGGAGGGAAGAAGACATTGGAATAGAAAGTATGTTACGTGAGAGAGAAGTGGGGAATTTTTTGAGTTCGGGTGGGGAAAATAAAGGAACACAACACCTAGGGCATGAAGGAGAGTAAAGAGAGATGACACCAAAGAAGGAACGCACAAAGAAACCAGTGGTGGAAAAGGACCCAGTGAAGATATACTCCGAGATGTGGTACCCCCTAGAGTGATCAAGGATAAGAAGTGGAATTCAAAGCTATACCAGTGTAAAATCAATGAGTAAAACCATATAACGACCAACAAGGAGAAGCTGATGAGGGTGGATCTTGTGTCAAAAACTCTTACAATAGATGATCTCAGAAACCCTAAGGTGGATGACTCGGTGAAGAAAAAACTAAAAATGACTAGGGTTTTGCAGCTATGGGAGCTACCCTTCTTTGCCAAACCTGCCCCAATTTTCAAGTGATTAATTTTGTGGGTGCATAAAGACTTCTTCTACTTCACAGGAAGGAGAATCTAGATCACAAGCCAATTAATTTGAATTGTAACAGGCCTGTGAAATACTGGAGAAGATATGACACTAGATTTATGTGCCACTACCAAGATCAAGGAGCTAGCAAAGAAGCTAAATTACGAGAATGGGGGTAGGGCACAAGTAATTTTAGATATCCCAGACCCAACACTGAGGGTCACCTCCCAACTCATTAGCTAAAAATTGGGGGCATTAGAGAGGTGGATGGACATCAATTGTAGATTCCTTTACATGTCTTATAGGGTGTCCAAGAGGGCACACTAGATTTTTTCCCAATTCATCACAAACAACATTATCGAAGATGCACAGGTACAAAATGAGGTAGGAGAAAATATCACTTGGGGATCCATCTTGATTATTATCATGTTTTAGGAGATTCACGTCCCAAATGGACTAGACGGGATCATTTATGTTCTCCCACCCGCACACACATCCATTGCAGTCCAATTCATGCATTTCACTTGTGATGGGACTATCTCAAATGCTTACAAGGCGTGAATGAACATGTGGTTTGAGAGGTTGCGGAAAGCCTTTGAGAATGAGTGGTGCATTCGCAATGAGTTTCCATAAGTTTTTGGTGACAGGGAAAAGTTTTTTGGCACATAAAATGTTTTTTTGGTAAAGCTCATGATGGCTAAAGGAGAGATGGGGCCATGGTGCAAGCTCCCCTTTGCATTCACTTCCAGATACATGAAGTGCACCATCAACAAGATTAAGAACATGTAGAGGTTAGTTTTTTATACAGATAAGGTGGATGTTGATGTCCACATGTTACATTCCATGTATAAGTATGATGCTCTTCCTTCCTATGTTAAGGTTTTGGAGCCATATTTCCTGTACTTACACCTACAAGTCATCATTACAATCAAAGGGTATGTCCATTGGGTGTTTTTGCAACTTTTGCTTAAAACATAGGAAGGAAATAAGATGGAAGTTATAGACTCTCCCTTTCCTAAACCATAGGAGACACCTATCTTACCCATGAAGGTAGTATAGGAAGAAGAAGAAAGAAGAAGAGGAAGAGGAAGGAAAGCTAGATAACTCAAGGAAGAGGAATTACTACACATGTTGGAATAACAACAAGAGTGCCGAAACTTTGGAACAAGGTAGCGCTAACACTCCATCACCAGGGTGCAAGGAAGAGGAAGAAGAGGAGGGGACTGAGGATAATAAGCAGAAGATAGAATGTACATCAAGCCTCGTAGAATGATCAGAGGAAGGAGAGGAAGAAGACCCCACTACATTCAAAGAAGATTTGGAGGGTTAGGAGGCTAAGGCACAAGAAGAAGAGGAGAACTCAGTAGGAGATGGGGAGAGTCCAGGGCCCAAGTCTGCTACACCACAGGCCACATGACCATAAGGAAATAAGGGGGAATCCTTTATTATAAAGGAGGATAAAGGATTCACCCCTAAGGTGAAAAAGAAAAGGACAAAGTGTAAGGAAACAAGGAAGAAGTGGACGCCAATGTCCCCACACATGGACTTCGTGGATGAACCCAATAAGGTCCTGCACGAAAGATTTCAGACCATCCTCCCATAAGATAAGTTGCATAGCTAGGACTTATTGGATCAGGATGGGGGTGTGCCCAGAACCAAAAATATGCTCAGCTGGGCTATGCACTACCACACCGAAGAACTTGAATTTGAGGTCTACAATCTTGTGATTGAGACCATTCACCTAGGGAAGAAGAGAGGAGACATGTTTAAGGTGGTGGATCCTAACCACCTTAATGATGAATAGGCATGTAACACCTTACAAAAGATATCCTCAAAGGTGATATGGCATGGTCTAGATATGGGGGCCATTGTACAGACCTTGGTTATAGAATGGAATAGCAAGGAAAAAAATATGGATAGGTTACGCTAAGGGTTGAAGGGAGAACAGGTGTAAACGAAGGAGGTGTATGACTAAGATGACACCCTCATGAAGACCATTCTGGGACAATTTCTAACATTAGTAAGCTAGGATAGGATGTATTATGTGGATGAGATGTAATATCTTGAGGAACTCATAGAGATGTTACTTTTTAACACTAAATATGGCATGGGCCCGACAATTGTGGAGATCATAAGAGAAAAAGTGGAGAACAAGTTCATCATTAAAGCCCAAATCACTAAGTTGGAATACCTGCTCTCCCAACTCAATGAGGCAAATATACTGGTGGATAGGGGCTTCAATAGCTATAGGAAATGTGAGCCTATAATAAATGTGTGAGAAACAAAGGAAGAGGCAGACCTTAAAATTTTTTAGGATGCCACCCCCACCAACAAGGTAGAGTATGCGTAGCTCGTCATTAACACCACAACCCAGAAAGAGAAGATAAAGACTAAGCACGAGAAGCTATAGTTTAGAATCAAATAACTCTGAGACTCCATTACTAAGCACGTGGATGAGCTTGAGGGTGTTCTTATGGAGTTGGGAGTGGCCATTAGTGCATTAAAGGGTAAAATGGAAGAGATCATCTCTGACTAGGTGTTCAATATAGTAGGAGACATGCTGGGAAGGGCCTTATCAAAACTAAAGGCCTGGGAGAAGCTGAAGGATGAGATAGACACAGAGTTCCCTAAGCTCCTATAGTTGGCTGAATAAGCATCCCCCCATTGTTTAATTATTTTCTCAAATTCTTTCTACCACTATTCTTTATTCCTTGGAATAGCATTTTTACTTTACTAGGTTTTGATCGGTAAGATTTATCCTTTTGTTCGGCTGGTGTGAAGGGTTGTCAAGGAAAAAACTAGTTTAGTGTGGGGTGATGTGAGAACCCTAAAAATTAACTAAGTAGCTAGGGCACGAATCCTTGTGATGTGCGGTGAAAGGGTGCAAAGTCACACACAAAACTAGTCCTCAAAGAGGCGTGAAGGGTCCCACCAGGAAATATTAGAGTTAGGACTTAGTAAAGTTTTGGATGAAATAGAAAATGACGTGCATAAGGAGCGAATGGAAAAATGATTAGATATAGATGTGGATAATCTATGAAGGCTTGCGGTCCAAGTAAAGGATATTTCAAGGAATCATTATGGTTATCATGGAAGGATAAGGGGTGGAGGTTGTTAAGGATTAGCTGGCATAAGCATGCTAAAGACACTTGATTGAAGTAAATGCATGGTGACACCTGACAGGTTCCTAGGTAGTGGTAGAACAAACATGAGAAGATTCTAGTAGGCCTTCATAGGTGATGATGAATGGTTAGGAGAATATTCCTTTGACTACTTGATATAGAGGATCATTCCTAGAAGAAGGGGTGGGTGAGAACTAAGAAAGAAAGGAGAGGAATGGGAGAGAATAATGTAGTGTGTATAACAGAGAGCTCTGTAATGTAAAGAACTCTTTGTTATTATGAACGTTTTCATGGATGGAACCTCTGAATGTAATCTTATCTACTGTATTTGAATCATCAATATAAAGAAGCAATTTTGTAATACCCTATAAATTAGTCCTGATGTGTCTTCCCATTTTTTCGTGTGGGTGTTACTAGTTTCCTGAATGTTGTTTCATGATTGTTAATACTTTTCATTGATCATGTTAAATCTACGTTTTGAGTATATCTTCTAGGAATATAAGCTTACCTCCAAAATACTATGCATAAATGCACTCATTCTCTGGTTATATTGTATCATCATGTTAGTAAAAAAAATTCTCACGAAGCTCGCATAAAGTAGGGGCTCGGCACCTGCATGTGCCTCGGGTGAGCTTCCAGGCTAGGACTGGACGTTATGTCGGTGCACCTAGGATTGGTTCCATTTCCAATCCTAGGTGTGCCAACATAACATATAGTACTATCCTAGAAGCACACCCGAGGCATGCGCAAGGGCCGAGCTCCTCTTTTATGTGATATTCGTGAGAATGTGTTTTATTAAGACGATAATACAGTATAACAGAGAATGAGTACATTTATCCATAGTATTTTGGAGGTAAGCTTATATTCCTAGAAGATATACTAAAAAAATTGATTTAACATGATCAATTAAAAGTAGAAAAATTCATGAAACAACATTGAGGAGACTAGTAACACCCACACAAACAAATGGGGAAAACACATCAAGACTCATTTCTTGGGCATTAAAAAATTTCTTCATTATATTGATGATTTATCTAATACAGTAGCTAAGATTACATTTAGAGGTTTCATCCATGACAAATTTCAAAATAACAAAGCTTTCTTTACATTTCAGATCTCTCTGTTATTCACACTACATTATTTTCTCCCATTCCTCTTCTTTATTTCTTACTCCTCACCCACCCCTTCTTCTAGGAATGATCCTCTATATCAAGAAATCGAATCAATCTTCTCCTAACCATTCATCATCACATGTGAAGGCCTATTAGAATCTTATGGACGACGGAACTAGTTTGAATATTTGTACATTAAAGCTTGGCAAGAAGCTAGGCCATACAGAAGTAGATCTAGATACTAAGACCATTACGATCAAGACTTATGATAATGAAGAGTGTGAGTCAGCAAGAACCATAGTGATCCCAATGGAAGTGGGGCCCACTTATCATGATACAAAGTTCCATGTCCTTGACTTGGACCTTCTATATAACATGCTCCTAGGTTTCCTATGGATTCATGCCATGTAGGCCATTCCTTCGATCTTCCATCAGTGTATCAAGCTATGTCATAGAGGACAAATGATTACTATCCTAGGTTATCTAGAACTATTTACATAGTGTAAAGCACTGCACAATTTTTCTCGTGCAACATATGAATTTCCTTGTGTCGATATTGTTGTCTCGTTATGAAATAAGGCTATGAAGGATCATATAGATACATATACATTGAATCCTTGCAATCAGAAATTTCCCTCATTAATCAATCCATTTACCTCATAGGAAGTAATGTTTGGAAAGTATGTCCTGAATGTTGAATTCAATATTCAATAGGACATTTTGATATTTGATCTTTCAGTTTCACCTAAAACACATGGTAGACACTTCCAATTCAAAATCACTCAGGATAGTTTCCCTAAACCCTTTGACAGGTTTATTCCTAGTGGTCTCTTTTCAGATGAGAAGATGCTAGACACACCTACCAGTTAGATACCTAAATGAACGATGCCTTCATGTCACCAGGATCCATAGTATATTAAGGGTCACTGGATGATGTATGTCATGGGTTATAATGGATTTGGATGTGGCACAAATGCACAAGGTATATTAGAACCCGTTCTTATTCCCTGTTATAAGTCAAATAGATATGACCTTAGTATCATACCTCACAATGATCTTCCCTTGAAGATAGATGCTACCTCTTCTGAACGTGAGGTTAGCTCGTCTCATTTAGACAATGACGTAGATTCCCAATGTAGCTTATATGAGGACCTAGCCTCTACTAATCTATTTCTAGATTCAACTATCTTCACCCTTTCCAAATCCAATTCCTAAGCCAATTTCCAATTCGCCCTTGTATATCTCGACCTCATTGATTGGGATCAAAAACTTCATATGTCAGTCTATTTCTTTAAAAATGATGAGGCAATCATAGATTTTGTGGGACTTAGAGATACCATTCCAAACAATGACCATAAGAAGGGTTTTTCCATTAAATTAGATGATTGCGCATACTTTGGGGAAGAGGCACAATTGTGTGGTCACTTAAATAAAAATAGTAAGCAAGGGAAAAAGTACTACAGAAAATACTTGTAGAAATAATAAGCCAAAGTCCCATAGTGAAAACCTCTTTGAGGCACTTGTGGATGAACAAATGGAAAAATCAAAGCAAAATATAGTTCCCCCATGTGAAGATAAAACTCTCTTTGAGCCACCTTTAGAAGTGGATCTTACTCTCCTCCCTGATCCTACATGGATGGAAGATGCATCAAATATGTTAGTTGAAGAGATAATCAATGTCAACATTGGGTCAGAAGATGATCCTAAAATGATAAGGTTGGGATTTTCACTCTCAGAACAAGAACAAAAAACCTTCTTAACACTATTATGAGATTTTGAAACATATTTTCATGGTCATACACAGATATGTCAGGTTTTGACCTAGCATTGGTTGTGTAAAACCTTGTTGTACACCCAAATGCCAAACCTATCAAGAAAAAACTAAGGAAGATGCACCCAAGAGTTACAATACGTGTCAAAGAAGAGCTACAGAAACTATTAGTAGTAGGTTTTATCAAACCTATTGACTATTTAGAATGGATATCTAACATAGTCCCAATCTAAAAGAAGTCAGTCAACATCAGAATATGCACCCAAATTTAGAGACATCAACAAAGCATGCCCCAGAGATGACTTCCCCTTAACTAAAATTGACATGATTTTCGATTCAACTGCTGGTTATGACATGTTGTCCTTAATGGATGGGCTTTCTAGGCCTATAACTAGATCAATATCACAAAGGAAGACCAACATAAGACTACTTTCATCACCCCTTGGGGGACATTTTTCTATTAGGTAATGCCTTTTATACTAAAGAATTTTAGGGCTACATATCAACAAGAAATGAATGACATCTTCCATGAGATGATGAATGACATCATGGAGAATTACATGAATGATATAATAGAAAAATATAAGACCAGAGAAGAGCACCCAGAAGTACTGAGGCATATCTTTCAACACCTTTAAGATTACAAGGTTTGCTTGAATCCCAAGAAGTGTGTCTTTGGCATATAATTAGAAAATCCATTGGGTTTAATTTTTTCACAAAGAGGGATAGAGGTAGATCCTACAAAAGTTGCAGCTATTAGATAGATGCCTCCACCAATGAAAATTAAACAACTACGAAGTCTACAAGGAAAAATTCAAGAAATCTTTCGATTTGTATCACAGCTTGCAGATAAGTGTTATCCTTTCACACATATGTTGAAGAAAGATGACACCTTTAACTGGGGACATGACTGTTAAAAGGCCTTTGAATTTCTTAACCAATATCTCACAAGCCGATATGTTCTCATGTCGTATACCCCAGGTAAACCCCTACTGTTGTATATTTTAGCTACCCAATTCGCTATTGGTGTACTGTTTTCCCAATATGACCTTGGCCACAAAGAAAGGGTAGTTTATTACCTTAGCCCACACCTTAATTTCCTGTGAGCTAAACTATCCTTAGATTAAAAAGGCCTACCTAGTTGTGGTATTTACATTTCAAAATCTTCACCACTATCTCCTTAATAGGAAGACTAGCTGATATCCAAAGTTGACCCCTCTCAAATACCTCCTATCTAAACCCACCCTTATAGGGTGGATGGATAATTGGATCATCCTCCTCAATGAGTTTGACATTGAATTTGTTAACTTGAAATCCCTAAAAGGAAAGGTACTTACAGATCAGTTAACTGAAGCTCCCCTACTAAGAAATGGAACCATTGTGTCTGGATCTGCTAGATGCATCTATGATGTACATTGAAGAATTTTTCATGTGGCAAGTCCACTTTGATGGGTCATTCACCTTTCATGTTTTAGGAGTAGGAATGGTACTTATCACTCCCATTCGGGAATTCATTCGACAGGTATTTAATTTGGGATTCCCTTATGCGAATAATATTTCAGAATATGAAGCACTCATCACTGGCTCAAAATTATCTATCACATGGAACATCAGATATCTATGAGTCAATGGTGACTCCCAACTGATCATTAAGAAAGTTAATGATGAATACAAAGTTAAAGATGAGAAGTTTTTTCTATATAAGAAATTAGTTTAAACTCTAAAAGGAGTAATTTGTGTAGATTATCTTTTAACAAAGGCCAAGATCACATAATCGATTAAGTATATGCCATGACTACAATTGGGTCTTTACTATGTATTCCACCTTAGGCAAATAAGATGCATTTATTTTTTGAACACTTGTGAGTGCCTACATATGACATGTCAGAATCTTGTCTAGCATGTGAAGTTGTTCATCCTTTATCACCTTAGTACGATCCCATTTTTAACTACTTACAAGATGGCAAATTTCCCCCGAATATATCCCATACTGAGAAAAGATCCCTTATCCACTGTATAGCCAATTATACCCTCCTAGGAGGCACCCTTTATCATCGTGTCTACGATGGCAATATGTTGTGTTGTCTTGATGTGACCAAGTCAAATCTAAGTAATTAAAGAAGTACATGGAGGCAGTTATGAATCACACATAAGATGAATGGTCCTTGTTAATAAAATATTAAGATTAGGTTACTACTGGCCTCCCATGGAAGGATACTGTTGAAACTTTGTCAAGAAATGTGAACTTTGTTAAAAGTATGGAAACTTGATACATGCACCAGCACAGGTTTTACAGCCCATCACAACACCCTGGCCATTTTCCAAAATGGGGACTTGATCTCATAGGGAAGCTCACTCTAACTTCCACATATGGACACACTCATATTATCACCGCTACCAATTACTTCACCAAAAGGGTAAAGGTTGTACCTCTCACTTACGGAACCGGTGCACATCTCCAAGTTCATAATGAACCATCTCATTTGTTGTTACGGTATCCCCTCCACCATTACAGTAGATAATGGTAAATACTTTAATAAAAATACGGTCAAAGCATTATGCACCACGATTCCAAATCTGATTCAAGTGGTCAACTCCCTATTACCCTCAACTTAATAGACAAGCTGAAGCCACTAATAAAACTATTGTTCATATCATGGAGAATATGGTTAGAAAAATTAGCCATAATTAGAACCTACAAATCCATCCTGCCCTCTGGGCCTATCAAACCTCCATCTGTACCCCCACTAGTACTAATCTTTATTCATTATTCTTTGGCACTGAGGCCATTATACCCTTGGAAATTGATCTTCCCTCCCTGAAAATATCTCTCTAGCACTATCTGGACAAAGAGGAAGACTACAAGGTAGCTCGACTAGCAAGAGTTAGAGATACTGGATGAGAATTGTATGAGAGCACTCAATTATTAAAAGTTTTATTAGAACCAAGTATCACAAGAATACAAAAAATGGATCATACCTCAAAAATTTGAGGTAAGATATCTTGTTTTAAAATAAAACCAATTTAACATAGTCACGGACCAAGGAAAGAAAGGAAAGTTTGAGCCAAACTGGTTAGGACCATATGTTGTGGTCACTAAGTATGGTTTAGGGGCATATAAAATGGCTCACTCAGATGGTGAGGAATTAAAGGAACTAATGAGAGCAATGGATTTCAAGTGGCTCTATGCTTGAGTATGAGGTTCCTCAGAAAAGAAATAAAAAACAAGCAAAAAAAAATAAAAAAATCAAGAGAAAAGTAAAAATAAAACAGGTCATCCAAATATGAAAACTACACAATTGTAGCACATTGGGAAATTCCTTGGGTGAAAATCAGCTTCCAGTGCTTAAGGAGGATTTGTTTTTCACAAGAAACTCTCACATTTGGATAGGTAATAATCGCTTCTACCTAGGGTTAGTTTTCCTAAAGTCTAGGGGCCCTCTTTATCCTATCTTTCAAGGCCTTGATTAGGCTAGTCTACTCCTATATATCTATGTGAAGAGATTGCCTTTGTACATTCCCATTTAAATGTTGGGGACACCTTCGCATCTTCACCTTCTTACACATAACGTGTGGCATTTCTGCCTTTGTATAGCCCCATCTAATGCTAGGGGCATCCACGCTTCTTCGTTTGTTGTACATAGCTTCGGAAAACAAAAAAACATTCAAATATGTTAGAAAAGCCCTAAAAATATGAAAACCCCCCTTTTAGGGAAAAAACTAAAAAAACAAATGTGAAACAATAGCCTTGAAAATTGTCTTTGAGATAACACCAAAAATAGTGAAAAATGATTCAAAATTGTCCCACAAAAACAAAGTCGTGGTTTGCTTACGTTTAGTTCTTGGTTTGTAGATTTTTTATAGCATTATATTTTTCATGTTGTGTGCTTAAAATTGGATTCATTTGCTTAGTTGCAAGTGTTACTTCAATCTATTAGTACATAGACATTGATTCATTTTATCTTACATATTAGTCAATAGTTATGTTGTGTTGGTTAGATTTGATTAGATTGTGTTTGTTTACTTGTACAGTTTGTTGTCATTATATCATCTATCATCTATCATCACATCTATACATCATATATTAATAAAATCTAAGATACATCATCATGAACATAAAAATTAAACATGTATACTAAGCTAACATCATATAATATCACCACAAGGGGCAAGAGGGACCACCTTTTGTCCCCCACTCAAACATAGACCATAATAAAAACATGGACATTCATAAAGTATCATATTCAAAACAACATGATATAATCTATTTCTATCTCATACACAAAATGTGATCATTAGAACATGAAGTAGCACATCAAATCATGTGATATCATCTAAAATTTTATCTCATAAATCTAGAAACATGTGATTATAATCATAAACACATTATGAATAGGTTCATAATCATCATCATCATCATAATAATATAAGATATCAAAGTCAAATGTTTATATACAATGTGTCTCTAGATATAATCATCTAGATATATAGTATGCCTCCATGGGCATCGGTCAAAAATTTCCTTCAAAGTGAGGCATAATAAAAAATAATATATGTACATCAATAAAACATAGGCCTTCATATCGAGGCATCTATCCAAAGTACATACATCTGTGTATACATAAACAAATGAGTCATGTCTGACTCGATCCCTCATAGTGACCAGATGGTCTCTGAGGTGGTGGGTGTCCCATCACATGTTGCCCTTGTCGTGCTGCCCTATTTGCTACCCTATAGGCTGCTCAACTGTTCTAACTGATCCCGAGGTTGCTACTCTCTATGATCTTACAAATCTACTCATTAATTACTACTTAAAACCAATTGCTCTTTAACCCTCTAGGACATTTTCATGGTGCAATGATCTATAGAAAATAATCCGTGCCATTTGCTTTCACCAAGTCCAAATGCATACATGGTGTCACCATGACTCCATCAGTATGCTGAAATGAAGCCAACTCTATATAAATTATGACAATATTTTTCTGTCAAACTGTCTGGTTGGCCCATAAGCTGATCCCTCTCTGCAGTAATAGCATGGACCTATACCTTGGCCTGATATCTATCTGCAGTCATTTGATGTACCTAGGCCATGGAATATTATAATAGGGTCATAACCTATAACATATGAGTTGTCATCTACTAAATTTGTTGCCTCCACATGGCTCCATCACCCCCATCTCCTCCATCTCCTATACCACTGCCTGGACCATGTGGTAGGCTAACAATCGGCCCCTGCTATGCACCTCCTGGTGGAGGACCTTGTGGCACTTCTCTTTGAGGAGGCACCTATTATAATGGTCCCTGGATCCCAATTTGTATGCTCACTCAGGGCATTTGTATCAGTGGAGCTATGGCGATCTGCCTCTGTCTCTATCCATGATCCTGACCACCAGTGCCATCATGTCCCTGACCATCAAATCCATCATTCTCTGATCCATCACCATCATTGCCACTAAACTACTCTACTAGTGGCCTAACCCCTGCATCCCATGTGACTTGCAAAATAGTGAGACAACATGGAAAAACTGTAATATACCATGGTCCATACATTATCATCACTCCAAGATCTCTTATTTGTCCTAGTGGAGCTCATACCTCTGGTACCATATGATCAAAACTAGCTCATGCCCTATCTACCTGGATTTGTGGCCCCATATCAAATGTCTCTCAAGATCGGTGTGTATACCACATCTCAAGCCTCAGTACATCTTATACTGCACAAAAATTCCATTGGTCTCGGTCTACTCTATATAAATATATGATATAGCCTCGTCTTCCAATCAAAAAGTGCTCAACCATAGCTATACTAAGCTCATATGCATCCTCTACCCACTTATACTATTGATATAATCTCCATACTATCATGTGCTACTGGATGTAATAAAAAACTTGGTGATAGTGATATGTGTCCCCCATGTGTCCATGAATATCATCACCATTTGGGACCCATCCCATCAATGATGGCTCATCGGGAGCCTAAACTTGTAATGCACCTACAAGGTGACTAACATCTATATGGTCCCATGCCCATATCTGTAAAAAAGTAGCTAGACCCATGATCTTCTGACCGTGTTATGTGATCAAATGTAAGTCCTAGTATAAATGTGCTAGGATGCACTAGCCCCAACAATATCTCTCACCTCAAACTAATTCACGTATCACACTAATGAGGCCAAGTCGAAAAGATGCCCTTGTCTTTTCAGTGAGAAGGATGACATTGAAAAATGCCATAAGATAGACTATCAATTGGGATAGTCCCAGATCTGTAATACACTGGTGTATCTATACCATCATACCTCAGCAAGGTATCTCATCATGACCAAATACCTTGACCAGGCAATTAGTAATTTGAACTTTGTTGGCTAATGTACTCTATTAACTGCCCCTAGATAGGCACACACAATATATGCAAGACATCCTCCAAAGTAATGGTCATCTCCCTAGTTGGGATTCAGAAGCACTGGCTCTTACTATACCACCTCTCAAGTAAGGTTGTGAGTAGGCCATGGTCTAGATTGATCTTTGGCATCCACGCCATGTAATTTAGTCATGTGACCTCTAACAAGATATCATGAATCTTCATATCTCATTGAGAGAATCCCACCTCCAGATTGGCCAAATGGCCATGATGGTCTATTTTCTATAAAGTTGGTCAACATCTCTGCAAAATCACACAACACTTGTTATAACTTTCTTATATTTTCTCCTATTTCATCTCTGACATTCTTCTAAGTACTAACTCATATTTTGTTCTAAAGTACTAACTCCCAAAAATCCCTCTAAGTGTTGGCTAAAAAACATCTTCGGTATATGCACACCCCTAAGGATGCCTATGCGACCTTGTTGACATCTGCGCACCTAGAACGTGTGTGCCTTCTTCCTAACACATACAAACCAATCATGACACGTGCAATCACAAAAATTCCCACCCCTCCGAACTGTGAATGCCGTCCTTCAAGATGCTGCTTGTCACTTCTCAACTTTGAGGAGGCACCTATTATAATGGTCCCTGGGACCGCAATTTGTATGCTCACTCAGGGCATTTGTATCATTTGTATCAGTGGAGCTTAGGGCGTCTGCCTCTTTCTCTACCATGATCCGGAAAACCACCAGTGCCATCAATGTCCTGACCATCAAATCCATCATTCTCTGATCCATATCAATGTCTCTCAAGATCGGTGTGTATACCACATCTAAAAGCCTCGTACATCTTATTACTGCACAAAAGTCATGGTTCTAGGTCTACTCTATATAAATAGATGATAAGCCGTCTTCCAATCAAAAAGTGCTCAACCATCGCTATACTAAGCTCAATATGCATCCTCTACCCACTGATAACTATTGATATAATCTCCATTACTATCATGTGCTACTGATGTAATAAAAACTTGGTGATAGTGATATGTGTCCCCCATGTGTCCATGAATATCATCACCATTTGGGACCCATCCCATCAATGATGGCTCATCGGGAGCCTAAACTTGTAATGCACCTACAAGGTGACTAACATCTATATGGTCCCATGCCCATATCTGTAAAAAAGTAGCTAGACCCATGATCTTCTGACCGTGTTATGTGATCAAATGTAAGTCCTAGTATAAATGTGCTAGGATGCACTAGCCCCAACAATATCTCTCACCTCAAACTAATTCACGTATCACACTAATGAGGCCAAGTCGAAAAGATGCCCTTGTCTTTTCAGTGAGAAGGATGACATTGAAAAATGCCATAAGATAGACTATCAATTGGGATAGTCCCAGATCTGTAATACACTGGTGTATCTATACCATCATACCTCAGCAAGGTATCTCATCATGACCAAATACCTTGACCAGGCAATTAGTAATTTGAACTTTGTTGCTAATGTACTCTATTAACTGCCCCTAGATAGGCACACACAATATATGCAAGACATCCTCCAAAGTAATGGTCATCTCCCTAGTTGGGATTCAGAAGCACTGGCTCTTACTATACCACCTCTCAAGTAAGGTTGTGAGTAGGCCATGGTCTAGATTGATCTTTGGCATCCACGCCATGTAATTTAGTCATGTGACCTCTAACAAGATATCATGAATCTTCATATCTCATTGAGAGAATCCCACCTCCAGATTGGCCAAATGGCCATGATGGTCTATTTTCTATAAAGTTGGTCAACATCTCTGCAAAATCACACAACACTTGTTATAACTTTCTTATATTTTCTCCTATTTCATCTCTGACATTCTTCTAAGTACTAACTCATATTTTATTCTAAAGTACTAACTCCCAAAAATCCCTCTAAGTGTTGGCTAAAAAACATCTTCGGTATATGCACACCCCTAAGGATGCCTATGCGACCTTGTTGACATCTGCGCACCTAGAACGTGTGTGCCTTCTTCCTAACACATACAAACCAATCATGACACGTGCGATCACAAAAATTCCCACTCCTCCCGACATGTGAATGCACATCCTTCAAAATGCATGCGTGCACTTCTCAACACATGATGCAACCTAGAATTTAGTAGTAAAAGCCCAGGAATGTTGGCACAGCCTAGACTGAGTGCTCACCCAAAGCACACAAAGGTACCAGGCCCCTCTTTAGGGTTGTTGTTGTAGGATGTTAACATGATGAATACTTAATGCATTCAGATCCATACTTAATACAATCATTCTATATCTAAAGTGCATGTTAAATGATCTATATCTAAATCCAATAACATATGAAATTAAGCCAATCATACTGATTAATACTCCAATTCATCCAATACACTCCATTACATTAAACATGATAAATGCATACAGAAGTCTCATTACAACAGATAATACCATAGTTTATGCATGCATCAGATTTGGCAACATAACCTCACAATAACTCAGTTATCACATACCACTCCCTTATACTACGCAGTTCACTACATATTTATAAGGGTGGGAACTTTCCCTTCACTGCTTATCTAATCCCAAAATAGGTCACATGTTAAGAATATCCATGTTCCTTTACAATAATAAGCTAACATGCAAGAATGCTAATAATAGATCTCTCATAGTTAACTATCAGTAGCAATTCTATCTTTAGCCTGCATCCATGCAAAGCACTCCATAGCCACTCTTCCAAAAATAGTTTGATGCATGTCACACAAGTATTTTCCCATTTTATGTGCTCCGCATGTCATCTTCCAAAAATAGATCATAATCATGAAAACGGATAAGTCCTGAACCCGTCTCTGTCCTCTACATGCGTGATTCCTTCCCAGATCCTCCGCGCACCTTTGAATGCACTCTATTTTCCATAGCGTGAATATTTCTGTATGCCTTCTGCTAAGTGTTATACATTATCTTCTCAACATTACCCCACACTAACTACATTTCCTGCCCTGGTAATGGTTACCTCTTGAATGCTCAAAGAATGAGAAAGAATATAAATGGAAGATAGTAAAGAATTTTCTATACAAAAGAATGATTTACTCAGCAGTATCCTCTGCTTCAACTGGAAGAATGAATTCTGGATATTCTTCCTTTATTTCAGCCTCTAATGTCTTTCATTCACTTAGTGTGGCCTCTGCTTTTTCTAGAATATCTACCGCAATAGACTCCAGCTCATCTTGGGAAATTTCCCCCTTTTCATTCTGCAAAACCAGAACAATGTTGGACATTATAGACATTCTTCCCTCTAGAAGATCCATCTTCTACACTATAACCTTCCCCATCTCATCTAACCTTTCCTTATGGGGTTCCTGTGCTACTGCAAGGGCCTCATGCTTTTGTTTTACCAATGTCAACCTCTCTGCGTGACCCAGTGTCTCATCCTTCATCACTTTTAGGACTTCATTGTCCTCTACCATGGTCCTTATCCTAATGACCACCTCCAGAGCTGTGTAAATATTCAATGCTTGGTCTAACTTTTCTTAGCTCCTCCTACTAATCTTTGGAGCAATGCCTCATAAGATGTAATCTTCCTCATCACCAAAGCCTTTTCTCACTCTGCTTCCTACTCAGGATCTCTTGGGGTTGGCATGCATGTAGGTCCATCCTCAAGCACCAAATCTACCAAGGTTTGTACATAATGCATTGTCGAAGGAAATTTTTTAGGTACCTTGGACTCTAAATGTGGTCTTGCTTTCAGGACATTGTCTCCAATTTCCTCTACCATGTTGATGAAAGCATTGTTCTTCTTCTATACTCTAAGTCCTTCTCTTGTTGTAGGAACACTATCTCTACATCTTTGGCCTTGATCTCTTCTTTTAGCACCCTAATAGTTGTAGTTTTATCCACATTCCTCCTTGCCACCTCTGTTGATACCTTCACCAAGGCATTACTTACTTGTTCATCTGACATAACAGTAGGCTTTACTATTATGTGTCTGGCTTTGAGGTGTCTTCTTCAATCTTCTTAGATACATAGGACTCTTCACATACGTCAAATTTTGGTTCATCCATATGTGTCTGCATTGACCAAGATAGTTGTTTCCTTGTGCACATGGTGGCCATGTCCTCATCCATCAGCTCCCATCTATACAATTCTTTAAGGCCCACCTTGCTTTGGAAATGGGCGTGGATAATTTTACTTGTGTCCTCAGCATAGCCCATGACCGGTGCAATATACTCCCCACTTTTCCTCTTTGATCTTAGCCCCTTAGGAACTTAAGCACCAAGATTTGGAGCTTGTTTTGTTATGCCCTGAGTAGTCTCCTTGTGACTGTCTCATCTACCTCCTTTACTCCTCCATCCTTCATTTCTTCATCCTTTAGCTCTTCCATGTCCTTTGGTGGTGTCAGGAGATTTAGGCATGCTCTCCTCAGACTCTTCTACCTCCTTGGTCAGCTTCAAATTTCTTCTTCTTTTCTCAACTATCTCCTTCTGTGGAGAGATTCATGGTGATCTGTGCACTGATTGTGGTGTAGCACCTTGGGTTCTTGTTCTTCTGAATACCCTTTTGAAATGATGCTCTCCTTTTACTACATCTAGGTCCTCATTATCTCCTTCTTACACCTGAGGTGGTGTAGTCATGCATTCAATTCCTACCTTGTCTGTAGGTTGTCTTCTTCCTCTATGCTCCAGACACCACTATCTTCTCATTCCTCTTCCTCTTCATCCACCATTATGGTCTCTCGCAGGCTGTGGAGTTGGCACATTCTCTACTATATGCTTACCCTTAGGTGGCCCTGGAAGCATGAACTCATTTTCCACATATTTTTTGTTCTCCAACTTGGGCTTGAGTTGAAGATACACAAGCACTGCTCCAATATCTCTAACTGCTAAGCTTACTAGCTTCATATTTATTACATCTGAGATAAGCCTCTCAATGTAGGCAGTCCTATCCTCGGATATACATATGTTTTTCTCAGAGTGTGATAATCACAATCCACCTTATCTATGATGAAGCTTAGGCAGCATGCATCTGTGAACCGGTGAACTGATGCCTAGAAGTAGCATGTGCTATAAAGGCATATGGTAGTTTACACCAAGGGCTCTAAGCTTTGTCCTTCATCACAAATCACGTGATGTAAAAATGTTGGTAGACTACAAAATATACATGCCTTACCCACCACCGAAGGTAACTCCTTGGGTATGCGCCACTCCTCTTCAAATGCCATGTGGAAGCCTGTCATACCACATCTCTGCCCTCTGCTTAAATGGCCCATTCATGGTCCCTTCACATAAGTATTTATCAAATCTTTCTACCAGAGATTTATTTTCTGTGGGGTACTCCCAAATCTTTTCCTTTGGCCCATCGGGCACTCCAATCTCCATAAACACCAAAGACAATAAAATAGCACCAAAACTAATTTTATCACATGTACGCACTTCTTCAACAATTGTATTTGCTATGTGATCCATGATATTGTAGACCACTCCTTGAGACATTCTTCTTTGCAACATGCAGCCACATTGTATTCACCTGCGACCACCTTTCTTGGTCATTCAACTTTGTTACAAGATGGGCTAATCTTCCTGTACCACTGGGTACTTCTTTAATTTATCAATGTCCATGCCGTGCAGACCCTTGGTATATCCTAGCTCCTTCCTTGTCTCTAAGATCATTGCTTTATCTGTTAAGTCACTCTCCAGTTATACTCCTGAGTCCCTTAGTCTTGTCACTGTTGAAATCAAGGTGGATGTGATTCTAACCCTTCATCTGGGAAAGTAGAAGAAGTCCTCATGGAATTTTCTCATCAACCATCAATACAATGGTTCATAATTTCCAAAGTATGGCAGCTCATACAACTGGTAGACTCCAATCTACTTTAGCAACTTCTCTCCAGTGTCATCATACATTGGCATGTCTTCCATTGTGTGCTTGTTTGTTTTTGTGCTCAACAATGCATCTAGTTCCTTCTTATTATCCGATGTACGAGGGTTGTAATTATTGATCTTACATTTACAGATGTGGGAATCCCATTCTTGTCCCACAATCATGCCCTCCAGATACTGACATTTTTGAGAAATTACTCTTGGGAGAAATTTCTTCTTCCACTTCAACCTTCTTCTTCCCTTTCACTCCTGCTACAGGTGCTTTCTTTGGCATGCCATTTGTAAATCTCT
Source organism: Taxus chinensis (assembly GCA_019776745.2). Classification (NCBI taxonomy): domain Eukaryota; kingdom Viridiplantae; phylum Streptophyta; class Pinopsida; order Cupressales; family Taxaceae; genus Taxus; species Taxus chinensis. Next base: position 893,860,648 of record CM034150.1, read on the forward strand.
CCTTTCTACCCTCTGTAATGAGCAAGTTAAAACCCTAGTTTGAATATTCATGCCCTAGTAGAAATACATGTGCCCTAGCTCTTTCGTAATGTTTATGCTTCACCCAAACCCTTCACCTATGGGGACACAAGCTTCTCCTATGCAAAAATCTTCTCTCCACATCTAGTTTCACACTCTTCACACCTCAACATGATTCACTCAGCTCATTTGCACTTAGCTCTTTTCAAATTCTCAGAATTCCAATGGTAAGAATGAACTCGCATCCCGTCCTTATATAGATTTTCAAAAATTTAGTGCATTTATTTCTCCTTCACCTACCAACAATCCTCTCATTAATCAACCATTTTTCATTCTTTCCGTGTGGTACATCTTCATGCCCAAGCTATAACCTTCTAGCACACCTTCCTACCTTCTAGCTGTGGACTTCTCTTCAGTGCACACCTCCATGCACCTAAGTACCTCATCACTATGCCTTCCCTTGGTAGTTCCCATGGCCCCTATGCTTACCTCATGTTATACTTGTTTCTTCATTCATCTCCACCTATGGTCCTTGTTTCCAGAGGTAATCTCCATTTTAACAATTCTCCAACTTGAATAACACCCATAGCAAGTTTGTTCCTTTCATGTGCACTTATTTTCAACAGTCCTGTACCTGGATATCAATATCCACCCCACACTAATGGTATGTGCAGTCCTCTATGCATAAAAATTTCTTCAAATAATAATTAGCTTCTGGTGTGCAAGCATGCTTATTACACAAAAACACCAACTAAATTGACAAAGCATAGCGATGAAGAAGGAAATACATTAAGGAAATACAAAATTGAAAACCTAATCTAAATGGAAAAAATCCTTATTACAAACACCAAGAAGACTTATTTATAGTAGGGCTTCAACCTACTCCCATTGAAGTAACTAGGGTAGCAGTGTTCCATCAAGTGCCTCTAATTGGCAAGCACCTGTTTCAAGTATGTGAGTGATAACATACGGCCCCAACCAATGTACCTTGAGTTTTCCTGGATGGCTCAAAAACTTAGAATCATAAAGGAGCACCATCTGTTCCAATTGCAAACTTTTTATCCTTGATGTGTCTTGTCATGCCATGCTTTCTACTAGCCTTTTCATGTTTTTGAATCCAACGTCTATTTCTCATCACTCATCCATCTTGATTAAATTTTCAATTTGTTCTTCTAATGCTTTCTTCATCCAGACCTAAACCACCACTGCATGTAATATGCAAAGAAGGGAGCATGAATTCTATAGGAAGGACTATCTTCTGCGCCAAACACTAACTAAAATGGTGTGGCTTTGTTCAACCTTTTATATGTTGTTTGATATGCCCAAAGTACTGCAGAAACTTTATCATCCCAATCCTTTCTTCCAACATCACAAATTTTTGTCAATGTCTAGCTCAAAATCTTGTTGAAAGCCTCAGCAGTCCCATTTTCCTGAGGATGATATGGTGTAGTCTTATGGTGTGTAATCATGAATTCATCCAATAAAATTCTGATTGTCTCATTCAAAAAATGTGTGCCCCTATCACTGGTCAAACTTAAAGGGCATCCATACCTTGTAATAATATTTTCCCATAGAAACATGGTTGATGTAGTCATTGTACAATCCTTTGTAGGTGCTTCTTCTACCCACCTTGTCAGATAGTCTATGCAAGTTATGATATAGCGCAATCCAGTCTTGCACATGGCTGGTGAAATAGGACCAAAAAAATATATATCCCATTTTTAAATGGTTCTACACTAGTAATAGGTCTTAGAGGAATTTCATCTTGTTGACCTAGTTTCCCAAGGTGTTGACAGTGATCACAAGCCTTGCAATATGCCTTACAATATTTATACAGGGTTTCCCACCATAATCCAGTGAGTAAAATCTTGCGCAGTAACATCACATGCATAGTGGCCACCTCTAATACCACCATGAGCTTACTTCCATAATATCTATGCACTCATGTTCCAGTACACAATAGTGCAATACTTCATCCTTGGCCTAACTTGTACAGGTCACCGCTAATCAACATATAGGGTGTCATGTGTATAGAAAGTTATTTCTTCTCTAAGGATTTCATTCCTTCTTGTGCCATATCTTGCCTTTGTAGAAAGACAACAATGTCTTCTAATTCTGATGGTGCACATTGTAACCTATATAACTATGCATCAACATGGTATCATTCAATTTCATATGACTCTTCTCCTGACTATATTCTGGATAAATGGTCTAGTCTAGAATTACTTTTCCCTTGTTTTACCACAACTATAAAATCAAATTCTTGAAATAAGAGTACCCAGCTGCATATGCCCCCTATAAAATGGGATTGTCTACCAAATACTTCAATTCCATGTGATCTGTATAAAATGCAAATGGTGTAGATAGTAGGTACAGTCTAAATTTATGTAATGTATAAATCATTGAACAAATCTTCACATTCTGTAGTTGTGTAATTTTATCTGCAGGACTCAACTTTCTACTAGCAAAATAGATAGGATGATCTATAATACCTTCTCTAAGATGATCCAACACTGCACCAATGGTCATGCCAGAGGCATCCACATGTACATGAAATGGTTGGTCCCACAGAAGGAAAGTGCAGAATAGGCGTGGTAGTAAGTTTCTCCTTTCAATGTCTTGAATGTGCGTGTTGCTATGGTTCTAGTCCCATAGTAGAATGTACATTTTCCTTTCAAGTAACTCCTCCAAAGATGTAGAAACCTTGGCATATCCCTTTAGTGCAAATTTCTGCATAATACCCCATGTGACCTAGATCTACACATTTCTCACTTTGACTGGTAGGTTCTTTTAGGCCGATAATGTTTGTAACCTTAGCTCGATCAACCATTCAAAAATTCCTTACAAATTATGTTTGCTAACAGTATTCCAAATGGTTTAACAAATATGCACTTCTTGATGTTCAAAGAAATAATCAATTGTCTACATCTTTCAAACATTAAGCACAAATTGTCACAATGATCCTTAACAAGTCCATAGTACCATCCAATCATCTAAATAAACCTGCAGGGATAAGTTATGAATAAAATGATTTGAACATCCCAGCTTGAACTAACTATTCACCAAAAATCAACATGTAGGCACATTTTTCAGACAAGTTGTTTCTTTTCTAAGGCATCATAGTATAGGTGAATACCCCATTCAGTACTACAAAATAGGTTTTTCCTGCAATCCTCCTGGGTAATCCTAACCTTGGTGATATCAAAAGAACCAATCAGGTAAACGAATAGATTTTACACCCTGTAACGCCTTCTAGTATTTTGTTATTGAATGTCATAGGAAAGGGATCAGTCACACGTGAAACATACAGCTCCCTATAGTCCACACAAATCCTGAATCTGACCATCCTTCTTGATATTGATCACTATTATCCAAAATATGAACAACCCCTCAAGGTGATTTTGATAACATGCATCAAATTATTTAGTCCCGAGCAAGTAAATTGATTCAAAATCTGAAATCATGTTTTTGGGGCCCCCTCAGCTTCTCTCTAACTCTCCCATCCAAGAAGAAATCCCAACGAGTTAGAAAAAATGGAAAAAATGTAAAAAATATGGTTGCAAGATTGTTACATTAAAGCATTTCAGGGTCTAAAGGGTTCGGGTCATACCAGTTGCCAGGGTCGTACTGATGTTCGTTCTACCAAGTTCGAGGCCAAAATACAAAGAAAATTGGCTAAGTTGGACATAATTGTCCCAGGCGGTCTGCAGGACAGTTGGGACGTTAGGACGCGCGGGACTCGAAAAGCCAAAACAGCTCGAAAGTGGGAAAAATCGTCAAAGTTATGTTTTCGCAAGATTTGGGACATCCGAGACAAAATTACACAGGGGACGTGAACCGCCTAATTCACCAATAGACAGTCCATTTTGGGCGGTTCAGGAAATATTTGTCCCAGGTGTCCGCGGGACAGTTGGGACAAAAGTACGCGAGGGACGCGTGGGACGCGAAAAGGTGAAAATGCCGTAACCAGGAACAAGGAAGCCCGAATCGGCCGAAGCAGGAGATTTTCATCAGGGACAGTTGGGAAAAAGGTACGCATGGGATGCGAGGGACATGAAAAGCTGAAGCGGCTGAAGGCAAAGAAGAAAAGTCAACATTTGACCCGTGAAACTTCAAACGACCATAACTTTTGACTCCGAGCTCCGATTTTCACAAAATTGGACTTTCTGGAATGAGCACGAAATGGTCCTCTATGCCAAAAAAATTGGATTTATTACGCATACTTTTAACAAGGGTAGATATATTTAAACCACTAAAATAAAAATATTTGGCTCCAGTCAGTTAATGCTCATTCCTGTCAAATGACAGAAAACGCCTACAGACCCAAAATAGCTGCCTGCACTCAGACTAGGCCATAACTTTTGCATTTTCTCAACAATATCACAAAATTGGCACCAAGTTGGAATTGTGTCTCTGAGAACCCTTCAATGCAAAAAAATCAATAAACTGGATTTTATGAGAAATTGGTTCATATTTTTTTAGAAAACGTGTTGGGTTCATAACAGTGTTAGAATTTGGTGGTTGGGAGTGCAATTAAGAGGCATGGTCATCATTCTTTCTCTTGAAGCACCTGGGACAGTATGGGGAGCCTTTTACAAGTAATATATAATCATTTTATTCCATTTAATGCCTCTTACAAGTGCTTGAAGGATAATTTTGGGATTTCGACAATTTTTCCATCTCTTTCCCTTCTCATGAATTTTCTATAATATTGGAGTGTTGGCTCCTTGTAAAGGGAGGTAGTTTTTGTAGCAAAGCTCTGCCAAAATCACTTTGTGAATGATAATGTGTTGTAGGCCAATAATGTTGTGGACTCCTTGCATGGATGATCCAGGCAAAACCTTCCTTGTAACTGATTATGTGTCCTAACAATATCCCAAATGGTGTAGAAAATATGCACTTGCTTGATTTTAAAAAAGATACTCAACTCTCTACATCTTTCAACCATTACAAGCGCATATTGTCACAATGATCTTTAACCAATCCATACACCATCCAATGTATCTTGAAATAAACCTGTAAGAATACATTTTGAATAAAATATAGAGAACTGCATGAACAACTATGCATCTTACTAAAATACAACAGGCATTTTTTTACTCTCAAAGGCATCACTTATCTGGTGAAGCTACCCCATTTAGTAGATTTAATTTTAGTCTTTTCCTAATCCTCCTAGGAAATTTAACTTGGTGAATACCTAGAGAACCCATTTGTAAACTGTGGAATAGATTTAGGACCCTGCAACAGCCTTCTATTATTTCCTTAGTGAATGGACAATAGGAAAGGGATCAGTTATACATGCACACATTCACCTCAATTATAGTCCACATAGATCCTAATCCGTGCCATCCTTCTTAATACTGATCACCATTGGACTAACCCATTCTGACTCATCCAGGGGCTTGATGATTCCAAACTTCAACATTTTTTCAATCTCTTCTTTGAAATTTTCACACAAGTTGGGGTTCATCTTGTAGGGTCTATTTCTAACCGGGCATGTACACATTCTTTAAGCTTTATGTTCATTTGTCTTAATGATTTATGCATTCCTTTAAGTTCATGGTATCCCCAAGGGAATAAGTCCTGATAATCCTGTAGTAACTCAATGATTTTTTCCACTTCAGAGTCTAACCAATAGTCTCCAATTATGGCCTCCTTAGGCTCAACATCTGATCCAATATTCACCTTCTTTTTCTTCATAGGTTCATGATAGGTGCGTGTGGTCTTATCTGCATTATCCAACACCTCACATCTACCTAGTTGAATGGTCTACATCCAGATTTTCTACTTCTTCATCATCCACTAAGTAAACCATTTTTCCTTTTTCTTTCTCAAGGAAAGTGCACTGAAGTAGTGTGGCATCGGCCTCTGTTTCTTCAACAAAATGTGCTCCTAAGTCTCCTTCATCAAATAAATCTTGAATGAGTTCCTCTACCTTGGCACTATCCCCATAGTTAAGCCTTTATAAAATTTAATGCTTCTTCCATTGGAGGTTTAGTAGAGAAGAAGTCAAATGTCTAGGTCATTCCTATAATTAAATCCTGCCAATTTCCAGTCTCTCTATGGAGTCCTGCATATACATACCAAACATGCATGCAACCTTGTAAAGTGCAGAATAAAACTTGTGCACCCAGAGAGAAGGTGGTAAAGCTTCCTACCCCTCTATCTAGAGTCTCTCACACTGCTGAACATGGTGCTGAATAGGTTGATTACCATGGTAAGTACATATTTGAGTAGGTGCATTACTCCTAAGGAACCTAGTAGCAAGAGTAATCCTAATTTCATTCCATCCTACAATATTATCCTTGTGAACCACCCACTAGTGCTAATGTCCCACGTAGGGTATATGCTAGCATATTTTGTCTCTCCAGCTGGTCTATCCATTATTCCTCCATGGTGCACGTAGGAACACCATAAGGTATCCTTCTACGGTGTAATGAGGTACCAAGTTGTTATCTATACTCCTGATACAACATGGTTTGTTGTCCCTAGTAGATATGTTCTTTTAGTTTGTTCCCTACTAACTCATAAGTACTATGAGCCCAATTATCACAATCAACCACTTGTAGTATTGTTAATATACTATGTGCATCCTCCCACTGAAGGATTCCTTCTTTATGATGGCTCATGCACCTTTGGATCCTAGATGACATGTATATAAATCCTATTCAGGTCTTCCACACTCAAGGGCTTAACATAGGGCATAGATTTTCCATCTATTGATGGGATAATAAACCATTTCCTCCTTGTTTTCAAAGATTATATATCCCTTGTTGAACCAAAGATTTCAACATTATTTGCATAGCACCAAGGATGCCCTAGTAGAGCTGGGAAGCTATCTTCCTTTACCAGTGCTAATACCTCAAAATCACCAATGAACTTGGCTCCTTGTATGGTAATGGAGGCATATTTTTAAACTTCTGATGGGAGTGGCCTTAGTCTAATTAGCCATGAACAAAACATTAGAGGTTGGCTGTAATGGGGGTATCCTCATTTGTACCCATACATCTAAATTAAGAACATTGACTTCTGTGCCTGTATTAATCAAGCACATTACTCAAAAGCCACCCATCTAAAACAACGTTCAGAGTGATCTCCTTGTCATAATCTAGGCTATGAGGGGGGAAGATTTACATGTAGGATATTCTGTCATCTAGTCTCAATAATTTCACGTGGAGTTTTTTCCTTTAACCAATTCCCTAAAAGTGGAACGATATTCTCCTGGTGCAACATTTTGCACACTTCTTTCAAGTCATCCATATCAGATTGGACCATCTCTAATGATTTATTTTGATCCATATTTTGTGATTGCTCCTTTAAATATTGTATTTCACCCTAAATATTTTTAATTACCTCTATGGTTTCTTGAAAAAACCTCCTTCTGATGGGCAAGATTTGGGTACCGTGCATGTAGAACCTCATTCTTAGTGATGGTAGTATTTTTCTGCAATGTTTCTTTGGTGCGTGTCAGCTTCAACACGTGAGTAGTGATCCTTACTTCCAATGCCTTGTATTCTTGTTTCCAACTTTGGCATCCACTAGTTTTCCACAGCGCATTATATCCTAACCATCCCTGCACCTTTGTTTTCTTGTTTATGATCCTTACTAATATGCTCATACAAGTCCAGGAATTCCTCATAACTATGATTCTTCCCACAGAAAGAACATGTAATATTCTAAGGACATTCATGCCTATAGTGGTTAAGATATATGCATGTATAACATGTTCCATGAGGGAACTAGCCTCATCCACTACCACTACCTCATCCTTCGAATCCACCATGGTATCCTCAACCTTTTCCATGACTGCATTCAAAATGCCCTTCATTCTAATCATAGCATGCCTGATTATGATCCTAATCCTAATGCTCATTATTGCCTTTAGATTTATCTAAAACTTGTGTCTGTCATACACCAATGTCTATAGAATCATGGATCTGACCAATCAACCAGCAATCTTCCATGTCATACGTTGTGGACCTACAAATTTTATAGTAACAAGAGACATTCTTCCTTATTGCATGTTGTAATAATGGGAAGTGACTAGCATCATGGTTTAAATGACATATCTCATAGTCTAGTAGAAATGAGCATACTAATATGTGGGGACAACTATCCTTTGTGTGACCTTCCACTTCACATTTTGTGCATTGAATCCTTGTGCACATGTCTCATGTGCTGAATTTTCCAATAGATTTTCCAACTGCTTTGCCATAGCCACGATTTATGCTTCTGAAAATGGGCTCACCCCAGTGTCTATACTTCCATCTACCTCAGCGCATAAGGCTACTTCAAGTGCTTCACATAGATCAATGTATGTCTTATGTGATAACACCCTCGTAAAAGGGGTAATCAAACCTCCAAAAAACCATTGCGCATGTTATCTCGCATAAATATCATAAGGAAGCTTAGATAAAAGAATTTTGAAATGAGCATGATACTCTCTGACACTCTTTATAGTGCCTTGCTTAATATCCTTGAGCGCACTTATACTCTTCAACTCGAACTCAGGGATGTGTAACTCTTTAAGGAAATCATATTTTAAAGCTACATAGTCTACGCAATTATGATCAGGGTCAAACTTTTGGTACCAAATGTGTGTGCGTTCTTGCAGCATAGTAGTGAATTGACTTACCCTATGCTTAGAAGCTATGATTACTTTACCTCACTATAGTATTTTAGAGATGTGCACATGTTCAGTAACATCTTTTATGCCCCCTATACTCTAGAAGATGAAGATAAATATCCATGTAAATATTATGGGGTTGGTGTGGACCTTTCCCACCTGATCGAGAACCTCCAGTGCTTCCTCTACCTCCAGAACCACCAGATCCACCAGAACTAGAAAAACCTATACCTCATGATCCTGAACCTGTAGCTAGAGTCAAACCAGAAGATGTACTCTCCTATGTCCCAATAGTTTTACGAAACTACACGCCTATAGTTTGTGAAGTGTTACTACTTCTCGAAGAGAGTCTAAAATTTTACACGCTTGAATTTTGTGCATAAGATACACCTAAAAAGGTACATCTAAATAATAATGAAGATGTTTGTGCTATAATCGATGTGCTTCTGATATGACTTACTCTTTCTCTCCCACTGCCTAAATTATTTTGTTGACTGTTTGTCATAATAGATACTGGAAGACCAACTGTAAGGGAAAGGTTTTCAGGTTGATTCAAATGCACACCCGTAGCCCAGGTTGTCTTTACTGGCATGCTTCTACATGAGGCCGAGAGGGGTTCCCTGTTATTCTTTCCTAAATGGGGGAGTTCCTGATACTTAGGTCCCATGTCATCTACGTGAACTTCAAATCCTTCTTGATCTATCTCTCTCCTCAGCACCATCTTCTCTGCAATGTCATGCTACTTCTCTATCACCCTCTCCCACACTTCACTGTACTCAACCCTCCTTTCTTCTCTTTACCTCACTTTCGCTAGGTCTTCCATCTTTCACCAAACCTGATCCTTCCCCCGCGCATGGTGGGGATTTGTTAGCCATCATTTTACTCTCCAAGTTCAGGGTTACCATCAAAATTTTGATCACCAGTGGAATGCCTTGCAGGTATGTTCCCCTGGAGATATCTTAAAAATTGGAATTCAGCTACCTCTGGGCACGAATAAGTAGAAATTGAGTACTCCAAGATATAGTCTGTTCAAAACATCATAGAAACCATGTATCCACAACGTGATTCCTAAATTAGATCAACATCATAAAGGATCTAAAAGTCTTCCTACATCCAAACAAGTGTGTGAGTACCTCTAATTTTGTTTATACGCATAGGAAACTAGCCACTCATATAATTCCACTAGAAAGATAGCAAAGAAGCTCTTGTAGAAATAGTCATATAGATTCTGCTCCACCCACATGCGTGCATCAAACATAGATCCAGTATTGAACCTCCATGCGTAGTCTTCTTCTAAGTCATGTATCCACTCCTCAACACTTGATAAGGGTCAAACGGTATGTCTTCATCATGAACCATCTTGAAAAAGAGGTCCCAGAAACGGAACCAATGATGCAACCTAGAATTTACCAGTAAAATCTCAAGTGCACTGGCACATCACTTAGCCTAGATTGAGCACTCACTGAAGCACGCAAAGGTACCAGGCCCCTTTAGGGGTTTTTGTAGGATGTTAGCATGATGAAGACTTAATGCATTCAGATCCATACTTAATAGATCATTCTACAGTGCATGTTCGGATCTATATCTAAATAATAACATATTTAAATGATAACCATGATGAAATCAAGCATGCAAGATCCAATTATACTCAAAATTAACACTCTGATTCAGCCAATAAACTCCATTATATTAAACATGATAAATACACAGAAGCTCATTACAATAGATAATACCATAGTTTATGCAGGCATCAAATTTTACAGCATAACCTCACAATAATTGAATTATCACATGCCACTACTATACTACACAGTTCAGTACATATTTATAAGGGTGGGAAATTTCCCTTCACCACTTATCTAATACTAAAATAGGTCACATGTTAAGAATAGCCATGCGCCTTTACAATAATAAGCTAACATGCAAGAATGCTAGTAGTAGATCTCTCCTAGTTAACTATCAGTAACAATTCTATCTTTAGCCTACATCCATGCAAATCACTTCATAACCACTCTTCTAAAAATAGCCAATGCGTGTCATGCAAGTATTTTCCCGTTTTATGTGCTCCGCATGCCATCTTCCAAAAATAGATCACTGTTGTGAAAATGACTGTCTCGAACCCATCTCTTTCCTCCACGTGTGATTCCTTCCCAATCCTCCCGCACCTTTGAATGTGCTCTAATTTTCCACGCAAATCTTCTATATGCCCTTTTCTAAGTGTTATACATTATATTTTCAACAACACATGCACCTACGTGCACATGTTTTCCCCTCCCCAAATGCTTCTGTGTCTCTTTTTAATCCTGCGCATGTGCGCACACATTTTTCAACATATGTCTATGCACGCACATGCTTTTTTAATGTATGTGCATGTGCGCACATGATTTTTCAATGCATGCAAACTCCCAATGACGCTTGCGCACCCCTAAGTCATGTGCACACGTTTTTACAATCTTAATTATGCTAATAAATGTAATTAATTGATGAAATTCACAAATAAGCATAGGGTACTCATGAAGGGTCCATCATCATCCTCCTGTGCATACTCTTGGACCATGTTTTGTGCACCTTCTACGGTTCTACAATCTTGCCATCCCTCTCGTATCTTAGAGAAAACTCACGATAAAAATCAGCAGCAGTTTAGTAATAAATGAGCTATTCACGATGATTTACCCCCTCTCGGGGAGGGTATATAGGGTCATTTTGACCCTTTTACGATTATTTTTCACCCCCCATGCTGGCCGAAGGCCATGTTTTTCCCTCCATGATCATTTCACCTCTTCTATTATAGTTCAAGAATTTCCGCATTTATTACCTGTCCAAGTTAATGCACCAAAACTAAACACAAAAGTCCTGAAAAACTCAAATGAAATTGATACCTGATAGTTAAGATGGGATCCAAAGACGTAGATGGGAGGAAAGCCAATGTAGACAAGACGGGCGCACATGAGCAATCCTACAAAGTAGATCCGAGAAACCTGCGATGCACAAATCCTTGGCAGAAAAAGACAACGTTAAAAGATATTTGGGTGGACTACCTGAAAAGCAGGTACTGGGAAAGCGATGAGCTTCCTCAGTGGATGTCAGTCCACATTTTCAATTAAGGAAAGAAGCATACATGATAAAAGATGTAGATAAATGTTTAGATTTTCTGATTAAAAATAAAAGATAGAATGTAAACAACAGACAGAATATAAACAGCAAACATAGGAAACTATGAAAACAATGCTAGACTTATGTTACCTGTACTTGGCACCTATCTGCAGGTTGATCGATGTCGACCAGATTGTGATCAACATCGATTTTCTTTAAGCGTCCACTGATTAGGGTAAATCGACATTGACTGGAATGGGTCGGCGTCGACCGGAGGCAAGTTACAGAAAGCTTGATGGATGATTGATGAGGACTGGATCGTGAACACCTGTAAGGAGCTGCAAAGATGCGGACAGAGTTTCACCTTAGCTAGATGTAGGAACAGAGTCACCAAGAGGTCAATGAATCCTCACGATGTCGATGTTGCGAGGGCAGAGTAACGGTACACCTCTCAGGGATTGATTTGGACAAAATTCTCTCTTCTTCTGATTGACGATTCGAAGGCTCAAGGCTTAAGCTTTCTGTCTCTCTTTTTTGTCTAACCAGAACTAAATTCTGGCCCTGTATTTATAATCGGTGCTGACTGAGGTACAATCAGCACCGTTCCAAAAAATCGAGCGTCGACCGAGTACCAGTCGGCACCGATCAGGGAAGAGATTCCCAAAATGGCCAAAAAGGATGAATTGGAAAGATAAGAGTATTATCCTTCCGAACCCAAATATGGGAAATATCCCACTACATGATTTGGGGAGAGGATAAATAAGGGGGATAGATGGATAGAATTGATATGGGAGGTTAGGAATTGATATGGGGTAGATAAGTGGTTAAGATACATGTAAAAAGTATAATTAAATAGTTAATATTTAATTATCCATGGGTAAAATACAATGGGGTATAATAAACTTAGGATAGATGTTTAATTAGATATTTAATTAATAACCTAAAGGAAAAGTGGTGATATAAAGGTGCCCCAGGTTACCCGAGAAGGTAAACGAACGCGGGGGACACTAAATTGGGTAACCAATTTTAGGTGTCTACATTTTGCCCCTTTTTGTCAAGTAACTTGCATGATAAGCAAAGTTGCAAGACAAAAACAAGGAGTTGGAAGAAAGGAAGAAAAGTGATGATGTGATCCCCCTCAAACTAGGGATGGGATGAATCTCAAAAGACCAACCGATCCCGAGTTTGAAAAAGGTAGATGAGAATGAAGGATGCCCGAGCTAGATATCTGGAGTAGATCTAATCATTGATGATGCATGAAAACAATAAAAAAGGAAGCAACCTAAGGAACTCACATTGATAGGGTAGACTAGACGGTCTTCATATGAGATGATGTTAGTGGCTACAGACCCGTGAGTAGAAGGAGGACTGCAAAATAGTAGCAACTAAAGAGTGACACATTGGTAGGGACAACTAGATGGTCTACGAAGGAGACGACGTTAGTGCCTACAGACCCGCTATCCTTAGGCTGCCACAAATGCGAGTGACCCATGTACAGGGACCAGACTCAAAATGGGTGATAACATTGAAAATATGTGCCAAAAGGCAACACTAAGGTCATAATAATGATCAGATAAACAAGCCAAGCATCAACACTTTGGCAAAAAATATGAAGAGACATTCTCATTAGAAGAATATGATGTGAAAAGACAAGAATGTAACCAATCAGTGACGATTGGCCTCAATCGGTTTCGATCAGAAAAAATTGACGTCGACTAAACCAATCAGCACTGACCAGAAAAATTGGTGTCCGACCATCCCGAAACCCTATAAATATGGGAAAGGGAAATGGTAACTGATTTATTTACACTATGACGATTGATTTAGAAAGAGTCAAAAATTGAATTTGAGCAACATGGAAGCCTCCGGGAGAAGTCAGAAGTATAAGAGGACACGACCTGGGGTAAGTGGATCTACTTTAGCTTTGTGTATGTGTTTATCATTCAATAGAATACTAGGATGCTAGATTTTAGGAAAAGTGGGGATAAGTGGGAGGCTAGAGTGTCTTGGACACTCGACCTCTCAATCGGTGTCGATTGACAAAATCAGCGCACGATTAGGTTCAATCGGTGCCGATTGGGTTTCCGATCGACGTTGACTAGATTAGATCGACGTCAATTGGAACTCAATCAGCGCCGATTGGATAGATGTGGCTTAGAAAGTATAGAAATGTGTCTTTTGATGTTTCAATTTGAATAAATGAGAAGCTAACACCATTTTTGACGTCGTGGATGCAGGCACGAGAGGCTTTACACATGCGGGATGCTATTCCTGAGCTTCTAGATACTATTATTCCTGATGTGACAGATGATGATTGGTATCACCTGGAGCTAGCTGGGCTCGGGGGCTTCCATTACTACCGACGGGTGCCCCGAGACATGGAGTTGATGCGAGCCTTGATACGACGATGGGACAGCAGGACATGCATGTTCTGGTTTAGGACGGGTGAGATGACCATCACCCACGAGGATATCTATAGGATCCTTAGGCTGCCGATTACAGGGGACCTGATAGAGACCACTCCATGAGAGTAGCAGCAGAGGGCCCTGGGATGATTATATGGAGATATGGCAGATGATTCAGAGATAGTATCTGGGGTGGTGAGGATAGCCTCACAGTATAGATAGGATGATGCCAGGAGTAGACTGATAACATTGATTCAGATGGTGATCTCCTACTTCACTCTACCAGATTCAGGAGGCGGGAGATTTCTACTAATTTTACTAGATTGTGTTTGTGACATCCTAGAGTTTAGGCAGGTTTTCATGTTTGTAGATGCCTTATTAGCACAGATATATCATGAGTTGTGGATGTACACCACAGGTAGATGGATAGGTATTGATGTCAGCTTTGTGCTCCATTACTGGGCATATGAGCATATAGCAGTGATCAAGCCATCAGGGCTTCCATGGATGCCAGGAGCAGAGGGGGCCCTCGAGTATGGATTTCGACAATGATAGGAAGACATGGCCCCAAGAGATACAAGGAGATCTGCAGAGTGGTATACAGAGTGATTCAGGACTCTGACACCAGAGCAGGTTATATGGAGACCATACTAGGTCTACCCGACATGGGCCAGTCAGGATGCTCACCTGGTGGAGCTGAGATGGAGCAGGGTGGTTACGGGCCGCAGGCTAGAGATTTTAGAGTGATTCCTGTTTATACGGGTGATGAGGCAGTTTGGTTTGGTATAGACGGTCCCGACCACATATGTGCCATATAGGAAGGACAACAAAGAGATTGACCTGTCGATTTTGATCCCGGTAGATCCACTGAGGGAGGCCCCACCTCCCATAGATAGTGATGACGATGTAGGAGTGGATGATGGCTACGGGGCATGGTACCACACAGAGCTACCACGACACCTCCCAACATCCGTAGATGCAGATGAGGATGACATAGCTTTAGAGTTAGAGAGATTAGAGGGAGATAATGTTGCTCTGCTACAGACACATCAGGCATCCCAGGAGGAGATCAGAACGTCTGATGGAGGAGAGGGATGCATTGATACTAGAGAGAGATACTGCTCATCAGGAGTGGGATACAATGATACAGTAGAGAGATCACTATCATAGACATAGAGAGGCCCTTAGGGCCAAATATAGTGATACAAGCACCACCTCAGAGTCAGGGGCACAGGGTGTGGTAGCAGGAGGGCCACCACCTGTAGCAGTAGTGCCATTATGAGCACCTGGCATGGTGAGTCTGAATCACTTATTAGGCTCTCCTTGCTGAGGTGAGATACTATGAGGATGCCCTGACACATCATGCCCCCGATGTGCCTCATTACGGGGTGAGGAGGAGATCAGTGACAGCCACGGCTAGTGGTGCATCAGAGGGTGTGAGCACCAGGAGAGATTGAGATGGTGGTAGGGCCATGGCAGTAGGCATCTCTAGCTCTATAGGAGATGACCAGGAGAGATAGCCTAGACCAGAGGAGGGTGGAGGAGACAGTTTTTTCCACCTATCTGACTTCATGATTTAGATGTGTTATTTTTGTATCGATATACTGATGTAGCCTTGATTTGAAGGCATTTTTGATGTATGATGTATATGGCTTGATTGGAATCCATTCACTCTTTTGTACAGACATATATTTATATATATATATATATATTCATCCTTTTATGTGATGTGATTGGACTCTTGTATTTGGATTTTGATAGATAGATGTTATGGATATAGATAGATGTTATAGACGTGATTTATCATGGATAAATGGTTGATTTTAAACTAACATTTTTTTTTTAGATGTTAATTTAAAATGATATAAATATATGGATGCACATGTGTTTTTAATACATTCTTTTTGATGATATTTAGATGATAGACTTTGACTGAGTAAATTAACATGTTAAATGTTAATTTAACTAGATGAACAACAAATAAACATGGGAAATGTATATTTAGAATAAAGAAAGATATGCAATGCTCTTAAAAAGGCACTACACCTAGAAAGAAGAAGAATGATAAGTTAGACTCCTCACTGACCATAAATAGAAACCTTGATGGTACACCCCAAAAAAATGATGTACATAGGGCCATAGATACAGATAAAATGAACCTGACACTAGTTAGTCACAAACCAAATCTAGGAGATAGATGAAACTAGAAGCAAGTATGTATCGAGCCACAATACACGAAGGACAGAACACATGTTTAGATAGGATCTGCATACAATTCAAAAAGGTCCTATACCTCAACTCTATGATTTTTCTGACAGAAGAGAAAACTGATCAAAATGGGAAGTTTGTAAGATATGGAAAGACTGATCGATACGGAAAGTCTTTCTGAGATGCTAAAAAGTGAACAAACTAGTCAAAAGGAGAATTTTGTTACTACAAAAGTCTGATCGATGTGAGAAGCCTGAAAATGCCATGAAATAAACAGCCGCCCTTTAAGGGAGAGGTCTGTATTTTGATTTTGACGGTAGCCATCCTTCGAGGGAATGGTCTATACTTTTTGATTTATTTGATAAGGCATGGATAGTTATCCTTTGAGGGATCAACCTATCTTTTTAGGAATTAGGATAGCATCTCTTCTTCTTTTTTTATTTTTTGGAAGAAGCTGAGTTTAGACCAGATAGATCAGATGGGGGGAAAAGAAAACATATATAACCACATATTCATGTCCTAAGTGGATTCGATTAGGATAGATGAAGTAGTGATTAAGGTATTCCTACAATAAGAAGAAACAAATCCGTAAAAAAATTTCTATGAGAAAAGCCACAGTGTTCATATTTAAGGTATAGAAAGAAATAATGAGGAGTACCACATAGTTCTGAATCATTACAAAATGTGTGACTGGTTGTAGATGGATGAAAGATCTGTTTTACGACTAAGATCGTGTAAGATAAAGTTTAACAGTAGAAGGGCCTCAAATGCAAAGCATTAAGAGGTTCCATTTCAGGTACACCATCCATGGAAGATAGCCGATAAGCCCTAGACCCATACTTATGAGTGACAACATAAGGACCCATCTAGTTAGGAGTAAACTTACCACGTTGACTCCATTCTAGTGTAGTGACATTTTGGTTTTCTTTAAGAACTAGATCACCAACTTTGAAGTCACGGTGTTGCAAGTGCTTGTTATAAGCATGTTTGACACACTCAAGATAGACTTGATGATGCTCAAGAGCATTGAGACATCTCTCATCTAGCAACTCTAACTACGCTAGACGGTTTTGACAATAGTCCTCATCAAAGACAAATTCTCTGAGAGAGACACAAAGAGATGGAATCTAGACTTCCAAAGGAAGGACAACCTTAGACCCATAGATGAGAGAGAAGGGAGTAGCACCAGTAGGAGTACAAATGCTAGTCTGATAAGCTCATAGAGCAAAAGGGATATATAAATGCCAGTCCCTACGAGCTCGACTAGTTACCTTTGCGAGGATATTACGTAAAGTTTTATTGGAAGCCTCAGCTTGGTTGTTAGCTTGGGGATAGTACGGAGAAGAAAAGATGAGTTTGATATTGAAAGCATCACAGAGGCTCTGTAAATAGATGTTTTTGAAAGACTTACCATTGTCTATGATGAGTTTGTGTGGAATACCAAAGAGACAAATGATGTGTTGATAGACAAAATCAACAATGGGTTTAGCTTTGGTTAATGAAAGAGGAATATCTTCCACCCACTTAGTGAATTATTCTATGGCAGTAATGATGGAGTGTTGTCACTGCGAAGAGTGTGGATTGATGAGACCAATGAGATCAAGATCCCATTGTGAAAAAGACCATAAATCTACTGCGGGTTGCAAGGCTTGACTAGGGATATGTGTGAGATTAGCATGTTGTTGACACTTGACACACTTCTTGACATAGTCGCGACAGTCTTGATTAAGAGAAGGCCAATAATAACCTAAACGTAGGATGCGCTTAACTACGGAAAAACCACCAAAGTGTCCACTACAAATACCATCATGGACCTCCTGAATGGCTTTAGATGATTCAGGGGTTTTGAGGCACTTAAGCAAAATACCATCAAAACCACGTTTGTAAACGATTCTACCCAGAATAGTATAGTGGTTACCATGTAGGATAAAATATCTTCTGCTATTGGAAGTCAGATCTAGAAGAAGCACTGAATGGGATAGATAATCAAAAATTTGCTGATACCACTCATCTTGAGTGTTGGTTGTGACGACGTTGATTGAAGTCAACTTCCTGAGATGAGATGGTTGGTCTAAATGTTGAACAACCACATAAAGTCGTGAGTCTTCAGTAAAAAGTGGAATAAGCCAGGATGAAGAAGCCATTGTATCTGCGAATCAGTTTGTAGTGTGAGGAATAGCTTGGATAGTAAATTTATCAAAGATTGAAGCTGAAAGAGAACGATATCACGATATTTTTGAAGGATATCATTTTTGCACTGATAAACACTAGTGACTTGATTAAAAATGAGTTCAGAGTCACCGAAGATGTCGATATGGTGAGCACTAAGATTAATGGAATTTTGAAGACCTAAAACGAGAGCTTCATATTCGGCCATATTATTGGTACTTTTAAAGTTAAGCTTATGTGCAACAAGGATAGGTGCACCCCAAGGAGGAATCATGACGAAACCTACACCTCCCCCTTCCTGACATTTGGACCCATCAAAAAAGAGTTTTACTTTAAATGGAGACAGACCAAAATTGATTTGTTGGATGTACTTGTCTGGGAATTGAGCAAGGGGGATTTGAGTATCTAGAAGAGGAGTATCAGCTAATTGATCTGTAATGACCTGACCCTTGATAGATTTTTGTGAGATGAACTCGAGGTCAAACTCTGTCATGAGCATGAGCCAATGAGTGATACGATCATTGTGATAAGGTTTTGCATGCATTGTCTTGAGTGGATTGGCACTTGTAACAATGTAAGTTTTGTGATTAAGGAGGTAATGAAGAAGTTTAGAAGTTGCGAAGAAGATAGCACAACACAATTTCTTAGCTTCGGAATAGCGATGTTTCATACTCATGAAGAGTGTGACTAATATAATAGATAGTCTGTTCTTTACCATTAGCGTCCTGATGCAAGATCATGGCTCCCAAAGCATGGTCAGTCACAAAAATATTAAGATAGAATGGCTCCCCCTCGCGTGGAGGCATGAGCACAGGTGCAGAAAGAAGATAAGCTTTAAGATCATCAAAGGCCTTCTGGCAACGCTCATTCCATTCAAAATGAATGTTTTTACGGAGAAGATGATGAAAAGGTTGACAACAGTTTGAAAGCTGCGAGATAAAATGATGTACTAATTAAAGGCGTCCTTGAAGACCATGAAGCTGCTTTAAGTTGGAAGGGGGAGGCATCTTGAGGATAGCCTTTATTTTTGTGGGATCAACTTCAATGCCCCTAATAGAAATGATAAATCCTAAGAGTTTACCAGTGATAACTCTAAAAACGCATTTAGATGGATTTAGGTGAAGACAAAAATGAATGAGTCTCTCAAAGAGAGGCGCAAGAATAAAAATATGATCTTGACAGTGTTTGGACTTATCGGGGAGGTCATCGATGTAATCTTCCATAGTTTTGTGTAAAAGATCATGGAATATGTAGGTCATTGACACATTGATAAGTTGCTCCTGCATTCTTAAGACCGAAGGGCATGACACGATAACAAAAAGTCCCCCGAGGAGTTATGAAGGAAATCTTATGTTGGTCCTCTGGTTTGATGAGAATTTGATTATACCCAGAGAAACCATCCATAAGAGAAAGCATCTCGTGACCTACAGTTAAATCCATGAGTTAGTCAATATTAGGTAGAGAAAAATCATCTTTCGGACAAGCGAGATTAAGATCCCGGAAGTTGGTGTAAATTCAAATTTTCCCAATAGCTTTGGTTACTGGTACTACATTTGAAACCCATTGTGGATAGTTAATGGGTTGGATGAAATTGCCAGAAAGCAAGTGCTGCAGCTCTTATTTAACGAGGAGGGCTACACGAGGATGCATCTTACACAGTTTTTGTTTAACTGGTTTGATGTCTGGAAGAGTAACGATATTGTGGACCATGATATTAGGATCGAGGCCTGGCATATTTTCGTATGACCAAGCAAATGCTTGGAAATGGTGGGAAAGAAAGGCAGTGAAGTCTCCTAACTCCTGTGGATTAAGAGATTGGCCAACCTTAATGATGCGAGGGTCTTTAGAAGTCCCTATATTAAGGTTGACAATGGCTTCATTGAGAAGCTTAGACATGTTAGAAGGAATGGTTTTAGGAAGATAAGAATCCTCTACCCCCAGATAGGCAAGGACATAATCATCATCCGCACAGTGGATAGTATTGATAGTGGGAGAGTCATCTCCAACTGATTTTAGGGAAGACTAATGGTATGGAAGTGGATTTTTCATTAGTCTTACAGGTCAGTGGACCTAAGGAAATGGTATTGACTAAAAAAAATTTAGGTGGGATGGAAATGGTGTCATCCACATTAAGTGATGCTTCTGACCTGACGAGAGAAGATGGTTCCTCAATGGAAAGAGACTCATCGAGAATAGTGACGGTGGCTTTCAAGAGAGGTGTAAATCCTAAACCAAATTTTTGATGTGGTTTAAGAGTTGGAATGGATGTGAGGTCATGCACACCCTGTTCATACTTTCCCAGGCCAAAACCTTTCCACGCGTATCGATATAGATAAGTTTTTGTGAATGTGGGATTTTGTAGAAAATCAAACCCTACTGAATAGGGTTTGGCCCTAAGAGGAGAATCCAAATGATAGTGAGGTGTATCAAGACCACCGTAGATGAAGTTATTCTACTGATTGGGTAGACCAATGGTGATGATGCGACCAATACCTGGTTTATATTCAAGTTGTTTGTCTAGCCTACCATACTCATTAGGTTTGAGATGGGCATCAAAAGAAAGAAGGGGAAGCTCTCCTAACGAAAAATGCTGTAACGTTTCTTCTAGATTTTGTAAATTTGGTAATTTTTTTGTAGGTATGGAAGAGGATGAAGCCTCATAAGGAGAACAAGAATTCTCCTTTGGAGGTGCGAACCCTGTGGTCATGTCACATTGTGCGGAAGGGAAAGGATCTCCTGGATGAGTATAGATTTTTCCCTCATACTGATATTTTATGCATCAATGGAGGGTTGATGGGACGCAGTACATTGTACGAATCTAGAAGTGTCCAAGGATCATATTGTAGTGGAATTTCCCTTCAAAAATGTAAAAAAGCTCATGAAGCAATTTCTTGCCTACCCGAATGGGCAGGACCATAATTCCTAAAGTAACTGCTAGCTGATTGTTAAATGATCAAAGGGCGAAAGGTGGTGGTGACACTATGTTCTTTGGTAACTTAATTTGCTCAAATGTGTGGGAGGAAATGATGTTGAGTGTATCACCACTATCAATCATAGTGTGTTTTAACATACTGTTATTGATTTGAACTATGATAAAGAGACGAGCCTCTAAATCCGTAGGAGAAAGGGGAGGAATTTTAGAATCCTTGAAGGAAATGGCGGTTGACGGTCTATTTAATCCAACAACCATCTCGAAAGGATGGGGCTCATCTGAATTCACTGTGATACAACATAGATTATCAATCAGAGCCTGGCGATGCTGGGGAGATGATTGAATGAGGTCAAAAAGAGACATTTTTGACTAGAGCATGGGTGAGTTGTTTCATAACACTCTCCTCAACTGACATAGGAATCTGAGCCTGAGGTGAAGCATGAAGAGAGATCTGAGGTCTCGGGGCTGATGAGGAAGGAGGAACTCTTTTGGGGGCCATAGAAATGATGACCCATGGTCAAGAGGCTGTAGAAGATGATGGATTATCATACTGTTGTGCTCTAGTGGCGATATGAATTGTGTTGATTTGAGAAGGTGGAAGATCATCCGGAGTGGAATTAATGGAATTAGAGGCCTGATTAGACCATTTAGGCTTAGATGTAGTTGGGATGATAGGAAACACGTGTTCCTCCTCCTCTTCCAACAGAAGATCACATTCTTCCAAGAGGCTGTTAATGACAGATTGAAGGGTTGTTATCACCGAATTATAGCACCCCTGTGTTTATACAAGTGCATATACTTGAACTCATGGTGTGATTGGATAAAATGGGTACTATCTCCAAGTTGTGGGACTTGCTACTTGAGATAGACCTCTAGAGGAAGCTGGTTCTTGCTCCTAAACTACCTGCCACAATCTACTCTAATGCAGGATAAGCTAACTGTTCTAATCTAAATTTCCAAGGGACCAGGGAGAGAGAATGCACAAAATGAAAGCCTACACTAAAGTGGTGATACACTAGAAAAGGAGGGTGTGAGAGTATTCTCCAAATACGTGAAATACAGAAGCAAAGTGCACACTAGAAGAGGTGATGACAGTTCTCCATAATCTAGCAAAACGCATTCAAGATGATATTCCAAGCATACCCAATGATAATGGATCCCTGCAAGAACATAAAAAAATAGACAAAATATTCTTGTAGAAAGATTAAAGGGGCAAGAATAATGCAAGAAAACACAGCAGGGGAAGATACATCCACAAACTGGTATTTTATTGCTTCATGATATGCATAGTTCAATCTATTACAAGATAAGGGCCTGGATCACCATGCAAGGAGTCCACTACAAGGGCCTACATCACATTGGCTTCACAAAGAAATTTCGACAAAGATTTGCTACAAAGAACTCTCCCTCCTTTTACAATGAGCCCAACACTCCAATTTATAGAAAAAATGAGAAGGGGAAGAGAAGGAAAAATGTAAATCCTAAAATTTGTCCTTCAACCACCTGTAAGAGGCATTAAATTGAGTGAAATAATTATATATTACTTGCAAAAGGTTCCCCATACTGTCCCATGTGCTGCAGCAGAGAAAGAATGATGACCATGCCTCTTAATTGCACTCCCAACCACCAAATGAAACATTGTTGTGAACCCGGCCACGTTTTCTTAAAAATCTTAATAAATTTCTCATCAAATCTAGAATTTCTTGATTGTTGTGCATTGGACTCAGAGCCATGATTCCAATGGTACCAATTTTGTGCAATTTCGTTGAGAAATGAAAAATTTATGGCCTTCTGAGTGCGGGCAGCTATTTGGGATCTGGCAGGCATTTTCTGTCATTTGACGGGAATGAGCATTAACTAATTGGAGCCGAACACGTTTCCTTCATTTAAATATATCTACCCTCATTAAAAATAAAAAATCTATTTTTTTTGGCGTATAAGACGTCGTGCTCGTTCCAGAAAGTCCAATTTTATGAAAATCGGAGCTCGGAGTCAAAAGTTATGGTCGTTTGAAGATTCTGGACCAAACGTTGACTTTTCTTCTTTGCCTTCGGCTGCTTCGGCTTTCCGCGTCCCACGCATCCCTTTGGCCTAGATTTCCCAATACGAAAGCCCTCTGTTTCACCTAGTTTGGCTGGTTCACGTACTCTTGTCCTACTTGTCCCGGACTGTTTGGGACAAATTCTTCCGATTCGCCCGGTTCGGCCAGTTCGCGTACTCTTGTCCCGCTTGGCACAGACTGTTTAAGAAAGGGGGGACAAATTCGGTCGATTCAGGTGGTTCACGTTCACTGTGTACCTTCGGCTCAACTGTTTCGGGCTGCCTTAAGTCTTTTGCGCCGACCCGTGTCCTCCGCATACTAATTGCCCAGATGCCCCAGACTGCCTGGCGGCCTTTCGGCCGGTTCACGCCCTGACGTCCCAACTATCCCAAGGACTGCCTGGACTAGGACTTAGCCATTTTTTGTGATTTTTTCTGGCCCAAGCTTGTTTTTTGCAACTTTTCCACATTTTAAAAACTTGTTGGGTTTTCCTCTTGGACAGGAGAGTTAGAAAGAATCCAAGGGGACCCCAGAGACACGATTTTTTGCCTTGAATCAATATAATTGCTTGGGACTAAAGGATTTGATGCATGTTATCAAAATTACCTTGGGGGTGAATTTTGGATAACAAGGGCTTTACATCCCTTGGTGTCATGACCTGGAGTGTGATGGTAAGCACAAATCAAATTAGAGTTGAACTAGGAAGGTTTTACTCCTTTGGGATTATAAGGTTGGATTGGAGGAAGAGATATAGATGAAGATTGGAAGTTAGTGAAGGATTTCAGTATAGAATCCAGTAGACGAAGATGAGGATAGAGATGATGAAGGCACCTCTTTAGCCTTAATATACTATCGAGGTAAAAGAATCTGCATATCTGGTTTGACAGACTTTTTAGGGATTGTTTTACTTTTCTGGACATTGGGAAAAGTATCCTTAGGTGCTTGAGATGGAAGCAAGTGAGGAAAGATTGATTTTAGTGGAGGAGGAGCTCCTAAGATAGATTTTGAAGATGACGAAGATGTGACAAGTGTTTTGGTCTTCAGAGATGAAGGCTGCTTGGCCAGAATAGACGACAATCTAGATAAGACTAATTTAGATGGGGGAGGAGCTGCCAAAATAGATCTGATATGAGGCACAAAGGGTGCCTTGGATTTTGGTGACAAAGATGATGGTTCGGATAAAAGAGGTGATGCCTTTCTAGTGGGTGAATCCACTTTATGAGGCATAGGTGAAGATGGTGTTGTAGAAGAAGACGCCTTTTCAGTGGATAAATCTAATCTTTTATGAGGCGCAGAGAGGGATTTTTGAGGGAGAGCACTAAGAGTCTTGATGGTCTGAAATATTGGTTTTCTTTTTTCAGGGATGGTGATAACTTCGGCTGCATAAGGTGATTGTAACCATTTTGGAGGAAGTAAAGGAGATGATACTGATGATGTAACCTTAAGTTTAAACTCTAATTGTTTATGTCTGAGTCCAAGTGTCAGAGGTATAGGTGTCCGATGCTAACTCTTTAGATTTTTCCTTAATAGGAAAGGAAGCACTGATGGTGGAAGATATAGGTAATGAAGAGGTAGCCTCTTGTGAGGAAGGTACTTCAGATGCAGTAATTGTGGGTGTAATTACTATAGAAAAAGTGATGAGAAGGGTTAAGATTGAGGATGCTTCTGAAGGCATAAAAGTTGGTACAACTATGGGGTACATTAACCAAAGGCATGGTCGCGGAAAAAATGGGAGTGACAGAAGTAGAAGTAGCCATAGTGGAAATTTGAAGGGATGTAAATGACTCAAGCATCGAAAGAATATTTGATGCTGAGATAGATGAAGATGACATTGTCTCAGGTATAGGTGGAAGATCAGATGGTGAGGCAGAGGGAGACGACTCTATTTCTAATAAAGGAAGACTCGAAGATGGACCATCTGAGGATGGCAAGATCTCGAAATTTGAAGGAGCAGAGGAGAGTTCCGACTCAGTCAACGTGTTTCTGGATGATTCAAAATTAGAAGAAGAACCATTAGTAGAAATGAAGCTGATAATATGAGTGTTTGGTTTTTGAGACCCTAAAGTGTCATTGTTTGGGGAATGATTTGGAAAAGGCTATTTAAAAACGCCAAGCACATGATTTGGGGGAGCATTTGGGTTATCCAGAATGAGCTCACCTTTATCAATGAATTTTTGGATGAGGTTTTTGAAGGTCTGACATCATTCAATGTCATGACATTTGCTTCTATGATAATGACAAAAGTCATTTTCACAATACCAGAATGGTCATTCTTGGCTCTCATCAAAATTTCTAATAGGGGGAAGTTCGATCATGTGAACTTCCAACATTTTTTCTAAGATAGAAGCATATGATTCCCCCAATGAAGTAAAAGATCAAGATGATGAGGGTCCTTTCCGAGAGGATGAAGAGTCTCTTCGAGGTGTTTGATTAGAAGTGTTATCAGCTCATGATGTTTTTAATACGATAGCATTGGTGGACCCCTAATTCTTGTCTTTGTTAGAAGCGGAAGAGTTTGATTTTGTAAACCAAGAAAAAACTGGTTTAGACTTAGAACGAAGTTTTAGCTTCCCTTGTTCAATGGCACGGGACTCAAGTTTGCGTTCCATCGTAAACGCTTCTTCAAATGTATGAAAGGTTTGAATCCTTAAAGTGGAAGAAATATGATTAGCACAAGATCGAGTAAACAACTCAATCTGTTGAGATTGAGGGAGGGAGAAAGACAATTGATTTATTATCCCTCTCCAACGAGCGACAAAGTTTATAATAGACTCATCA
This sequence comes from Taxus chinensis, assembly GCA_019776745.2. Taxonomy (NCBI): domain Eukaryota; kingdom Viridiplantae; phylum Streptophyta; class Pinopsida; order Cupressales; family Taxaceae; genus Taxus; species Taxus chinensis. The sequence goes on from CM034150.1 coordinate 893,886,918, forward strand.
TCAAATTGACAAATGTTATAAAGATCTATAATCGAGATCTTATGTGTGATGTTTATTGAGAAGTTTTCAACAAACATCTGAGCTAATTGAGAGAAAGAAAACAAAGAATGTTGGGGTATGTTATTGTACCAGACTAAAGCGGGCCCTGCTAAAGACATAGGAAAGGTACGGAGCATAAGCTCTTGATCCTAGACTATAAGGTAGCAAGCATGCTTGAATGCTCACATGTGTTGTTGAGGATCCTACCGGCTATGAAATTTTGAGAACTTAGGAAGTTCCCATTTGGGAGGATAAGACTTAAAATCCACTGCTAGATAAATCGATTCATTACATACTTCTTCAAAAGAGTATGATGGGCGAGCCCCTTTGGTGGAGGCTTCTATGTCTGCAATTTTCTTGAAAATAATTTGGACGACGTCAGATTGAGGAGGGGGCATGTTGGTATGTCCCACATAAGAAGCAAATGGTAGGTTTTGTTGAGGTGTTAATGGGGGATTCATCTACTGATTAATAAGATGATAAGAGGAATAACTAGGGGTTTTGGGTGATGCCTGCTGAGGTATTTTTTGTGAAGGAGCTTGCATATAAATAGGCTATGAGATGACAAGTGGTTGAGAGAAAGGTGGTTGAATGAAAGACAGAGCCTGTGATTGGTGGGTTCCTACACTTACCGACTGAATCAGAATGGACTGAGGAATGTGGGTGTTTATTTGATTTGATATGGTGGGAAACAAACTCTGAATGAGGTTTTTGACTACCAGATTGGTTATTAGGGGTGCCAACACCAAAGGATGGGTAAAGGTCACTTTCGATGGAGCATTAGAAGAAAGAACAACTAGAGGATGAGAAGGAGGAACCGACTGACTCGTAGGAGGGGGTTGGTTCATAGAGAGATACTGACCTGAGATGCAATAGATGGCATAGAAGAATTAATAGCAATTTGTGGGAGCGTGGATAGACTCATCATAGCTAAAGAAGAAGGCCTCTCAAGAGTAGGCTGTGGAGTAGCCAAGGTAACCATGACACTAGGGATAAGCAAGGTCATTTGAGAACCAATTGACATGGTTAGTGGAAGAGAAAAAGGAGGCATAGATGTGCCACCTTCTTTCATGGTTCGAGGTGAGAAAAAGCATGATAAATACTCTATAAAAGCTTGGGATGGTTCATGAGAATAATCGTAAACTTTTTGGATCAGTGGTCCCTGATCAGATATTCGAACAGACTTATGCACTAGGTAGTCCATAAGGGCTATTGGGTTGTGGTCAAGGAGCACCTGAAATTCAGGATCTCCACGAGGAACATACTCTATATCAGAAGCATATGACACCTCTAAAGGACTGGGGGAAGCTGGTCATGATGGGATCACTTTAGGATCATAGAAAGGATTATATGACCAAGATGGGGAACCAACTAATAACATTCCCGAAGAAGACCCAAGGGGTGCCGAAACATCCACATTAGTGGTGATCTCGGATGAAGAAGAGGCCAGTTGAGCCATTTTTCTAGATTGTGACCGGGTCATGACCGATCATAAACAAGCAAAAACATAGAAAAAAAAAGATTGACCTAACTAATGCACAGACAATTCAAGCAGCGTAGGTGATTATCTCTTTTAAGTTTTCATGATTTTAAGAAAGAAAATATTAGGGAAGGATTTTTAGAATAGGAACTACTCAGATAGCCAGACTAAGAATGGTTTGGGGAATGTTTTGGTGAGGAGTCCCAAAGGCACTTCAGTAAAAGACCGGTACGTGGCTTGATATAGGGACCTACCCCCACACTTCACACACCGCTGCGATAAGGGAGTCGGGTGCTTTGCCAAAGTATACCGCAACTTTCATGAATTTGTAGTGCGATGGCCGAGTACCACGTAGGTTCTTCCTCTTGGATATCACTTCCAAGTAGGCAAGACCTAGGGAAGGAATTTTTGTTTAGATGCTTTATACCTAGTGGTTTTGGCTTTGTGTGCAAGGGTGAAAAAAATGAAAATAAAATAATGTCACTACCAATTTTGATAAATTTTCCAACCTATTTAGAAAACTAGATGAAGAGCATACAACAGAAATGACAAAGAAGAAGTTCTTTTTAAGCACTAAAATTGAAGTGTTTGATTTCGATGAAGACAAGTCAAACAAGTTCTTTCCCAAATGCGATTAAATTCTTAAAAAGGAGAAAACACCGTAAAAGAGAAATACCTGTAGATTTAGCTCTCCAAGGTGTGTGGACTTCAAAAAGCACGTTGTTGAGCTTTTCCCCTTGAACAATCCCATGAACAAGAAAAGCGCTCCACAAGACAAGGTTAAGCAAACACGCAAACAAATCCAAAAAGATATATCCAGATAATAGTAGAACAAAAATTTCTATTTAAGAAACTAGAAAACTTTCAAGGAAATGACAATTTCGCATAAAGAGGTGAATCAAAAATGCAAACTTGAAATCAAATGAAAGGTTTACTAATATTTTAAAAATAGAAATTAGAATCTAGATTTTCAAGAAAGAAAGAACTTTGACTTTGCAAATTATAAATGAAAGAAGCCAAATCGAGATGAAGCAGGGAAATGCTTAAGGAAAAAACTGATGAAAATCAGCGAAGGAAAAGAATAAAAGTTCAAAATTAGAAAAGAGATGAACTTACCAATAGGGGAATTTGGTAAGTCATCCCACCAGGTGTGCCAGAAATGTAGTTCAAGAATTTCCACACTTGTTACCTGTCCAAGTTAATGCACCAAACTAAACACAAAAGTCCTGAAAAACTCAAATGAAATCGATACCTGATAGTTAAGACGGGATCCGAAGACGTAGATGGGAGGAAAGCCAATGTAGAGAAGACAGAGTGCACACGAGAAATCCTGCAAATTAGATCTGAGAAACCTACGATGTACAAATCCTTGGTAGAAAAAGACAATGTTAAAAGATATTTGGGTGGACTGCCCGAAAAGCCGGTCCGGGAAGCGATGAGCTTCCTCGGTGGATGTCAGTCCACGTTTTCAATTAAGGAAAGAAGCATACATGATAAAAGATGTAGGTAAATGTTTAGATTTTCTGATTAAAAATAAAAGACAGAATGTAAACAGCAGACAAAATATAAACAAAATACAGGAAACTGTGAAAACAATGCTAGACTTATGTTACCTGTACTTGGCACCTATCTGCAGGTTGATCGGCGTCGACCAGATTGTTGGTCGGCGTCAATTTCTTTAAGCAGCAGTGCCGATTAGGGTAAATCAGCGTGTCGACTGGAATGGGTCAGTGCATCGACCAGAGGCAAGTTGCAGAAATCTTGATGGATGATTGATGAGGACTGGATCGTGAACACATGTAGGAGCTGCAGAGATGCGGATAGAGTTTCACCTTAGCTAGATGCAGGAACAGAGTCACCAAGAGGTCAATGAATCCTCACGATGTCGATGTTGTGAGGGTAGAGTAATGGTACACCTCTCAGGGATTGATTTGGACAGAATTCTCTCTTCTTCCGATTGACGATTTGAAGGCTCAAGGCTTAAGCTTTCTATCTCTCTTTTTTGTCTAACCAGAACTAAATTCTGGCCCTGTATTTATAATCGGCACCGACCGAGGTACAATCAGTGCACCGTTCTAAAAAATTGACGTCGACCGAGTACCAGTGGTGCCGATCAGGGAACAGATTCCCAAAATGGCCAAAAAGGATGAATTGGAAAGATAAGAGTATTATCCTTCCGACTCAAATATGGGAAATATCCCACTGCATGGTTTGGGGAGAGGAGAAATAGGGGGGATAGATGGATAGAATTGATATGGGAGGTTAGGAATTGATATGGGGTAGATAAGTGGTTAAGATACATGTAAAAAGTATAATTAAATAGTTAATATTTAATTATCCATGGGTAAAATACAATGGGGGGTATAATAAACTTAGGATAGATGTTTAATTAGATATTTAATTAATACCCTAAAGGAAAAGTGGTGATATAAAGGTGCCCCAGGTTACCCGAGAAGGTAAACGAATGTGGGGGACACTAAATTGGGTAACCAATTTTAGGTGTCTACATCTATAGCCATTCAAGTGCTTTATTTTTAATAAATTAACGTTTTTCGCTTATTTTTAACCCGTTAGGGGCATATTTTTTGTGACCCAACACCCATTTACTTGTCCTTGGGGATTTTTTGTAATTTTAGGTGATATTCTAATCCATTAATTCTTCTAACCAATCAAACACTCTAAAAATTTCCAAAATCATAATTTTCTAAAAAAATTATAATTTTTTTCAAAAATCCAAAAAATTGTAAAAATTCAAAAAAATGACAAAATTTGGTAAAAAGCTCATATGCAGCTGAAATTTGTGTCACATGCATGGTATTCATTTCATATCTTTCTTGCATTTTCACATGTTTTAGAAACAAATGACTCACAGATCACCTAGATCTAGAACCATTTACAAAGCTAGACTGCTTGCTTCGTCTGTACTCTGGGGCACAACGAGTTGCCTAGTAACTGTTTTGTAGCGCACAATGCTTTCTCATTAGACCTTGTGTCCTTCATCAAGTCCCCTCGCATTTATCATTTCTTGGGGAACCAATTTTAACCCTTTTCGTTTATCACGAACATCTAGGAACTGAAGCTCGATAAAAAAAACATTTGTACAACTATCTTGAACGTTGTTTGTTTGAGTATGTGTGTTTGTACTTATTTCCATGTTAGATCAACTTGTTTACTTCTCATATTGCATTACATTTTGTATGTTACATGGAGTTGGAATTTTATAAATGGATGATTTTTTGTATTCTATCTTTTCATGTCATTTTACACTTTTATTGTATGCTTATATTTTTAATAAGGACCAATGATGAAGATTTCTAGCAATGTGATGAAATAAATATTGTTTTATATGGTAGTGGATCGTTGATAGCTCAATATCCCTTCATCATTATTTTTCTTCTATATCCCCTTTTTTCTTTCTTCCCTATTCTATCATTTCACTTGGGGCATCATGTCCTTCCTCATTCTACTATCTTGTTCCTTCTTCTTTTCGATCGATGATCGACCTCTTCCATCACCCCATCGACACTCGAGGGGGCATCCTTCACTCTAATAATTTTTCTTCTACCCCTTTCAAAAAAAATAGTTTTTTTGTGTTTTTCTACTTTCTTTGAAGTGGTGTAACATACACCACCCCAAAGAGGGGAAAATGTAGACACCTATAGTTTGATCAAAAAAACTTTATTACTAAACTTGCACTAAATATTCTAATCCCTGTTAATTAACTACACTATGCTAGTTAAATAACCCGCCTAACTCTCTCTAATCCCCTAAATCACACTAATACCCCTCTAAATGACTTCCACAAGCTTATCCCTATTAATTAAGCCACTTAGGGTTAATTAATCCCCTTTTCACTTTCCAAAAGACATTTACCTTTCTAAAAGTGCATTTCCCTTTCCAAAGTCCATTTCATTTTGATTTCACCTTTTGGGCCTTTTTTCCCACATGCATCCAAACCGTCCCTTTCTTGAAATAAAAAAACTATAAATAGACCTCGTACCTCCCCTCACTTTTCCCAAGAACGCTTCTCCTTCTTTAGTATAATTATAGTATTTTTATAGGATATTGAGTATTCTTCCATTGCTATTGAGCTATTATCTTCCATTGCATATTCTAACTCAAGCTTGAGTAAATGAGGGGAACCATATGGTCTTGTAGCCATTAATGGTGAGCCTTCACTATCAACACCTTGTGCATCAAACAATCAAATTTGATTACTAGGATCTTCATAGGTTCATGTTTTTTAGCATTCAAAGAATAGAGAGTAGTATATACATGTTAGTTTGATGTTTTGTCAAAGCTATAATGCATACATAGGAGTAGCTCTTGTTTGTCTCTTATTTTGATGGATCATAATTGAGTTGGTAAAGCTTTGAGGTTTCTTTGGTGTTCTACACTCATTTCTATATCTTTTCTAATTTATACATGATCACAAAACCTATGGTTGTTTTTATGACGATTTAATTATAAATGTGAATGTGGTTTTCTCATTTGAGCTAGTGAAGTGGAGAGATAAGAGGGAGCTAGAGAGAAGTGTGTGGAGTGTTGTAAATGGTCAAAGAGAGGGTCAGAGAAGAGAATGGCATAGAAGAAGGGATTCAATGTCATTATACCTAATCAACATATGAAGATGAGATTTTGAGTGAAGAAGGAGAGAGAGAGAGAGAGAGAGTTGTTTGAGAAGTTTTTATATGAGAAGAGGTTACAAAATTATCACAATCAGTTGTTGGATAAACATTTACTCAAGTTATATTTATCTTTAGGGTTGTTGAATTGGTGATTAGTCATCTTAAAGGGGTTAAATCCTCCTTTTGGGGTTGGTGCTCCTTGTAGGGTTAATGCCCTACTAAACTAGGGGTTGGTGCTCCTTATAGGGTTAATGCCCTACTAAACTAAGGGTTAGTGTTCCTTGGGAATTTAGTGCTTCACTAAATTCCTTTTTGTTGTGTAATACATGCAAAGGTTAAGTGGGTTTTATTTTCTTTATGGGGTTTCCCACTTTATATATGGTGTTCATATTTTATCTTTGTTTTTTCATGTACTTGTGGGTGGATGTTACACACTTAATAAGCTCATATTGAATATGTATGTTGAATGGCTGCTTTGAATGATGTATGTAAGCTATGGTAAATGAAGTAAAAGGTTTGTAAGATATATTCACCCTCCTCATTCTTTGTGCTTCTATAAGATTTGAAATATGGGTATCACAAATTCCAGATTAAGGAAAAGGACATCTGGAAAATAACATTCAAGACCAGGCAAGGGTTATATGAATGGTTGGTATTACTATTCAAGCTATGAAATACACTGAATACCTTCATGAGGTAATCAGGCCCTTTATTGATTCCTTTTTCATCATGTATTTGGATGACATTCTGGTTTTTTATCAGAAGTTTTGAAAAGCATATTAGCCATTTACATCAAGTTTTGCAAGTTCTAAAGGAGAACCAGCTATTGTTGAATAAAATAAGTGTGAGTTTTCCAAAAATCGTTTATCGTTTTGGGGCATGTGGTTGGATATTGAGAGTTGAGGATTAATTTGTCTAACATGGAGGTCATTCTAAAGTGGTCTATGCCATTTAGTTTGATTGAGACCAGGATTTTTGTTGGTGTAGTTCAATATTTGAGAAATTTAATCAATAACGTCTCTTCTATAGAAAATCTTATACATTCCGTGAAAATAGGTGGTAAGGTCTTTAAATGGGGTGAGAAACAACATGATGATTTTGAGTCATTCAAATACAAGATTAGTTATGCTCCATTTTTGGCATTACCATAACTTGCAGCATCCTTTCAAAGTAAAAACCATTGTTAGTGATTATGTTATGGGAGTTGTCTTACTTCATGAAGGTAGGCCAGTGTGTTACCATTCTAAATTTTTTCAAGTAACAATTTTGAACTATTATACATATGATAAGTAATTTTATGTTCTTGTGCAAGCAGACAAGAAATGGAAACATTATCTGATGAGTAAAGAAACTATCATACACATGAATCACCAACCTATTCAATATTTACAGGCTTAAAATAAACTACAATAGGCTAGACACTATAAATTTGTGGGTTTCTTACAACAAATTCATTTGATTATAATATATAAGAAAGGTGTGACTAACTAGTTAGGTGATACTTTATCTAGACCTCCTTTAATTTCATATATGGGCACTTTAACTCTTCTTGATCCTTTCATGTTTGAAGCATAGTAAGGAATGTTATGAGAAGGATCTTGATTTTGGAGAAATATTATAACAGAATCCTCCAAATGATGGATTTGTGCTATGAGGAGAATACTACTTCCAAGACAAGATTATCTACAAGAACGAGAAACTCTATGTGCTTAAGGGGAAAGAGTTCAGTTGATGAGGGAAGCACATAATTTTAAGGAAGTTGGTCAATTTGGTGCGATGTAGACTATAGTGCACTTAAAAAGGTATGTTTATTGGCCAAACATACAAGAAATAATTATGAAATTTTTTAGGGGTTGTGTTTTATGTAGTACAAGTAAGCCTAGTAATAGAAATTTGGTTTTTATATATGCCATTATCAGTTCCTTCTGACCATGGGAAAGCATCTCTATGGATTTTTTGGATGGTTTTCCTACCTCCAAATGATGGTATGAATATATTTTTTTGATAGTGTACCAATTCAATAAAATATGTATTCTCATTCTTTGCAAGAAGACCAATAAAGCAAGTGATACATCTAAGTTATTTATGGCTAGTGTGTGGGTTCATTTTGGTTTTCCTAATTCTATTGTGTCATTTTTTTTTGGGAGAAGATGGATACTAAGTTGAAAAGGTCTACCGCTTTTCACCCAAAAACAGATGGGAAAATAGAAGTGGTAAACCATACCTTGGTTCAACTCTTGAGAAGGTACAAAAGGAAACATCCTAGGACTTGGGATGATAATTTGGTGTGTATCCAACATTCTTATAACATGGCAGTTCATGCTTCCACTAGTAAGACTCCTTTTGAGACATGCTTTGGTTATTTTCCTAAGAGTGTATTTGATTTTGTTTTGATATTACCATGCAGAGATAACAAGAAAGTGGATCTGGAAGTCCAAAAAGATGAGAAATTCATTGAGAAGATATAATAGATATACCGCTAGGTGTAAGAGAGGTTGAAAGAGTCACAATCCAAGTACAAGGCAAGGAATTATTAGCATAGAACTGAGAATTCTTTCCTTGTTGGGTGACAAGGTATGGTTATACTTGAGAAGAGAAAGGCTACAAGGTAAAGCTAATAAAATCAAACCTCTTTGATATGTCCCATTTGAAATTCTGGAACAAGTGGGTAAAAGTGCATTTTGCTTGGATTTTCCTCCTTATATGAGAATATATTTAGTTGTGAATGTTGATAATTTGCATCTTTTTTATCCCTCCATGTTGGATCAGGAATAAGAGGAATTTTTTGCTGCCATCTATTGAGGATCTTGCTCTAGATAGTTAGCTAAAATTGGAAGAAGATGTGGTATTGCAACAAAAAGAGAGGAAAACATAGTGGGGAGTGTAAGACATGTGTTTGACTAGGTTGAAAGGTCAATTTCCTACCAAGGTCAAGTGGTATTATAGAGAAGATGTGGGAAAAAATATCCTCACCTCATCAGTCCTTAAAGATTTTAGGGACTTAAAAGCCTCAAATTGGGGAGGTACAATCCAAAAATGGATCATAGAAGGACCCAATTCTATGTATTCTCCTTATTGATACTTGTAGTGCATATTCTCAGCATGTTCTTTATTCTAGATATGGTCTAAGTTGATGATGATCCACACAACTTTTAATGATGATAAAAGCCATTATTGGTTTGTTCTACATAGATAAGTGTACATTGGTTGCTGAAACCTCAGTGACAGTTGTGGAATTGCTGCTCTTCATATAGTAGTGGTTACGCAACCACAATGATGGTTGCAGGACCACCACCTACTGGCAATGGTGGTTACACAAACACCCCCATGGTCATGCAACCATCACTTTGCGGACAACAACAGTTCTGCACCCGATGATGCCAAAACATGGAAACTCAAAAAATTGCAAATGTTTGGGCTTCCTAACCAGCTTAGTTTTCCTTTCCATTCATCCTTAGGTAGAGAAACTATAAATACAAGCACATTTATTCATTCTAGGAAAGTGATTTGAGTGAATTCAAGTGTGAGAAAAGGAGGAGATTTTGGAATTATTCTTGTTTTGTTCTTAAAGAGTTTAGTTCTTTCTTGTTGAGGATTGTAAGCAAGTAATGCAAGTAAAAGGACTTTGAATCCATCTTAAAGGTCATAGTTTGATGGTAAACTTGTATTGTATTGGAGATTTACATAGTGAAGGGAAGAAATTTCTTACCTAACTAGAGTTTTTCCCACATTGGGTTTCTCCAGGATAAAATTGTTGTCTCCTTATCTTGCATCTTTCATTTTTATTATTGTGTGAATGATTATTGCATAATAAAATGGATATTAATAGCTTCTTCAAATTGTTCATTCATTATCGCAACATATGATCTATTTATTATTTAAAAGAGGCATTTTATGAATGACCGAATACTTTATGCTTTCTCTATGATTGTACATATGACCAAGTTGCTACTAGTGACAACATTTGATTAGTCAACATACCATCAAGATATGAACAATTTTCCACCAATAAACTCTGCACCATGGCTTGGTACCCGTGGGCCCTTGAAAAGGTATACCAGTTTCATTTATCATTGTATCTCTTACATATTCTTTTATCAATATTGAAAAGGGTTATGGATCCAACCAAGGAAGGTCCCATAGCCAAAAAATAAACAATTTTCTATCATGTTGCGATTGTATATTTAGATTCAGATTTTGGAGCTTTTAACCTAATTTAATCAATGAAAGAACCTTATTAATTTCATCACTTATTCAATGGAAACATCATAATCTTGTTTATTTAGTAAGTTGATTTGATTTGATATAGCTCACACTTTTACAGGGTGACTCAATATCTACACATGCATTCTTGCAACCAAAGTGGTACTAATTAGTTATAGATTAAGATTCCATTTTCTAGATCTAACATTATTTTTCATTATGGTTTTACACTCCTTTCCTTTCGTTTTAATTTTTGTAACATGTGTGGTAAACTAGTGCAAGAGGTCTACTTAGTCTCGCCTTGTTCACTCACAATGTAGGTCACAATTGTCTTAAGCATGCATGACACCACCCAATCACCCCTTCCTATAAGGATCTACTTAGATGATCTACTTGTTTTGATCATTGACTTATAAGTAACATATTCACAAAGGACATATTGTATGCACAGTTCACTATGTAGACTTATTCAAGCATATGTGAAGCAGAACATGAAATTCATACCTTAACCTGACTTGATCAACCTCCCCTGCTTTGGCATAGTTAGCATGAACATTACACCTTGTTTTCCTTATAAATATATCCACTCCACTCACACAGTATGCTTCTTCAATGGCCTCCACTCAAAGCAAACCAAATGTGCTTGTGAGTTTCACATAAAGCCACCACATTCCCTACTTTCCTTATGGCTTCCCACTTGTTCTCATTTCTTCATTTTATCTACTATACCCCCTCAAACTTTATCCCACTCATACGCACTTCATCTTCATACTTTCACTCTTTCATACATATGCTTCACCTTCATAGCCTACAGAGGCTCTCCATAGCTCCATCATGCCAAACCCCTACTCCATGATTATTATCATGCTAGATTGGTCTTATACCTCTTACTCCACCATTCCAAAGATGATCAAGCCCTTTGTTCCTTTGATACTCAGTCAACCAACCTAGATCTCAGAATTAGTCCACCTAGGCAAATTAGGCCTATTTACCACCATAGGTATAACAGTAGAGGTTGGAGAATGTTACACACCTGAAACTTGTTTGAAATACCTTCATCATACCTCCAAGATGCTTCTAAACCTTTCTTAGGCCTTCATTCCTCCTTATCACTATGCATGGATTAGGTTTTGGGGATTGTAGCCTTCCATAAGTATAAAAAAAGTTGAATCTATGCATTGGCTAAGGTTATCACGGGAATAATGAATGATTCACACACCCTTTATGGTGTTCATGCATATGTGTGAAACTCATGGTTGACTCCTTTGTACGGTAATTTACTTCTCTAACTTTGTCATAGGCTACTTATGTCTAAATAAGCCTTTTTCACCCTGCAAGTGTAACAATGAGCCTTATGGGTCTTATCTCACTTAGTGAATGATATAAACATCCTTATAACACTCCTCACATGCTCCATGATGAGTTTCATAGATTGATTCAATCATCCCATCATGCATGCACTTGAATCCTCATCTGTATCACCTAGTTACTGTCAGGCCTGCAAAACTACCTACAACTTCTTCACATGTGCAAGATGGAGCTTCAAACTTTGGAACCCTCTAGCATGTAGCCAGGAAGAGATTCTCTCAAAGTTTCATGAAGTTTGGACAAGTACATTTCAAACAATTTAATGCCCTAGTTAAGGCCCAAGAGTAGATAAGTGGATCTATAGGAAATCTAGGAAAAATTCATGAGCTATAAAAATTTGACAATACTCACTCAACCTCTATCCACCTTCTCCAGTCTTCACAGATCTAGAAAAGCCTTCTATGGCTAACTATCATTCTTTCTCCTCGCTGCCTAGGAACAAAGTCTTAATACAATATACTCAAAATAGTAACAAATATGCACTAAAGCATCAAAATCCTGCAAACTTCAATCATCTTCTTTCATTTATCATTGTTCAACTATATTACATCATGTCCATACCATACGCACGTGAAAAATCTCTCTTTAGAGTGATTCTTACCATGACACTATGAAACCACCTTCCTAAAACTAAGCAAAAACCCACTATCTTTGACTCAACAAGAAATTAGATTTAGAACATGACTAAAAATCACCTCAACCAACCTATGAGTATGGATGAGAGCAAACCTTACAACTTTTTATGGCCTACATGGCCTTATTTGGCATGTATACACCTTATCTGAGTAAATTTACCAAACATTTCCACTCTCACAAACCTAATTACATACCTATTTTAATTTGAATGTCTCCAACATGGAGGGAAAACACTTTTGACAACCATGCCTAGACTAACTAACATACTTAGACACCTAAGCCTCTGTGATGCTCTACATCATAAACTAGCATCAAGAGCTAATGAAACGTAAGTTGATGCGTTGGATTCGATAAAGCAATACTAAAATGGGGTGTTACGACATTTGTTTAAAAATTATTGGTGATGAAATGTGGGCGGTTAGTGGTGGAAGTTACATTAAATGTGCTCCATGCAACATTTAAGGCCCTGACATGTTTTCAATATGTTGTTTTTTATATTTTTTAGGTGTAAATAGTTTTTTTATATTTTAGTTATACAAATAAGGTATTTTATGGATAACTATTTGGTCAAGTATGAAAAATGAAGAGTTCGTACGAAAGCACAATTTATAGGGATACGCGTCATTTAAAAAATTGCAAAAAAAACATGTATATTGCATGTCCACTTGTTGAATTATATAAAGAAGTCATTTTTTACCCAAAAAATACATTTTAATTATCTTTCCAAACCTGTAAAGTTAGGGGTTTAACTGATTGGTCCCCTTCCCCTACTAGAATCAATTCCTAAAGGTGTTTGCTAATACCTGACACCCGTATTTATAAGTCTATTGACCTAGGCCTACATAGAATTTCACATTAATTTTAAATTATAAGGAAGACTAAATTATGTAAATAAAATTTATAACTATGATAGAACTCTCAAAATTATAATTTTATATTTTTATAAACAAAATAAATTAACATACCTCTTCAATACATTTTGTTGGATTCTTATCCATTACAACCTTGGTAAGTAACGTAACCTACCTTGTATTGGGCTGCATCAACATCAATGGATATCACCATATCTCGCCATGTCTGTTTTTTACACTGTAAACAACCTTCCAACTTCGTCGTGTGTCCAACTCTTAAAATACAACAAACACAGCGCATTATTCTCATTTCTCTCATCTTCGTACCCAACAAATTTTCCATAGTGATACTGATCATCATCCCACATGGGAAGCCCGACAATTTCTTTGAAAAAGGCACGGAATGCTCCAGATCACATGAAACCATACTGTGCTGAATTGACAGCTAAAGAGACGAGTGGCCATACAATCTCGTGACAAAGAAACAGGTACAGATATTTTCTTTCTCTCAGGGTGCATCTGCAATCAAAAATCATTAAAATTGCGTGTACATTTTGACAGCCCACCAACAAAAGGCAAACCTGCTACGTCCTTATCCTTACTCCCGAGTCCCCAGTGCCCACCTATCTTTTCACACAACCACGTGTAAATTGACTGCAGTCGAAATCCGAACATAATGCATTAAATAAGGCATGGAATCCGGGCTCGAGTCTCGTAGAGGCGAAGAAAGCTGGAGAACATTTCAGCTGTCAATGATTATCTACATTCTAGGCAGTACTGGTTTTTGTAGAATAGATATGAAGCCCTTGAAGACGTGAATTTTGAGGATATGACCCTTGATGGAGGTTCCTCATGAATTTCTTCTAATGGAATGTTAGAGGTTTAACTGATTCCACTCACAAAAACATAATGTGATACTTTCAGAAGCACTTTTCTGAGACGGATATTCTTTGTTGGCAAGAAGTTAAGGTGGCAGTTTTTTGCATTCAACTGTCACTAAAGTTATCTGGTCTGATAGTTTAGCTCTAACTAGAAATAATGAAGCAAGCTATGAAAGGAGAGCCTTAGCTAGCACGCAAAAACTGTTGCCCATGTTGCTCGGGTAGAAAAAATAAAACATTTAGGGCAATGGTGGAAACACAATAATTTAAATCAAACCGTAGTCAAATTAGTTACATGTAGCGCGCAAGCGCACTGGTGGGAATGCCATAGGAAAAACTGGTAGGTCTGAGGGTCGAATCCCCACGGGGATGATAGTTCATATTTAGGTCGATGACACCTACCACAGGTAGGTGTCAATGTCTTTGCATGTGTCACTTATGCTTAGGAGCTATGAATGAGTTGACACTTTTGTCTCTCGTAAATGGCAATTGCATTATGTTATTCATGGATGTGACCCAAAAATCACATCTTGAAGGTGTTATTAAACATTCATCGTTGGTCTTTCGCGGTAATTAGTGTTTATGCATCCAACAATGCGACTGAAAGAAATTTGCTTTTGAATTGAATTGAATTGAATATGAGCTCCCTTATTCATGTTGGGTGATGTGACTTGATTTCAACATGGCTGACTTAGAAATCAACAAGATTGGTCATCTACACATGTGTTGGTTAGCTAGTGAAAGAACGTGGATGTATATGCATAATAAATTTGGGTTTTATGACCCTAATACATTGGGTCATTCTAACTCAGTTATTTCGCACACTTGGTCTAATTTATTTAAGGGTCCTAAGAGAATATTCAAATAGCTTGACCGTGTCAAGCTTTCCATGCAACCATATTTCTCCTATGTTATCTATTTTTAGTTATTGATGGAAGTGCGACCAACTATTTTTGTCTTCGATCACCTTTCCATACGCTTCTATATTGAATGATTTTTCAAATGACCCAAAGTTCACAAAACTCATTTTTTTTTCTAAAAACTTTTCTTTTTCATGGGCCCACCACGCACCATATTAAATTTGTGGGTTTAATATTTGATTCCTAGGCCAGTTGGCTTTATCGATGGATTACATGGTGGAAATATTTCATCCCCTGGCTTATGTGTTTCCTTTGTACATTTGGGAGTCATTACTTTTACATCTGGAGACAATCATATTCCACCACCACCTCTAAGATGAGTTGCTCATTAAATTCTCTTGAACAAATATCATTCTACAATCCTTTAAAAATGTATGTGGAGGACCTTAGGAAACACATCCAAATTACAAATGTGTATAATACATGGGATGTTCAAATTAAAACTAGACTTCACTAACTTAAAGTGGGAAACAAAACATATAAAGAAAATTTTAAAATACTGAAAGCTAAACATTCCACCAATAAATCAAAGCTATTCATGATGGAAATAAAAAACTTACAAATTTCCTTTCCACGATGCAAACCTTTGCCTTCCATTACCAAAAAGTGTTCAAATCTCAACTGCACTCTTCTAAGTGACAAAAACTCTTTATCAATGTATTATAGTTGTACCTTGCAAGATTTCTCAAGCCTAAGTGATATCATATGATCAACCTATTTCTTTGGATGATCTCCATGAAGTTATCTCACAAATGGCTAACAAAAAGGCTCCTACTCTAGATGGATTGCCATGAAAACTTTATAAAGCCCTGTGGGATCTAGTTTATAATGACCTCTTCCAAATATTTATTGAGGCTTACAACACCAATTATTTATGTCAATTTATAAACTGAGGCCAAATAAAATTCATACCAAAATGGGGGACATGGAGCTTAATTGCAAATGGAGGCCAATAACATTTTTTTAATGTCTTCTACAATATCATCTCCAAATATTTGGCCCAATATATCCACCACATCTTGCAATTGTTATTCTAAAATGAATACGAGTCAATCAAAGCGGTATATTTTTGACAATGTTTTTGTGATTTGGGAAGGTATGGAATGGGCTTATTTCTCTTAGCGTAAGGCTTTGTTTATAAAAATTGACTTGTAAAAATTCTTTGACTGAATAGAGTGGCACTTTATGTTAGTTATGCTAAAAACATTATGATTTGGGCCTACCTTTGTTTTCTTTGTACAAATGCATTTTACAGATGTTTTAACTTCATGTTCATCAATGGAGTAATCTCATAAGTTTCATATTTTTTCTATATTTTCCAAGAATTCATCCTTTCCTTAGCACTTTATGTCTTAGCTACTAAGGGATTTGGCTATCTTTTGTCGAATTCTATTTAGCAAGGTCTGATTAGAGGAATCTCCCTTCTAGGAATGATACTTGCATAATTAATTAATGGGAAATTTGTTGATGATCAATTCCTTACATTAATTGAAGAATATGAAAATATTCAACAAGCTATACATTTCCTAGATGTACATTGTTTAGATTCCATATTTAACATTCAATGGTAAATAAATAAGTGTTATAGGAAAGCATTTTTGCCTCCCCTTTCTTGGTTGTTGGTGAGAAAAAATTTTACGTAGACAAATTTGTGGGTATCCGCCAACGTTATGAGACTCTAGGTCCCTCTGCTTGAATGGTGAAACTCTATTTATTATGTGTTAAAGAAAATGAAACTTGTGGGTGGCCTTGATGTCGGGGATCTAACAAGAATGCTCCACTCAACCTGAGGAAAAAACTTGCAATTTCTTGGAAGGGAGGAATTTATTGAGAAAGTGGGAAAGGGAGTGGGAAAAAGGAAGGGGGATTAATATTGTAGGTAGAAAATCAGATGTCTGAAAACACTAATCAGAACATATCATCACACAAATTTAGAAAGAAAACAACTTTATTAATAACATCAAGACAAGGTAGAATTATGAACACAAAGTCTCATTAATTCTCTCATCAAGAAAAAAAAGAAACTACTTTCTTCTTCATTGATATCTAATGGAAAATTTGTATGTAGTGAGGAATGGAATAACATATGAGAGAAAAAATAGAGGACATTTTCTATCTTGTTTGTTTTACTTCAAGTAGTAATCTTTACTTGAGTATACAAAATTGACAACCCTTAAGAATGAGGGTGTCGTTACAATTTATAGACTTGAGAAAGACTCTTCACCTACCCCCCACATGACTTTTCATTTGTCCCTTGCACATGTGATCCTTCATATTCCTAGGAATAAAATTAAGTCTCCTTTTATTAATTAAGGGTGACTTATTACATTACAAACTATAGTCACATTTTAATGAATAAGATAAAATAGGAATAGGAAAAAATGAAAAAGTGCAACCCCCAACAGAGAAAGAGAACATAAAGGAGGAGGGGAAAGCAGAAGAGGGGGGGGGGGAGGGAGGGAGGGGGTGAGAGAGAGAGAGAGAGAGAGAGAGAGAGAGAGAGAGAGAGAGAGAGAGAGAGAGAGATGACTATGCCAATGAAGATTCTACCCTCATCGATTTTGCATTGCTACCTGATTGATCCATGTCGAGCTCCAATGGAAAAATTTCCACTCCCTTGAACTCTTCACTATACTGAGCTGCCACAAGTACAACCTTCTTTGCCTGAGGAATGCGTATACAACTCAGGGGTCACACTATCCAACCATCCATGATATCATTGATGATTTTTCTCTTAGTGAACCGTGACTAATGTTTCTCTGGAATGTGTGAAATTGTGGCTCTGATCTCGGATAGAGACTCCAATGTATCTTCGTTGAAAGAAAAGGGGTCCTCGACCCTTTTCTGAACATGTTCCTCATGTAGACACAAAATCACACACTTTGAGTCATTACTTAGTCTCGATCACATACTACTCTCGATCACATACTACTATTTGCATGGTTCCTAAGCAAGAAGAGTACTAATTAACCCTTGTCTTTAGCTATCTTTTGTTGTTTTCTATTGCTACTTTCGATCTTACACCTTTATCGACCCAGTCTGTCATTTCATACTTTAGTTTAACTTTTTCTTGACTAGAGTGCCCAACCAGGATGCCAGCGCCAAGCGCTCTCATCCCCTTTGGGTGTCGTTATCCTCTTTACAATTTACTCTCACTTTTTGGGTCCTTTCTAGCCATTTGAGAATATTGTATTTTTGGTAGTCGGCCTTTTTGGGGTTAATTACAAAATTCAAGTGAGGAAGTCGTATAAATATAAATTTGTCTAATCATAATAAAGACCAAACACTAAGCACTAGCTATCACCACCTAAGGTTGCACTAATCAAAGGAATCTATAGCTACATTTGCATCCATCTATCTCCATCACAAGGCACAAAGGATGGTTCATCTGCATCACACTTAATAGGAGGGGAATTTATTGTTTCTATGCACATATTTATTACATTCTACATCTAGTTACTTGTTCACTATTTCACAAAGTGCGACTGGCACAAGAGCAACCTAGGGAAAATTTTCCACACAAACACCTAGAACTACATTGGGTTTGAGATCTAGTGCAACACTCAATGATAAGTCCATCAATTTGGCAGTTGAGGAAAGCCTGACCCATTCATATGCATCTTTGTTTTTTAGGGTTTTGATGCTTTGCTTGGGATTTTGTAGGTGATTCTTCCATTACAGGTTTACGACAACATCTGATGAAGTGCAACAACATACATGCCATAAGAAGAGAAGTGCAGATATCTTACGACCCTAAAAATTTGATTTCTTATTTATTTACTATAAACTTTCTTTAGATTAGGCTAGGATATTACATTTTAGCATAATCATTTTGGTGAACCCCATGCTTGACACCACCTTCCACTTAGGGCTATTTTCTCTTATTAATATGGCTCAATATTATGAAGAATTTACTAAGCCCGTCTTAAATCCCTCCATGATCATATCACGGAGCATCCCCAAGATCTAGAATTTATTTTATATGCTTCTCATGAGGAAGCTACAAACCTTTCCAAGCTTAATTCTTCTGCTACCATTCCCACCACTGTTGCTACTCAACCACTTGCTTCTACTCTTCCACTTATTTCCACCATATCCATTTCTATCCCTATTCCTACTAATCACTATACCCCACCCCTTATTTCTTATACATAACAAGATTCCTCTGTTGGCACAGAAGATCTAGCCTCCCTTTATCAAGAACTTCAAGTGGAAATTCATCAGTTACTGCAGGCTACTACTTGTGTGTCTCCATATTTAGATTCCAATCTATTGTTGCATAATCCATTTGCGCCTGCTATATCCACTTATTCACTTCCACAAAATTTTGTTACCCCTAAACTACCTATTTTCAATGGCCATGGTGACCTAAAAGAGCATCTCTAAGCATTCCACGTGGCTTGTCTAGATTTTACAGATTATCACATTCTCCTAGCTAAGATCTTTCCTCCTTTTCTTCATTATTATGTGATGCGTTGTTTTAATGACATACCTATTCACTCAGTAAAATCTTTGACTCATATGGATGATGATTTTATCACTCACTTCTATATCAACATCGGCTCTAAGATATCTTATGCTCATCTCTAAAACTAAAACAAGGATCTAACGAACACGTAGCGGGATATTTTTGTGATACAAACACAACTTAGCTAAGATGTCCAATGTGCTTGCCGAATCTGAGCTTCAGGATTTATTCATTCAGAGTATCCTACTGTCTCTTTAGGAAATTTTTCTCTTCAAGACATCTCTGTCATTTGACCAGCTATGTCATATCCTTAAGCTTCATGAAACCAAGCTTTTATTCATCGACAAGCTTAAGTATTAGGAACAAGTATCATCATCTACATGTTTTCAAAGCAATTCAACATTCAAACTATCCACCATAAAACCTATTGATGTAAAAATTACTGTCAACATAGTATCTGCTACTAAAGAGATTAAGTCACAACCACCTCAGCATACATTTACCAAATTCCTTATTGCCCCAGATATCATATTACAACAAATCCTTGAAAGAAATCTTATCACCCTTCCTCCACCGCTTGAATTAAACCCATTGCAATCAAAAGGAAGAAATTACAATGATAAATTTTGATACGACTATCGCCTATGTGTGGGACACTCTAAAATTGGTGTCTGAAGCTCCACACCATCATCTAAGACCTTATCGATAACAACAAGCTTGATTTTCTAGAGCCTATAGACTCATCACCAGTCAATGAAAATTGTACGCTCAAACTATTTACCAACCCACTTCCACAACATGACAAAAAGAAACTGAATCTTGAGCTAATCATGCATATAATGCAATGCCTCCTCCTACATCAAGGGCTCATGAATTTCTCATTGCACATACTGACACCTCTCCACCGGTCATTTCCTTCTCCGATCATGATTATCATGTCACATTCACAACTAATCACTTGCATATTAATGCCTCTATTAGATTCATCTCTATCAATAATATCAAAGCTGACCCATCCTGGACTATCAGCGCATGTTCTATTCCACTTCTCATTTTTATTGGCTATCCACTATCGTAAATTTCATAGCCAATGAACAATTCATATGGTTTCGTCAAACTTCACATTACGGTAGGTCCTCTTACTATGCTTGTACCTTTCCTTGTTGGACAAGTAATTGAAGGTTGTGACATGCTTTCTAGCCTCAATCAAATTCATAGGTCTAAGTATATCATCTCCATGAATCGTTTTCATCTAAAATTCATTCATAACAATAAATTCATTTCAATTGAAGGTGTGCCTCCTTCTACTCCATGGCCATATCCTCCTCTTGCAATGGATAATGCATCATCTGCTTTATCTAGCGCACCTCGACCTATAACACATAAAGCACAATATACTCCTAGCTCACCTAATTGTTCACATTTCATGTGGCATCATCACTATATTATTCTAGCACATCAACATAGGCCTATTACTAGGATAATTACAACATCTCATAACAAATATCCACATCATTTTATTCCACGTAGGTGTCCATCACCTCCACACTCTGCTTCACATAGGTCCCCATCACCTACACATTTTGTTACACCACAGTGCTCATCATATATTCACCCGTCACATACATATAGACTTCACTCATCTATGTAACAACTATTTACTATACCACCACTACTAAAGCATGGTATTATGCTTTCAGCACCACCAACATCAGATGAGGGACCTTCGTCCTTCACTTCCATTGGATAATTCATTCAATCACACGCACTTGGGGGACATTACGCTTATCTCTCCCCCACCTACTCGCACATTTTAAATCCTAGCATAGGAATCTTCATCTACATGTTAACATCGACCATTATCCTATGATGCACTCTAGTCTCACAACCCATACTAGACTGTTGAAGGTATACATCTCAAATGGACCTCATCACCCTTACACTTTCATCATTCAATCCTTTCCTCATGTGACATTCCTAGCATAGTGATAGATGCCATAGGCTACATCATCACTTCCACTTATGCCATTTAGTGGTATACACTATAGGATACATCACCACTCTTTCTACTCATCTTGTAGTGATACATGTTGTACTCTACATCATCACTTCCTCTTATATCATTTATTGGTATACACTTTAGGCTACATCACCACTCTTTCTACTCATCTTGTACTAATAAATGTCATAGGCTACATTATCACTCACCCTAAAATCATCATCACTTATTCTTAGCATCATTTGGTGATATATGCTTTAGGATAAATCATGAATCCTTCAATCATCTTTTCGTGATATATGCTTAGGCTACAATGTCACACACACTCTATTTCCCATGTCATCACTACACACTCACCACAGTGTGCTACACATAACACATAGTTCAACGATTTCCTGATGGTGCACTCTCATTTATGGTTTATTATTTACTATTGAGGGGTCATAAACAAATGAACCTCACTACATACATTCACTTCCATTCACTCAGGGGCGCGCCTCGACTCCTATCATTCACTCTGCATTCCATTCATTTGCATCAACGACATACTACATATCTTGGTTGCTTTTAATATTTTTTGCATTTACTTGTACATGTTTGCTTTATTACACATGCTAGATAGATATTTTTTATGCCATTATATTTATCATACACACATGTGCATTCACTTTCTTTCTAGTTGTTATCGTAGATTAAACATGACTATTACATGCTACATGGATGTTTTGTGCAATACCTTGTACCAGTCCCATAACGGTTCCTGGGGGCATCCAATTTCTTACACTATAGGTGTTGTAGACACCTATATTTTGATCAAATAAATCTTATTACTAACATTTCACTGACTACTTCATCTCCTTTCACTCCATTTCAAATAAAAACACTTCATTTTCCAACTCTGCTTCTAGCTCACTCAGGATGCCATTTTACGACAAGTTGATTAGTGAAATTTTTTTTAATCAACTAATTTCACATTGATTTAGTCTTATATATCATATTTATTCAATGAACCTTTCCATTGGCTATCTCCCGCTTCCAACGCTTCCAAAATCTAATCCAAATTCCTTCAGAAACTCTTAGAAAGCTTCCTAAGCTTGTTTAGAGTCCCTAATTAATCCTACAAGGTTAATTAGCTCCTAAGCTAGTAAAAAAGGTACTTTGAATTCCAAAAAGATCTATTTTGGCTTGTTTAGTTGTCCCACATGCACTAGATTTTTAATCTTTCCTAAATCAAAATCTATAAATAGAGGGGTCACTCCTCCCTTTCAACCTTACACCTTGTTCACATAATTCAACTTATTATGCATCCTTTAAACCTCATTTCATATCTTGATCTTGAGACATCCACCATTTAAATAGATTCATCATTGCATCTTTCTTCTATTTTAGATTATTAAGAGTTATCTAAGCATGGTCTTATACACCATCTTAGAGATATTTCTTCATCCTTTTGGAGCAAATAACAACACACAATTTGATTGCTTAGAATTTAACTAGGTTCACTTTCATTAAGCTTTCTAAAGAGTAGAACAAACTTATCATGTTGTTTGTTTCTTTAATAATGCATGCATTGAAGTTAATTTGTTTATCTCTTATTATGATGGTTATTGAATGATTTGGCTTAAACTTTAGACTACTAGGTGTTAGTCTAGTTTATAAAGTTTTCCAAGTTTTTCTATAACACAGGTGTTATTGTTTCATTTTGTACTTAAGCACTTTACATTATCAATAATACATGATTTTGAATACATTTTATCTTTATAATGTGCTAACGATTGTTTCATGTGTAAAATTTCTTTTGTAGGATTATTTTCTAACATGGTTATCTGTTACATTGTTTGTACTTCGTTTATCTCTATTTGTCATTATATGTGGGATTTTCCCTTTGTTTGTGTGCACACTTTCTTTTTTATTTGTGGCCATTACATCCTTGAGTGTCTTGCAACATCATGAGTGGCATCCCATGTTTGCAACCCAATTTTCGTGGTCTATGTTGGCTTCTTGTGTGTTTACTTGCATCCTACCTTACACATTTAATGTAGACAAATTCTAAACAAACTTGATATACTACAAATAATATGAACTCCAAAAGAAAATAGATCTCCTTCTTTGTTATTGAATAATGAATTAAAATGTTTCTTAAATAGGAAAACAACTCCCAACTCGAGTTTCCAAGAAAAATCTAACTAACTTTGACTAAATCTACTCTAGGTGGTGGAAATTACTATTTTTAACAGTTTACTAGAACCTACTATTCTTAGTAATTTTGCATGCTTATTCATACTGGCACAAAAATTTCCATGCATCTTCTACATTCCTAAATTATAGGAATTTCTAACTTTCTAACTCATAATGTAACTAATAGACTAAAATTAACTAATGCCCAAAAATAAGAAAAAGTTGAACTACAACTTAAATCCTAATTTTGGCCTCAAGATGGAAAATTTAGGGCTAAAAAATGTGCCAAACCTTTCTCTAAATAGTAGGGATGATTGACCAATGTGTTTGTCTCATTAAAAAATGTGGTTTAAAAAAAACGGACTCAAACGGACACCCGGAGCTCAAGTTATGACCTTGTCAAGTTCCTGCTAATTTTGGCGCATCATTCTCCCCTGCTTGAAAAAAACATAGCTCCTGCAAGTTGTCTTCTTCAAATTACTTCCATTTATCTACATCCAATTCCTTAATCTCCCAATCTGTGACCCAATTATTTTCCTATTGTTCCAGTCATTTCCAATGTACCAAATATTTGTTGTATTTCCCATGTCGTGTGTCTATTGTTTTCTTAGCTAGAATCTGATCCACTTCTTCACTGGAACTTGCTACCTCCAATCTACTACTTCATCAATAACATCCCCTTATGAACCATTCCCATGAAAATAATACAAATCTAAAGCATTAAACACTGGAGAAATATTGAAGTTCCCTGGCTATTCTACCTCATAAGCATTATCATTTTTTTTCACGATTTTGCAAGGACAAATCTTCTTGTACTTCAACTTGTTATAGGTTCCTTTTGGAAACCTTTCCTTCCGTAGATATACCATAACCAAATCACCAACTATAAATACCTTTCTCCATCTGTGCACATTTGCTATTTCCTTATACTTATCATTACTATTCTGTAGCTTCTCCTGTACTTCTTCCTATAATTGTTGTATATGTTCGACAAATACTTCTACATCATCACTGAATCTACCATCAACTGGTAGCTATACCAAATCTAACACCCCATTTGGATTACTCCCATACACAATTAAAAATGGATACTTTCATTTGGATCTATTTATGGAACTGTTGTATGCAAACTCAGCTTGTGGTAATGCTAAGTCCCATTGTTTTGAATTTTCCCTAATGATGCACCTTAACAAGTTTCCCAAACTCCGATTTACCACCTTTGTTTTCCCATTAGTCTGAGGATGATAGGCACTTCTGAACTGTAGTTGAGTTCCCCAATTTCTTCCATAAAGTTCTCCAGAAGTGACTTAATAACCTTGTGTCCCTATCTGAAGTAATGGTTTTTGGAACACCCTGCAAACAAATAACTTCTCTAAAAAAAAATTTGCTACACCTGTCGCATCGCTTGTTTTCTTGCAGGCAATAAAATGAACCATCTTAGAAAACCTATCAACAACCACAAAAATTGAGTCATTACTTTGTTGTGTTTTTGGTAATCCAAAAACAAAATCCATACTCAAATCTATCCATGACCCTTTAGGAACAGGCAATGACATATACAACCCTGTATTCTGTGCATGGCCTTTTGAGACTTGGAAAATTTGACACCTCTCTACATATATTACCACATCTCTTTTCAACTTTGGCCAATATTATTTCTCTGCTACCAAGGCTATAATCTTATCTTTACCAAAATTCCCAACCAATCCTCCTCTATGCAACTCTTTCACTCTATCCTCTCTCATAGACCTAACTGGAATACATAGTTGGCATTACTTGAATAGGTAGCCATCCTGTAAAATGTACTCATCTTGTACATCTACTACATTTTCTGACAATTGATGAATTAACCTTTCAACAATATCCTTGAAATTAGAATCAGAAGAATATAAACCCTTTATTGCTTCAAAAGCCACCATCTCATTTTTCATAGTGGTAAACAAACTCACACGCCTACTCAATGCATCTACAACTTGATTATGTTTTCCTAATTTATGTTTTAGAGAAAAGTATAACCCTGCAATAATGATACCCACTTTGCATGCCTACTATTAAACTTCTTTTGTGTATTCACATACTTCAGAGCTATGTGGTTTGTAAATAACACAAACTCCTTAGGCACTAAGTAATGCCTCCAATGCCTTAATACTTGTAAAATTGCATAAAATTCCACATCATAATTAGAGTAGTTCTTTCTTACCTCATTTAGTTTCTCACTAAAGAAATCTACTGGATTTCCACCTTGACTTAGAAAATCACCAATACCCACATGTGAGGTGTCACAATCAACCTCAAACACTTTATCAAAATATGGTAGTGCCAAAATGGGTGCCTCTGTCACCTTCTTCTTTAAGAATTGAAAACTATCCTCATCTGCCTTTGTCCACAAAAACTCCCTTCCTTTTTGTGCAATTTGTTATAGGTGCTACAATGCTGCTGAAATTTTTAATAAACTTTATGTAAAATGTTTCAAGACCATGAAAGTTTCTTACCTCTTTTATACTTCGTGGATTAGGCCTTTCAATAATTGCCTTTATCTTTTCTGAGTCCATCTTTACCCCATCTATTGAAATAACAAAGTTCAAGAATACCAAACTCTCTTGCATAAATGTGCACTTCTTCATATTTGCATAGAGTTTCTCTTTCCTTAACACTTCAAATATCACCCTTAGATGCCTCAAATGTTCATCTTTAGTTTTACTAAAGATCAAGATATCATCAAAATAAACCACAATAATCTTACCATTATACTCCCGTAACACGGTGTTCATTAGTCTCATAAAAGTACTAAGTGCATTGGATAACCTGAATGACATCACCAACCACTCATATAATCCATTTCCTATCTTGAATTTTGTTTTCCACTTATCTCCTTCTCTAATCTGAATCTGATGGTAACCACATTGAAGATCAATCTTAGCGAAATACCTATATCCAGCAAGCACATCCTTCATATCATCAAGACGAGGTATTGGGAACCTATACTTGATTGTAATTTTATTGATTTCTCTACTATCCATGCACATTCTCCATGTTCCATCCTTATTTGGTGTTAATAAAGTTGGGGTTGCACACAGACTCATGCTCTCCCTTATGACCCCCTTTCTCACGAGCTCTGCCACTTGCCTATTCAACTCTACATGCAATGTTGGGCTTATCCTATAAGCCACTTGATTTGGGAGTGAAGACCATGGAATCAAATCAATATAGTGTTGAATATCTCTTTTGGATGGTAATCCATCTGGTAGCTCATCAAGAATAACATCAAAAAAATATTCTATTAATTCTGTTCTTTCTACTGGTATTTGTGCACTTGCAGGTTCATCCTAATTTACGACTAGTGCATAACAAAAACTAGTTGCCTTTTCCTTCTTCAAAAATTGCTTTACAGAAAGCATATTTGCAGCCTTCCTCTCTTCCTTAAGAGGTAGCAAAACTATTTTTGTGCCATCCTTCCAGAAAGTATAAGTATTCTTTCCCCTGTCATGAATAAATTTTCTATCAAATTTCCATGGTATTCCTAACAACATATGACATGCATCCATAGGAATAATATCACACCAAATCTCATCCTTGTAACTGTTCCCAATAGAAAGACTTATTAAACATATCTTATCAACATTAATGTCATTACCCTTCTTAAACCATGTAATACGGTAAGGGTTAGGATTCTTCTCACAATGCAGACCCAATTTATCGACCATCTCATTTGAAACCATGTTTTCACAACTACCACCATCAATAATAAAATTACATACCTTTCCTCCTAAAGTACATCTTTTTCTAAAAATATTTGTATGCATCCATGCATCCCCCTTGATATCCTTTCTTGGAGTAATCATCATCCTCTTGATCATCAAATTTTCTTCAACATCTGGTGGAATTTCTAGGTCTTATTCATCTTCTACTTGTTCAAATTCAACAAGATTTACTCTTGGAGCATGTCTTTGCCTCTTGTCATGTGTATAAGAATGTAGGAATTCAAAATCCTGATGCCCCTCTTCACCACATCTATAAAAAACAAATGGTCTTCATGGAGCCTCCCATCCTCTATCGCCAGCATATCCTCTGCCCCTAGAAAATCCTCTGCCTCTCTGTTGATTATGGAAATCTTGTCTCATATCCTCTTGCTTTTCCAATCCATGAGATGGTTCTCCCCTACCTTGGCTAAATCCAACTCGTCCCCGAAAGGAAGATGAGGCCCCCCTATTCATTCCAGGTGATCTCCTAAAACTTTGACAATTTTGTTTTTCCTCGGCCTTTAAGGCTAATTGATAGGCATCCTCCATGATCTTAATCCTATACATACTTATCTCATCTTGAATAGAAAATATTAATCCATTTACATACCTTGCATCCATTTTTTCCTCAGTTTCTTCATGCTCTACACGAATGGACAACTTATAGAACTCATCTGTGTATTCTTGCATTATTTGTAAGTTCTGTCTGAGATTCTGAAATCTCCTGTAAAGGGTTTGTGCATAATCCACAGGGAGAAATTTATCTTTTAGCTTCTTCTCCATCTTACTCCACATCCTAATTATTTCTTTCCCCTTTCTTGACCACTCTTTTTGTAGGTGATCCCACCATAACATAGCATGACCTTTCAATTTCGTGCATGTAAATTTTACCTTCTTTTCTTCTGACATAGCCTTCCACTAAAAAAAATTCCCCATGCTAGTCAACCAGTCTATCAGTTCCTCTGGTTTTATACTACCACCATACTCTGAAACATCAACTCTTATCCCATCATTCTTTCCTTCTAATTCTCAAAGCATCCTTTCTTCAAAATCTAATGGCGGCGCTTGCGTTTCCTCATCTTCACAAACTTCTTCTTCATCCGTGTCATATCAACCTTGATTTCCTCTCTAGGTTATCATTACAAAAAGTGCAGAAACTTGCCTCTATAGATCTTGCATATTTCAATTCATCTGGGCAATACCGCCTCCTCTTCCTCTTCCTTTTCGTGCCATTTTTAAAAAATACTTGAACCAACTTTGATACCAGATAATGTAGCCAAATTCTAAACAAACTTGATATACTACAAATAATATGAACTCCAAAAGAAAATAGATATCCTTCTTTTTTATTGAATAATGAATTACAATGTTTCCTAAATAGGAAAACAGCTCCCAAATCGAGTTGCCAAGTAAACTCTAACTTTGACTAAAATCTACTCTAGGGTGGCGGAAATTACTATTTTTAATAGTTTACTAGAACCTGCTATTCTAAGTAAGTTCACATGCTTATTTGTACATGCACAAAATATTCCACGCATCTTCTACACTTCCTAAATTAGAGGAATTTCCATCTTTCTAACTCATAATGCAACTAATAGACTAAAATTAACTAATGCCCAAAAATAGGAAAAAAACCGAACTACAACTTAAATCCTAATTTTTGGCCTCAAGATGGCGGATTTAGGGCCCAAAAATGTGCCAAAACTTACTACAACCAGTAGGGCCTGATTAACTAGTGTGGTTCGTCTCATCAAAACATGTGGTTTAAAAAAAACACGAACTCAAACAGACACCCAGAGCTCAAATGATGACCTTGTCCAAGTTCCTGCTAATTTTGGCATATCAACATTGTCTTTGTATCTTACGCTTGTCTTCTACATGCATGCTTGTTCATACTAAAACTTGTCTCCTAGACACTTGTTTGACACTGTTCTTTTGTTTCTACCAAGCACATTCCCCACCCATGTAGGGAAGAGTTTTTATTTTATGATGTTTGTCCTCTTTTTGGGGCCCCATTCTCCTACAGTGATGTCGCATGCACCCTCAAAGAGGGGGAGGCATCATTTGGGTGAATCAGTAACCTCATACATGGTATACATAGAAGAGTACATGTGTAATTAATTTTTTGTTTTTTTTCCATGATACCATTGGTTATATAGCAAGTGGGTTCAGCACAATCTATAGAACTCCATACACAATTGATTTTAGAGGAAAGATTGTCCTTAGAATTCTGGAGAGAAGTTAGAGGCTAGAGGATAAACTAGACGTTCCTCTCTGCACTACTTCGGCTATTGGAATTAGATCACCCAAAAAATCAAACAATATAGATATCTCTTCAATTTTTGGGAATTGGTTATAGGTTAGAGGATAAATCAGATTTTCCTCCCTACACTCCTTTGACCAGTGGCATGAGATCACCCAAAAAACTCGTACTTCATTGATAGGATCCTTTTCTACACCGTTTTTCTCATCATGGAACATGTACACATGTTCATTTTTCATTTTTATACTTTCATTACATGTTGTTTACATACACACATGAGTCTTTACACACATGTTTACACATATACATGTGTATTTGAATACTTAATTTTCTTCTCTTTTGCAGGACCATTCGTAGGGGAAGTAAGTCATCAACATCAACAACAACATCACTCATCATCACACACATCAACACTAACATGTAGGTACATCATATACATCAACATCTACACATGTGCTTCCACCCTAGCTTCACTCTCATCATATTTTTACACTTTTGCATCTTTAGTCTCCACATTCCATATTTTTATCATTCCACACTTTGTTTAGTCTTTCAGCACATTTTTACATCAATCTACATGGATATCAAGGACAAATCTCTATCTACTTTATGTTACCGATAATCCTACTCACCAACATAAAGTGGGGGGAAAATGTAGACACAAAATCACACACTTTGAGTCATTGTTTAGTCTCGATCACATACTACTATTTTCATGGTTCCTAAGCAAGAAGAGTATTGATTAACCCATGTCTTTGGACATCTTTTGTTGTTTTCTATTACTACTTTTGGTCTTACACCTTTATTGGCCTAGTCTATTGTTTCATACTTTAGTTTCACCTTTGCTAGATTGGAATTCCCAGTCAAGATGCCAATGTCAGGTGCCCCTATCCTCTTTACACTTTAATCTCACTTTTTGGGTCCTTTCTAGCCATTTGAGCATCTTATATTTTTGATAGTCAGTCTTTTTTAGGGTTAATTACAATACTAAAGCAATGGAATCATATAAATATAAAGTTATGTGATCATAATAAAGGACCAAGAACTAAGCACTAACTATCACCACATAAGATTGCATCCATCAAATGCATCTATAAATACATTTACATCCATCTAGCTCCATCACAAGGCACAAAGGATGGTTCATTTGCATCACACTTCATATAAGGGGAGTCTAATTGTTTCCATGCACACATTTATTAATTCTACATCTAGTTACTTTCTCACTAATTCAAAAAGTATGACTGGCACAAGATACAACTTAGGGCACAATGTTTACACACACACCTAAAACTAAATTGTGTTTGAGATGTAGTGTAGCACTCAGTGATAAGCTCCATCCAATTTTTCTAGCTGAGGATAGTCTAACCCCTTCATATGCATCTTTAATATTTAGGGGTTTGATTCTTTTCTTGGGGTTTTGCATGTGATTCTTCCATTGTAGATTTATGGTGACAAATGGTGAAGTGCAACGGCATACACGTGACAAGAAGCAAAGAAGTTCAGATATCTTATGACGTTGAAAATTCAGGCTTCGGACCATCTGTGCAGACTAGGGTGCCCATAATTCACACTAGGGCTCCCAAAGTTCCCCCTATCCTTCCACAGGTGCCCTAGTCTAGTAAAATCCTCCACATCCACATTTTCTCAGGCTCCTGTGTGACAGTTTCCTCCTCGTGTTCAGTTGGTCTCCGTTACGACGCAGTCATGCAATATATTTGAATAAGATAAGGGCTCTCCTAAAACTTGTTGCACATTATGGTTTCATATTTAATTTCTTATCTTGCTTGGGTGTATTTCAGTTAATCCATTGCTTATTTATTTACTATAAACTTGCATTAGATTAGGCTATGATAATTACATTTTAGCATAATTACCTTAAATGGCCTCAATAATTCATTTGTGGAAGTTTTTCTCATCAATAGTGGGAACTCCAAGATTTTTTATTTTGATGTTGATGTTTTCTGCATCTTTAAGGCATGCTCCTTGTTTGATTCCAACTCATTAATATCCCAGTTCAAAAATTCATATCTAGAGGCAAGGGTTCTCTCCCACACACATGAAAAATCCTCAAATGGAACGTTGAACACTTTCAATCTTGCTAATACTTGATAATAAACATCTCCCATATCCATCGCTAGTGGATGAACTTGGTCCCAATCATTGTTTTCCTTTCCCAATCCTTCCCTTATCATCCATGATTTTTTTGGTGGTTGTGCACATGTACTTGTATAGTGAGATTGCCTCTAGAAGCAATGATTTCCATTTCTTTATGATCTTCCTTATCTATTTGTCATTTTCTAATACTTGCATGGTGAACCCTACATTTTTCAGATGGACTCCAAGTCGAAGCTAATAATTGGAGTAGCCTCTTTGATTGGAGAGTGATGATGAAGCATTTAGGTTTATTAAATGTTGCACATATGAGGTGAGTGTTTACATGTGGTCTTAAAACTAATTGATCTTTTCTTTTTATTCTTGGTTCCTCATAAGGGGGTGAGTGGAAGACTCCTGGAACATATGTGCATCTCCTTTATGTGCGGTTGGGCCTAAGGGGATGGTAATCGCTTCGTAGTTGGCCGATATCATTTATTTGATAGGTTTGATTAACTTTGGTCTAACCACTTCTACATACTAATTTACCATGGCACCACTAAAAAAGTGAGAGGATACTTGAGAAAAAAAATTCTTCTTCCCTTTGACCAATGATGATATCACTAAAAAATGAGAGACCATCACCTACTAGATTTTACAAGCCTATTTTGTGATCATTTCTCACATCTAGGGAAACATCTCATTTGTATCGTTCTTTATAATTGGCATGGCCATTATTTCCTTCTCAAGGGGAGGACGTACATCTTGTACAAGAGGAACAGGAAGTGACAATGGAAGGTGGAAAAATCTAGGGCTTCTGAGAAGATGAAATATGAACTGGCTCATTCTCATCAAGTTCTACTTATACTACATGATCCTCTATTTCTTTGACTTTCTTGTTCATTCTCTTGTAGTAAGGGACTATGACTCCATTGCTTTACACTTTGAGCTCTTTCCATAATGAATTAAGCTTGAAGTCTTATTTATGACCCTCGAAGAAGAGCAGTGTGATACTTGTCTCTAAATAGTGTGGAAAATTCTTGATCTAATCATGACAACCTTATTCTTTCTCTACCATTCCTTTTATTTTTTTGATTACAACCTTGGTCCACTCACTTATGATTCCTGAATCACTAACACTCCATGTTACATGTGGAAAAGTTGAAGCCTTTATTGCTTTATACTCTGGACCATACAATTTTGTACCATCATCTTGAATTCCCTCTTTGATCTAGTCAAACTTGAATCTCTTCATTTATCCTAATGTCATCTGCATATAGTCTCTTTCCTTAACATAAAATTCATCTATGCAATTCACCCCAATAATCTTTGATTTGCGAAACATGATATAAATCTAGGAGATAGAAAGTTTCTAGATCACTTTGGATGTCAAAGTTTTTCCTCGATGTATATGAATACATGATCAGGGGTGTGAAGGAAGCTTCTAGGTGTGTAGCATCACCAAAATTCTTGTTGGTGAAGATTCTAAGTGATATGGGAATCATATATGATTCCTCTTCTAATTATTGAGTTTACTGATGAACATGGATAATTTGTCTGCATAACGCGAATAGGATTATCTTGTCAATGAGTTACTGTGGTAAAATTCTCGGAGAAATATCATAACCAGAAAATCACATGTAAGATAAAGTGGTAAACTAAGTGAAATATGATCCTTACATCTTGATTAAAGACGTTCGTTTTTGTGACAACCTTGAATGAGGATTCCCCTCTAGTGTTCTGATGATAAACATGGCGAAGGCATCATTCACCCTTATGAAATGATTATTGCTCTCTTTCAAGATAAATTGAGGATACCTTTCAAATTTTGGTTCCTTTAGATAGATGTTCTAAGAAAGTGTCAACCCTTTGAATGGTCTCAAGCTTGCAAGAGCATACACCAAATATGAATTCATAGTGAACTTCTTTGAGACTGGTACCTGGAGAAACTAATGATGCAGATTGTCAATGATGATTTATCCCCAATCAATCCTATGCTTGTCTTCCATGATCATGAAAATGAATAAATCCATCTAGTCTTAAAATTATTTCATTGTTTCTTTTCCCATCACCCCGACTAAGAAGGATTATTGTATCTAAATAGCCTTCATGAAATTAACTTTGCAAGAAATACTTTTAGAACTCCGTGAAGGTTTTCTTACTTGTTTTTAACCATGAACCAAGTGCAAGGCCTTAAAGTTAGGAGTCCATTTTGGTCCACTATGTTTCTGCAAAATATTTTGAAATGACAACCATGCTGTTCCAAATGGGGATCTGCATCGAATGAGAGACTTTTAGGAGCAATCACTATCAGGGTAGAACCATTATCAACTTGAATGATTTTGGTGTCTGGTTCATATTGGTGGGACCTTGCTACCACTAACTTGATACTCTATACTAACACTGGGTGACCACCTACCACATACAACCCGCTCATCAAATTTGTTTTCCTCCACTAGCTCTCTCAGTCCTCCAGAGTATTCAATCTTTAAGATCTTTAAGGTCCATGTGGGTGGACATCACTATCCCCCACATCCGAGTTCTTGGATGAGAGAGCTGGATACTAGTTTGAGGCCCATAAATTTGAACTTCATGGATGAAATTGGTACTTCTCTATACCCAAAATGAAAGTTTACTATTTTTAGTAAATTGATTTTTTCACCCTTTTCAACTTTTTTCACCTTTGATCACTTTTCTCGTTCCTCTGAATGTTCCTCGTCCACAATACCCTTAAGATTGTTTCCCTCTGTGATAATTTTGTATTAATAGTAAGTGTTCATGTAGAGACTTAATATTTTTGGAAAATGGATTTCCCAACCTCAGATTTCAGTGGAACAAAATTTTTTGAGATGGTTATTTTTCTCTTTATCTCACATTCAAATTTTTAGCTCAAACCGATCTCTAAAACAACATGAAATAAATTTTATAAAATAAGGGCATGAATTCAAGGTTTTTCCACTGTAAAAAATCCATGTTATGCATGAAAATGAAATCAATTTTTTTTCAAGGTTCCTAGAAATGGTGAAGAATACAAAAATTTCCACAGCAATTCATGCACCAGTTTGCAACTTATGAAGATTTTCTCTTTGTGGGCTACTAAGTCAATTCTAGAACAAAAATGTCCCCAGAGCCTTTAAATTTTTTATTTTTCATGAAATTTCTTCTACCATGATCATGGGAAAATGGAGGGGTGAAAGAAAAGAGAAAAATGGAAATTGAGGAATTTGAAATTTTTTTTGCTAGAGTTCCTGGGTAGAAATAAACTAATTTGGGGGAGTGAGAAAATGGATAACTCCAGGTTTTATAGGCATGCAAGAGAGATAGAGGAAGGGGGAACATATTTCCCCCCCCTTTTCCCTTGTAATGGGATAGAGTGACACCTAAATTGTACCTTATCGCCACAGTGACACATGGAACATGCACACAGACTGAGAGGTTTGCACTAAAAGCTTAGTTTGAGCACCCAAGAGCTAGTTTTCAACTACATGAGGAACATGGCGGGGAGCATGGTAGGGGAGGAAAAAAATTATGGCCCCATTTTTCCCCTTGGAATTGGATAAAGGAAAAAAAAATTATGCATTACCTGGTGATGAAACTTAGAATACATGCAGAATGAGGAGAGGGGGGTAGAAATCTGGTGAAAGGTGCTTATAAGAGGCCTTCGGGGTCATATGGGTTGGTCTATGAGGCTTAAGGTGGGGGTGAATTTTTCTATCCCCCCTTGTCTCTTTGTAATTGCATAGAAGGATACCAAAAGTTCATATTATCCTGGTGGGTGGCAAGTGTCAAGCATGTGTGAGTTGGGAGTGAGGGCTAGAAATTTGGTTAAATGTGCTTTTCAGAGCCTCCTAGAGTCATGTGGTGAGTTCATGAAAATTAAAGTCAAGGGGAACATTTTTATTCCCCCCTATCCCTTGTAAAGGTAAAAAGGGAAAAAAAATGTGCATTAGCTTCATGGTGACACATGTAACCTGAAAACTTTTGCTAAGGACGAAGCTTATACCTTAGAGAGAAGCTTGAAAATGACTTTCCTCGAGCTCCCAGATGAATATTTGGGATCTTGTTTATATGATTTTGACTGTAAATATAATTTTGAGAAGGATGTGATGGGTATAATTGTCTTATTCAGCTGAAAAATTCCTTTAAAATGGAATTTTTGATTGAGACTGTCAGTTTGTGCCAGCGAATAATGAGTTTTGGAAAAAAATGCATGGGTGTTGTGAAAACTCTAAGATTATCACCATGTAGGGAATTGGATAAGAATTCAATTAATATTATGTTTTTACATCTGAATCATTTTAGAGATGCTGAAATGATCTCCTGAAGCACAAGTGTTTTTTTGCAGTGTAAGCTCCTTCAGCCTCAAAAACCCGCTTTTGCTAAACTTGTTCCCAAATCTCCGAATCTTCCCTAAACCTTCCTAAATCACTTGAAAAATGATCTTGGTTCATGAACACACCTCCCCTAATTAATTTATGAATTATAATGTACTATAAAGAATATGAATCAACCTTGGAAAGACTAAAAAATAGTCATTTCTAAGCCTACCAAAAGATCCGCTTTGAAAGACACTATCTCAAAATAATTTGTGAGCTTGTTTTCATTTTTTCAACACATGGGAAAGGTTAGGACCAAAAACATGAAAATTGAATTGATGGGGATCGGGCTAAGATATGGGGTGAAATAACCTAGAGGGGTTTCTAGGAAGGTTTACAATGATTTTTTTACGCTAGGGTATAGTTGTCTTGTTTTTGACTTGAATTTTGCCCTTAAAAAAACACATTACAATAGCTGACTCTCACTAGGGGACTTATTGTTGATCAAACAAAGTGAAGAAAGGATGAGAAGGAAATCTAAAATATTATTCTAAAATTTGGACAAGTTCCTTATCCTATAGGATTCATAGAGTCGTGTTAAAAACAATAGATAGATTGAAAGGAGTACACACACATAAGGAAACATAAAACATAGAAGGGAAAAATGCACACAACAGGGGAAAGGGAACCAAACACCTGAATCATCTATGGTAAAATTTTAGGGATAAACCTATTTCATTGCTTTGTACAATTTCAAGTATGGCTCACTACAGGACAAATTCAATTGTGTTCCATCTAGATACGATAAATAGAAAGCATTTTATCCACAAGTATCATGAATATGGAATGGAATAAGCCATAAAGAATCAATTTTCCCATGGCTTGCCTTTGGTTCTCTTTACTTTTCCTAAAGCAGAACAAGGTATCCATATTTTAAATCTTTGTCTTTTACTTTCTTATCAAACAAATTCTTGATTGTTAAATGATGTGCTTTGATTCTGTCCACCACCTTGAACCTATCTTCCTCAAGCTTCTCAAGAAATAAAAATATTTTATCAATAGAATAATGATGTTTCCCATCTTCCACTACTTAGAGAAATTTGAGTTGTGGCATATCAATTATAACTAGAATCTCTGCATTGATCCCATAGAGAAATTGGAACGGTGACATACGAAATTGATTTCTTTGCAGTTATTCTATCTACCCACAATGCATTGTAAATATTTTTGTGCCAATTTATTTTATTTTCATCTACCAAATTATGGACTATGATCATAATGTTCTTATTTCTCAATTTTGGCTAAACATTCCCTTGATGGTAATAGTTTGTTGCATATGACAGAGAGATCCCATAGCTGTAGAAAAATTCAGTCAACTTCTTAGAGGAAAAATATGTGGCATTTTCCACCACGATCTTTTGAGGGATATCAAAATGAAAAATGATGTTCTCTTTGATGAAATTACACACTACTTCAGTATTGGCGTGCTTGGCCGAGATGGATTCTACCCACTTTGTGAAATAGTGTATTTCCCATGAGCATGTGGGTATGACATGCACTTGAGTGAGGGTTTATAAATCCAATGAAATCCATTCCCCACTGTTTGAAGGTACATCACCACCGGCCTGTGAGGAAGTGCATTGAGCTATGGTTCTCCCTAAGAACTATTGACATGCTTCATATTTAGAGACCCATTCTTGGGTATCCACGAATAAAGTAGGTCAATAGTACCTATCACAGAGAATTTTATGGGCGGTTACTATCACATAAACATCTCCACCACATGTTTGATCATGGTATGCCTTTAACAACTGATCACATTGCTCTTTATCTACACACTTGAAGAATTATTTGTCAAATCCTCTCTTGTAGAGCACATGATTCCATAGGAGATATTTTCTTAACCTTAGCTTGAGGGTTTTTTTTTATTTGTGATCAAGATGAGGAGGGTACTTAGTCTAGGTTAGGAAGTAGGTGATGCCCACATACCACTCATTTGTGGTGTTTACAAAAATGACTTGAGGAAATTCCTTGTTGATACACTCATAGCACAAACATTCCCTTATATCATTATTTTTCAACAATGTATCATCTTCTATAATCAACCTGCACAACCCATTTTCTCTTGACTAGGTTTTGAATCTTTAATTTCTAAGTCATATTCTTGAATTCTTACTAACCAATTACCCCTTTTCGTTCCTGGATCATGTTGGGTGAGGATTATCTTAATGACAGAACCTAGGACCATTACCACTGTATGAGAGTTGAGGATATATAGCCAAAAGTTCTTTACTACATTGACCAAGACATAAAATAATTCTCCAGTTGATTATACTTAAGCTCATGGTTTTTTAGAGGAGAGATCATGAAAGAAATGGGAGCTTTGAGGCCTTCTTCATTCTTCTGGACCAAAATGGATGATATTGTGTGTTCCAAAGCGTAATATTACAAGATGAACTCTTTGTCAAAATCAAGATGAACCAAGGTAAGAGCCTTTTCTATGACCTATTTTATTTCCTAAAATTCCATTTTTCCTTCCTTGTTCCATTTGAAGCTTTCTTATGGTTTCATCATGACATTGATGTGCTTAGTTAGCTCGGCGAAGGTTGAGACAAAGCACCGAAGGAAGTTGATTTTACCAAAGAAGGAATGGAATCATTTTTTACTAGTTGGAAACAAAAAT
This sequence comes from Taxus chinensis, assembly GCA_019776745.2. Classification (NCBI taxonomy): domain Eukaryota; kingdom Viridiplantae; phylum Streptophyta; class Pinopsida; order Cupressales; family Taxaceae; genus Taxus; species Taxus chinensis. Next base: position 893,925,665 of record CM034150.1, read on the forward strand.
TCTTGGATGGATTTTATTATTTTTGGATCTATATTTTCCCCCTGCTTGTACACAATGTGCCTAAGGATTTTTCCTGTAGTGACCTCAAAGATGCACTTCTTGGGGTTCAAGGATATTCGATGTTGTCGGCATCTGATGAGTACTTGTTCAAGATGTTGTATGTGGTCTCCTCACTTCTTTAAGAATACCATGAGATCATCTAGATAGATTATGATACAATACTTGAGGTCTTTGAATACCATATCCATTTCTCTTTAGAAGGTAGCTCCTTGTTTTCATGTGTTTTTGCATGGGTAAAATTCACCTGAAAAAAGGACAACTATACCCTAGTGTCAAAAATTCCCCATGTCATACCTTTGTAAAACCCCCCCCAAATTAACCTATGCCTCAGTGTTAAGTCCAATATTGTCCTTTAGTGGTCCATTTTTGAATGTAATTAGTCCCCCTAGGTGATTTAGGAAAAAACAAAATAATTCAAGTGCCTTTGGAGCAGTATTTTTGAAGGTGAGTCTTCAAACAAGCTTAGAAAGGGCTTTCACCAACCTTTCTAAGCCAAGTAAACAATCACAGGAGAAATTCCAAAGACTCATAATCATCATGGAGATGTATCCAAGAGCCAAAAACATCAAGGAACATATTTAGGAATATTCAGAGGTTTAAGATCCAATTCACCGAAAGTGGGTTATTGAGGCCGAAGGAGTGGTGGTGCATATCAACTTGCAACAATTAATATGGTGTTCATTGAATCAAAGTCATTAAATCATCAAACTAAGGGACATAAACTTTAAATAATGGCAGTGTTTTATGCACAGTTACAAAGAATTTAGGAGGTATGGAAATAAATAGCTGTCACTACTATACTTAAAATAACAACGCTTGAAAGTAGACGAAACTTAGAACTGAAAGAAAATGGCTTCTAAACACTATGAATAAGACAAAGCTTGCAAATTCAGAATGCAAATAAAGAAGATAAATTTCTTCCTATTCTAACATGTAATGAAACAGATCAAAAAAAATATGGAGGGTTTTAGCAGACCACAAGTGGGCCCTACCTTCAATGCCAATCCCTCCTAAATCTTATTACTAAAGGATAATAAACAAAACTCAGATATTTTATTAAATTTTCATGAACATTACATCAAGAACAAAGAAATATCCTCTTCTCTCTATCCTACCTCTACATATCTGCGTATTCTATGTTTTGTTATCATTTCTAGCATTAAAACCATTTTCTTTTATTGATTTCATTTACAGCAAGATGTGAGAAGAAGAGTTTAACTAGGAGTTCAAATAAATTAAGTGAAAAATATTTGATAGAGTAAGTGGAATATCTCAAAGAAAACAAAAAGAGATTAAACACATGCATCGGAGCTAATAACATGTGTTCATTTAATTGACCAATTCCTTTAGTCACATTTAACTTCAATCAACCAGTTCTTCAGTAGTTTGCAATGAATAATGTAATATCCCTTAAAAGGAAACTTCTAGAAAATATGGATATTTTTGTTAAATCCTATTAGCAACATTATTGCAGAAATAAACTTTTACAATAACAACAATAATCTAAATAAAAAAAGTGAACCAATATGGAAAAAATAGTCTTTTATTTATTTATTTCCAACCAAATACAATAAAATAATACCAATGTCTGAATACAATAGCCTAGAGCTAAATTGGTAGAACAATTACACCCTGAAATGTCACTGCAACCCCTGAATGGAATTGTCAAGATCAGATGTGAGGGTTTTCGTCCTCAGATCTATGTTTAAATAAGGGTTTTCATCCTCTATTACCAATGTAGAAGAAAATAATTGACGAATTTCCAAGATGTGTTACAATGAACCCCCAACTCTTCCTTTAGAACTCTCAAACACTCCAAAGTGGGCGCCCCATCCTAAAATTAGGATTAAACATTTTAAATAATAATTTGTTTGCCCCTTATCCTAAAATTAGGATTTAAAAAAGCATGAAACTCCCTTTTTTATTAAATCTAAGTGTGTGCCTAATAATACAAGTCAACCTTCTATTATTATTTTATTCTATTAATACTTTTTGGATTAAAATATAATTTAGTGTCCTTTTCTAATTAAAATATAAAAATATCCTTGGACCACTTAAATTAATTAATTTTCCTCTTTTAATTTCCCCTTAGCCTACAGAAGATAATAACAATAGGCTTCAGGTGTTCAGAATTAATTAATTCTGAAAAGGGGACATTACATAAACATAGGTAGCACCAATCCAAAAACTTAAAATTTTAAAATACCTAGATCCAAACTAAAATAATCCCTCAAGTGATCAGTAGGAAGGGCTTTCCATTTTGCAAAGACTACATGCATTTTGCAAAGACTACAACCAATTTCAAGAAAGATGGAAAATTACTCTGGGAGAAATTGGTACTTCAGCCTTATTAGATAACACTAATCTAGAGCCCGTCTTGGTCACAATCACAGTGTTCTGCTCTTGTGTACCTTGTTGTCTTGTATCTCCTAGTTGTCCCAGGCATTTTCATGCAAACAAAAATACCATAAGTTTACAAAAAGACTCCTAATATTTGACAATTCCTAGTGAAAGAGACTGTGTGCATGGTATCCATGATCTAATCAAAACCCAATTCTGATTGATTTTTTTCAAGATACTTAATTATCAGATATTACCAACATTGTCTATTTCAATAAAGCCAGTCCCATCTCTATATTTGTTGATGATACCTTAATCAAATTGCCAACAAGTCAAAATAATCGTACTGACCATCAAAGAGACCAACTAAAACACCATTGTTAATGCTTTCTGAACTGCCCTCTTTTTTCCCTCCAATATCATTAAAAATGTTGTTCCCGAACTAAGGGCATTAATAACTACGCAACAAAATAAAAAAGAGTTTAAGCATTACTTTAATACATTTCTTTGTTATAAATAAAATGGAAACTTGTTTAATCGACTCGTTATGGTGGCAGCGGAGTGTTGTTATAATAAAGCACAGAGGTTTAGTCCCACATGGATTAGTGTTTGCACTTATATATGCTTTATATAGAGAAACACATATATGGCAACGTGAAAAAAGAATTATTGGCAGAGTCGGGAGAATTTCTACCTAGTTAATTTTAAGTCAATATTACACGGGGACACGTCCCCCCCCAAAACTAGCAAATACGGATCGTCGCAGACATCCTTGGGATGGCAGAACTGGGGGGAAACATTCCCCCCCCACGTTTCCAACAAAGGGAAAAACATGGGGGATGTCTAGGAATATTAGGGGACGTCTCGGGGAGGTCTGGTTATTTTTATACTTTATTTTTTTAATAAAAAACTTTTTTTTAATCTTTTTAAAACCTGACACTTTTTAATCGCACTCTTATAGTGTAAGATTGTGTTTGGAAGCCACTCATCTCTATTCGAACAAAAAGTCAGTATGTATAAATCTAATTAAAAAACTAAAATTCACTTTGGAAGCTCCACTCACTTAACAAACTTACAAAGCCTGTATGTATATTTCTATATGAAGAGAAACATTGTGTAGATGATAAAAGGAGTAAGACACAGATCAAAAAAAAATCTAGTTAACAATAACCCGACTGTATTGTATTACAAAGACATAATAAGAATCAAGAGTGAGTACTGTCACAGACTGTTATTCATAGATTTTCAAAAAAGGATTTGTATATTTTTTAATATTTATAATTTTACATATTATTTTAATAGCCGTCCCAAAATTTTAGAAATTTTTTGCCGCCCCAGAGTCTTAGGGAACACTGTTTTAAGTGAGACACTACTCATAGTGAAAAAGAAGGTGAATTGGTCAGCCTCTCCAGCATCTCCATGTGGCATGATATCATGTTATCAAATTGAGGGGTTGTCAGGATCTTGCAATGTCTTGTGCTCGGAGTTGATTGAGACATTAGCTAGGAAAAGACAATAGCTCAGAATATTGCCATTTGGCACCCCATTTTGGACTTCAAAGAAATGAGTAGGGTCATTATTGTTGCCAACAAGTGGCAGAGACCCATGCATTCAGCTATGGATAAGAAGGGGAGTTAAATCGCGATAGGTGGCAGATGGTCAGTAACGCAGACTTGGAAGGCAAAAACGGAAAGCACACTAAGCATCTTTGTATGCAAAGGTTCGGGATTACGCCACGCAGCTTGATCCCATAGATGCAAGGTAGATAGGGAGATAGCCGCAGTTTATAAACAACTGTTGGGGAGTGAGGGACTCATGAATCATGACATGTGTCGCTACACCGTGTCACCATAGAGACTAGATCAGGAGCTATTTATTTGGAGTTTAATGGGGTGTCTATACAGTGGATGATGTGGAGCAATAAGAGTCCACAAACTATGTAATTTAGTCTAAGAACACTAAAGGTATTTAAATGGCAGTTTAAAGGTCGACATATAAGCCAAGTAAAAAAGGTTGCGCATTCTCAGTTTTAGAAATGCACAGCAAACAGAATACCCAACACTTTTAATAGTGTGTCATTAGAACCAATTACAATTTTATTTCATGAGAGAGCAGTAAACAAAGTGTACAATTTGAGTAGAGAATTTTTCCATTATTATTTTGTTTATATATATCAGAATCATGAACTAGAGTGTTAAACACAAATAACAGTTCATATAATCAATTAAATATGTAATTGTATTGATACAGAGACCAATCAAAAACAGAGATCAAAATATAGTGCTTTACACGGGTGAAATACACATCTTTTATCCAGGATCAATCAAACTTATCTCTCTCTTGTGTGTACAGGATCAGACACCTTGAGCTATGGCTGCTTATCCATGGAGAAAAAATATAACATAAATCATGTCTTGTCCTGGCCAAGAAGCATTCAGGTTATATGTAATACCCCGATTAGGACATGTGAGATGCCCTTTCCCCACAAGCCCACCCGCCTTCAGTTTTTCACACACGAGATGTCTGTAAATGTATTACCAGAGAGTTCTCCAAAAGATGGTCCTTTTCAAAAATCATTACTAAACTTCTATAGGATTTTCCTCGGGTAGTTGACAACCAACACACCCGTCACAACACTTTCAACCCATTCTATTCTAACCTAAACCCCTTTTCCATCATTAAAAATGCTAGAACAAAACTCATTGATTTGCTTTATAGTCACGATAAATATACCAATTTCAAAAAAAAAATGTATATACCAATGTTACATGGGGTCGCGACCCTAGATTTAGGTGACTTCCTAGATGTCCCGAACATTTTGGTGACTCAAAGGGGACATCCTCAATTTATTTACTTTTTAAAAATTTACCTGAATTTTTACAATTAAAAAACTGTTATAACTTATTTTAACCAAAAATATTGAAACCTAATCCCAAAAGTACACTTAAAAACATTAAATAAACTAAGCCCCTAAATTTCATTGAATAAAGTACAAATATTTTATTTTTATTTTTTATATATTGTTTTAATAGCCATGCCGCCATTGTCCCCAAAAATTTGGGGAATTTTTTGCCATTCTAGAAACCTCACCATCTACCCCCATCCCCAAGTCTTAGGTAAGTATGGTATATATCCTTTATTGACCATTAGGTCTTAATAAAAGTTTTAAGGGAGAAAGCAAGTAGCATGACTTGCCCTTCACAATAACTCAGTTTGAAAAACACAAACAAACAAACACATTCAAAAATTAATGAAAATTTGAAATACAAATAAAAAATCATATTTAATATATCCATCATTTAGACATAGAAATAGGCATAAATAGGCAGCAGTTACTGCTAAAGAAGTAAAACCTTTGAAAAGGCCGTCAAAGTATCACAAGTTGAAACTAAAATGCTTAGACAAATGCACATAGAAAAAAAATTGGGACTTCAATATCTTGACTAAACTTTTCACTTGGATGAAATAGGAACGGTGCGTGCATAGCATGTATTTTCAGGCCGAACCACCAAAAACAACAGAAATATTGAAACAAGCATGATCTTCTCATATAACAGTCATTTTTGGCCCCTCAAGTTAAGTTTTTTATCCAGCCTAAGACTGACTAACTTGGATAACTATTGGTTGACTCTCAAGTAATAATGAGTCAAAAAGAATCGTGTGACTAATGGAATCCTACCCACTAACGTAATTACAAGATACCCACCACATGTAAGTGCAGTGTTCATTGAAGGAAGCTTGTAAAATAACTATAAAGCAACACATTAATATGAATGTTTAACTTGATAAGACCGAAGATGAAAATACACACACAAAATACCATGAAATAAAAACTACTAGTTATAAATACATTAATCAGTAATCATGCCATGTGTTCAAGTTATCATGATAATGTTTAGCAGTGTGGTTGGGAAATACAAGGACATAGCTATAATGGCATAAAAAAATATAGAGAAATGATTTTTTTATAAAGGATATTTACACAACTCATCACACCCCCAGGCTTAATTTCTTGAATGTCCTCATTTAAGTGGTTCGTATCCCTGCTACTAAAAATAACATTCAGACCTGAAATCAATTGGGGTTTCGTCCCTTATTTTTCTAACAAGAAGTAGCCACTGTTTATCATTAACATGTGTATAAATATATTATGTATCCTTTCATTGATTGGTTTGTCACCTATCCATGGCGGTATCATAAAGTGAAAGATTGGTGGGTGATATTCAATAGGAAACTAGCTGTCTGCACATTATGTAGCAATCTCAATGTATGTATTTAGTCTTTTTAATGTTGGCATTATATTAGGGTAAGAGTGCATCTTTGTCCTTTGTAGTTCAGGAGAGATCTCATTCCATCACATCCAGCATGCTTGTACCACTTGAATCCCATGATCTATAATCATTTCTTAGACTTCCTCATGGGTTTCTTTCCTCATTTGTTACACTCTCATCCTAATCACCTTCTTCTTTATATAATTTTCATACTACTCAGCAACCTCTCACATTTTTTTGGCCTCAGTCTTGACAAACAATGGTTGGACCTTTTCTAAATGATGACACCCTTCCATTTTCCTCACTTTGTTTAGTTCATTTGCAAAGTAAGAACACATGGATTTAACTTGAACATATCTAATGCATATAATTAGAATCCAATCCCTGTCATATTCAAGGGCATAATTGTGTAAATAAAGTTCACATAACAAGTTCTAAAGTTCATGGATGTTATTCTGATGTAATTTAAAGAAGCTCCTAGTTACACTGATATCATATGATATGTCAAAATTAATATAGGTGAGTGTAAGTTGTAACATATTTTCATCAATAAGATAACATAAACATTTGATGGAGACATACATTTGAATATCTCATGGGCCACCTAGATTGTCTCTTATTGATTCTACTTCAAAATTTTAATTTCTCTTTCCTTTTCCTTGAGTTATTTCTTATGCTTAGAGATAAGGACTTATTTTTAATTTTCCCATCTTCCTTCTATCCTATTAACAAAGGTATCAAATTACAACATCAAATAATCAATATCCAGTAGCATATTCTATGTGGCCATCTCCTTATAAGGTGGTTTAACAGGTTACCTTATAACTTCATGAATAAAAACTTGTGGCTACAATTGTATCATAATTTATTCCTACACACCATCATATTGTGCATGTTCCAAAACTTTATCAATTACTTCATCAACTACTCGATCAACATATGCAAGAATTTGTTCTTGTAGCTCCATATCTTATTCAACTACCACAAACATCTAATTTTTTTCACTTTCTTATTCCTATTGCTCAAGGGGTTTCTCAATAACTTCTAGAATTTTTTCATGTCCAATTTCTCGTCTAACTTCCTCTTCCTTTCCTTCCTCATGAGATTCCACTTCACGAACTATTTCCTCACCCTAAGATGGTTCTTTTTGCCACTCCATGGGTTGTTCATGGTACTCTTTCTTATGAATAAGGGCATCAATATCTCCCTATTGTTTCTCCATTGACTGAGGTGTAGACACCAAAATTGGGTCACACTCCCCTTGGTACCCTTTTGAACAACTAACATAAACACTTTTACCTAACCATGACCCTTACATCACACATTAATATTAATTTAATCACTTTAATTAAATTAATATTCATCCTCACTTTATTCATTATTTAATTATCTTAATTAAACCAATTTCCACCTCACCTAGACACCTCACCCCACAACCTCACCTAGAAACCTCATTATAAACATATTTTTAGTATCTATCTACTCACCATAGCTAACTAAGACTTAGTTCAACCCTAAAAAATCAATGCCTATTATTTCTCTAACCACATCCCTGCTCATTCATAGATAACGTCCTTTATGATCTGTGATAAATGGACAGACCTAGCCCAAATGATTGCAAGATCTGCCATTTTTAGAAAACCTAGGGAATCCCACCTTAACTGACACTGGTCATCCTGAAACTGACGCCAGTCAACCAAAAACCGTCGTCGGTTACCATTTATGCATTTTGGTAACCTTGTTTGAGAGGTTGACAACACTCTTGAATTTTGGAGCAAAAGGGAGATCTGCATGCAAGAAAGAGCCAGAGATCTTTTGCACATCTTAGTAGCCATAACCAACATCAAGATAGATCCAGAGGTATCACTCTCACAGTAGCATTCTGAGAAGCACCACCACGACACCAAGCTCCTTCCCACTGATCAACTATCACCACCACCCAACCATTGGACTTACAACATTAGTAAGTGCATTTATCACCTATTTCATTTCATCCTTTGTTCTGTTTTAAAGGTATTTTGTCATCTTTGTTATCATTTTCTATTAGCATCTCCATTCCCCCACCATTCACTTTCTTGCAAACTCAACCCTTCAACACCATACCATTTTATCATATCTGAGTGTTCCTAAGATCCCCGCAAACCTCACCATTCGCCTTTTTATCTTTGACTAACCTCATACCTATTTATACAATAAGATCTTATTGAGTTTATATCATTTCGACAGTACCGATGCTAGTTACCCATGATCGTTGTTAGTTTTCTCTAAACCATCATCGATTACATCTCACGGATACCGGTCTTTGTGTTTTGGTCATCCTATCAATAACAATACTTAATAATATTCACCCAAACAACCTAAGTGATCCAAAATGTGAACCTAACTAATACCAGAACCCTGACTAAGTACCCCACCTCTGAATCTGATCATAACCTAGCCTATTATGTTAGAATTTATTATTTTATTTGGTTGAGATACCTAAATCATATCGCTTACAGTAGGATTATATTTATTTACATTGTTTCTTACATTAAATTGTATTTAACAGTGGGTTTACTGCCATTGAGGAAGTATCACACTTCATGGATCTAGCACACGCTAGGTAACCCACTGACATATATTATTTAATCCTCTTTTTTTTGTCTTGTTGTGTATTTCAGGTAGTTCCTCCTATCCAAAAGTAAGACCTCACAGTCAGCATTGGATCAAGAATTTAAAACGTGCGCACAACCTTCAAACTGACCATCGCAATGGGTATTCCTCCTCAGCCCATAACATTATCTGTTTCATCGCATTCAAAACGTAAATAAAATGGTGAAAAATAACAAGTTTGTAATCCAATCCCTGTCATATTCAAGGGCATAATTTTGTAAATAAAGTTCACATAATAAGTTCTGAAGTTCATGGGTGTTGTTATGATGTAATTTAAAGAAGCTTCTAGTTACACTGATATCATATGATATGTCAAAATTAATATAGGTGAGTTTAATTTGTAACATCTTTTCATCAATGAGATAACATAAACATTTGACGGAGGCCTACATTTGAATATCTCATGGGCCACCTAGACTGTCTCTTCTTGATTCTACTTCAACCTTTTAATTTCTCTTTCCTTTTCCTTGAGTTATTCCTTATGCTTGGAGATAACGACTTATTTTTATTTTTCCCGTATTCCTTTTATCCTATTAACAAAGGTCTCAAATTGCAACATCAAATAATCAATATCTAGTAGCATAGTCTGTGTGGCCATCTCCTTATAAGGTGGTTTAACAGGTTACCTTATAACTTCATGAATAACAACTTGTGGCTACAATTGTATCATAATTTCTTCCTACACACCATCATATTGTGTATGTTCCAAAACTTTCTCAATTAATTCATCAACTACTTGATCAACATCTGCAATAATTTTTTCTTGTGGATCCATAGCTTGCTTAACTACCACAAGCATCTATTTTTGTTCAATTTCTTGTTCCTATTGCTCAAGGGGTTGCTCAATAACTTCTAGAATTGTTTCATGTCCAATTTCTCCTCTAACTTCCTCTTCCTTTCCTTCCTCCTGACTTTCCACTTCATGAATTGTTTCCTCACCCTAAGCTAGTTATTTTCCCCTCCATGGGTTGTTTGAGGTACTCTTGCTAAGATGGGATTTAAATGTTTTGGTTTAGAGGTCGTTTGGATTTTTTTTTTTGAGCGAGTGGGAGCACTTAGGTGGTGTAGGAGTGGATTTAGAATATTTCCATTTACCATTTGAGGTAGAGGATTCAAGAGTGGAGAACACCAGATAGGGTTTCAACAACAAAAATTCTCTCAAGAGATACATGTACATGGTTTTCCTTAGTAGATGGAAAAATTTTAGTAGAAAGGGGTTCTTCAGGTTGGGAGGTTGATGTTGTAGTATTTGGGATGTGTTCAAAGGATCTCTTTATGTTTTCCCTCCTCTTTCTCTTATTTCCCAACAAATTATCTATACTATTTTCCCTTACAAATTATTCCCACTATATCTTAGGATAATCCCTTTGTAGGGTATGTTTCACTACCAGGGTTATAAGGAAATGGTGTGACAATGCAACCCTACCCATCTATACTTTTTACTCATTCTCTTCAATATTTCATGCAAGAAATTAGGTACCTTTACTTTCTTATTGTTTTTAAATGATTCAATAATTTGAAATGAATTATATTCAATCTAGAATACCTTCCCTCACAATTAAAGCAATTAACTACAAAATTTACAACCTCAGCCCATAAGGGTTTAAGGGATGTTCTTTGTGTATCTTTCCCATTGGTGATGAATTCATCATCATTATCTATGAATTATCTCATGGCTGCTTCTAGGTTAGTTTTCTTTGGGAATGGTTCTCTATGGGTAGGTAGGCCAGTTATTTTTTCCAAAATTTCATCACTGAGTTTGACTGCTAAGCTCGTCACCTTTTTCTCCCAATTACTGAATGTTTTAGAAAATTCTTCCACCATTTCTTCATTAAAACCATAAAACCTGTTGATGTAGTCTAACTAACCATTATCCTAAAAATACTACAAAATTCGAGGATGGATCAAAAGTTGATAATGCTCAGTGGGTTCATGCCTTATTGAATCTCCTCCCATGGTGATTAAGTAGTGTTCTCTAGTTTCAATACACAACAATATAACTTTACTTTAAAATAATGATGCACAATTGAGTTTTGTGAACTTTTTTTATATCTCTCTTTTTTAAACTTTGGGACTGAGAGGACATGCATCACAGTTAAGGGAGAGAAATCATCAATTGATGTGACCATGTGAAGCATGTAAAATGAAGTGATTTGAAAACATTTTATTATGTGGAGGGACACACATAGCTTGAAAGGTGATGGTCTGTAAATGCAACATATACATGGTGACTCGGCATAAATGCTAACTAATTATAATTATTCTAAATATACTTTATTAAACTAATAGTTGAGTGCACTTATCTTGATGTTTATTGAAATGATGATTGTGCATGCTTATTTAAATTTCATCTTGGATACATGTAAGCTTACTGTGATGCTACAGACATGTGTTAAACTGATTTTGACCTCTCCTTACAAAAATCAGATGACTCCCAGAGAAGGAACTCCAATCTGTTGGGGGTGCCAATTATTTCTTGTTCATCTCCCACATGTGCATGCATCATACAAAATAAAAACTCTATGAAATAAAATGTTTTAGCAGAGTGTTGTTGATCACTAGATGGGTTGATCACAACACTTTTATTTGACCTTGGAATATCTAGAAAGATGAATGCACCAAGGCCATTGATATTGATCAATCCTATGTAATCTCATAAGGTGATCCAACATGATCAACCCTTGAGGGTAACTCTAACATCCTTACTTACATCCTTCTTATACCTCCTCTAAATAGTTTCATTAATGAATCTTTGTCAATTGGCTTCTTTTACAATCTCATCATATGGTCATTGATTAGCAGTTTGAACCTTACAAAATCTATAGTAGTGATTTTTACATCTCTATTAGGGAAGATCTTCTCAATCTCATAGGGGCCTAGCCACCTTTTCATAATATTTCCTACATGATCCTTGTATTTTGAATCAAATAAGAGTATCTAATCACCTTCTTGGAATTTTCTTGTCTTAATGTACCGATCATGTCATTTGAATCTTTTTTTTTACACTACTTCTTTGTTATATAATGCTTGTTTTCATAGTTCATCCAACTCATTGAGTTGGAGAATCCTTTGTAATTGAGCTTTTGATAAATCTATGCCTAGCTCAAGTGCAATCCTCAGTGTTTTGTGCTCAAATTCAATTGGTAAAACAACAGTCTTACCATACAAGAGTTCAAATGGTGTGAATCTAGTTTTGATCTTCCATGTTGTGTTGAATGCCCAGACTTCTTCTCGAAGTCTGTCTGCCTAATATTTCCTATGGAGTACATGGTATTTTACAATATGGCCTCTATCTCCATGTTTGTAACCTCTACTTGGCCATTATATTGGGAATGGTATGGTATAGAATTTCTATGCCTGATTTCATATTCTTTAACTAGATCAAAAATTACATCAGTAGTAAAATGTGTACCTTGATCTAGTTACAATTTCCCTTGGAACTCCATACCTAGTGAAGATGTTCTCATGTAGGAACTTGGAAACTTTCTCACTTTTCTGGTTTGGAAATACCTTCACCTATGTCCACTTGGTTAGATAATTTTTACATACCAAAATGTGTTCCTTTTTGCTAATATTGAGGGTCTATGGGGCCAATAAAATCTAATCCCCACTTGTCAAAAGGATGTAAGGCCATAGTTGATGCTTGCAATTTCATTTCATTAGAATCTGGTGGGCTTATCCAATTTTCTAGAATTTATCACATCTCTTAGTGTATAGTTTTGTCATACTTATGTAATATTAGCCAATAATAACCAATATTCAACATCTTCTTTGCCATGTCCTCTTGGTACATCAAAATTTCCTCCACAAGGTTCATTGTGGTAGCCTCTGAGGACATCATATATGTCTCCTCTATCATCTATACACCTTCTCATTATTTGATCCTTGTCCTGTATGAAGTAGAAATATAACTATCCAAGAAAAATTTACACTCTTTTCAACTATATATTTCTTCTCATTGTATAAGTAATGTGGAATATGTTTTACCTGAGACCAAGTAGTTGGATATGTTTGGATACCAAGGTGTTTTTGTAAAGATAAGAAAATAAATGATCATCTGGAAAGGATTCATTAACTACTTACTCTTCATTGTTTATTTCCATCCTAGAGAGGAAATATGCTACCCATGCTATCCTTTCCTGGCTTCTCCACTATGGTAACATCAAATTCTTGTAGAAGGAGCAGCCACCTTATGATTTTGTTGCTTACTATTGGTTTGTTTATCAAATTTTTTATTGCAGCATGATCATTTTGAATGAGACACTGGATAACATGTGATGTAGTGTCTAAATTTATTAATAGCATATACAACTTCCAAGAAATCCTTTTCTATTACTGTGTAATTTAATTCTGCATGCTGCAAATTCTTGCTAACATAATAAATTACATAATTCATAAATTCATCTTTTTATCCATAAGATACGACTCCAATAGCATGGTCCGATGCATCATTATGGATGTGCAGAAAGGTGGGTTATAATCAGGTCCTCTCAACACTAGTAGTAGTAGTTAGCATTTGTTTCAAAGTTTGAAAATCATCTTCATAGCGTTTAGTCCAAACAAAATTAGCATCCTTTCCTAGTAATACAAAAAGTGGTGCAATTGTAATCTTGCTAAATACCTTTTATGAAACTTCTGTAATAACCAGCATGCCCTATAAATCTTCTAACATCCTTATGTGTATTTGGTGTTGGTAGGTTGATTATAATAGATACCTTTGTCCTGGATCAACCTGAATTCCTTTAGAGGAAAGCTAGTGTCCCAAAACTATACCTTCATAACATCATCATGTAGCAACTTCTCATAACTCAAGGACAAATTATGCTATTTGTATCTTTTCAAGACCTTATCTAGATTTTGTATGATATTCTTCAAAAAAAAATCCATGTCACAGTGAATTCATCTCATGTAGACTTACATGTAGTCATTCATTCAAATCTGAAAAAGATACTCAAGACTGCCCTTTGGAATGTAGTAGGTGCATTACACAAGCCAAATGGAAGAACTGGATAGGAAAATGTTCCCCATGGGCATGTGAAGGCAATTTTTTCTTGGTCCTCTGGTGCAATCTAGATCTGATTATAGCCATTATATCCATCAAGAAAAAAGAAATAATTTTTACGAGCCAAAGTATCAAGAACCTAGTCAATGAATGGTAATGGGAAGTGATATTTCTTTGTGGCTTAGTTCAACTCCCTATAATTTAAACATATCCTCCATTTTCCATTCTTATTTGTCATAATGAAAAGAGGTGATATCCATTGACTGTCTGATATGGGGTATATAAATCCAACATCTAATAGCTTCTTCAATTCTCCTTTTACAATTTGTCTTACTTTTGGGTTCATTCTCCTTCGTGGCTTCCCGATTGGGTTACAATTTTATTTGATATAAATTTTGTGTGTACAAAGCCTAGGATGAATTCCATGCATATCACCATAATCCCAAGCAAATATTTTTTTTTTGTTTTTGCAAAAGAGCAATTAGAAATTGCTCTTGTTGTCTACTCAGCATCTTGTTTACATTTAGTGGTCTTCCTGGAGTTATTTCCACATGTTTGGAGAGATCCATCATTGAAAAATTGTTGTTATTAACTGAATTTTGTAGATAAACATGGGGAATAAGTTGATGAAGAATACAATTATTACCTGGAATATCCATGGTTATATGTTGAGGTAGAACTTGGTTCAAAGGAAAACTCAAGCACCTTAATATTTCATCCACTTCTTCATTTCTTCCATAGTTGTTCTGAAGAACATTGGAGAGAACAACATCTTCTTCTTATCCTTCAATTATACAAGACTTCTCCAACAACATGAGATATTGTATAGATCTATGATAAGCTTCTAGTTATTTAACCCAAATTATATGATCTTCATTATTCAACAGTTGGGTAGGAGGATAGAGCATAAGATTCTTGGTTCCATTTCCATTTGATATAATCATGTTGCTAGACCTAGAACTGATGAATGCATTAGTAGTGGCCAACTATGGCCTTCCTAGAATAACAAGATAACCTCATAAACTTGATTTTGGTTGAAGGTCAATAAATTCAACAAGGTATTTCCAAGAGTCTACCACCACAGCTATGTCCTCAAGGACTCCTTCAAGCATCATCATTGATCTATCTGAAATTGTAATATTGTAGTTGTTGGCCTTAGCCCTTAGAATTTTAGATCATCCATAATTTTCTTGGTCATGACATTAATGGCTGCCCCTAAGTTAATCAGAGTGCTCTTTATTGTTGTGTCATTAATTGTAACGTTTACCAAATGACTTCTTGGATCTATGTACTTGGGTAAAACTGAATTTCCAAGCATGATATCAACCAATTTTCCAATAAATTGTATAGTGGATGGATCCTTCCTTCTTATTCCTAGTTATTTATGTGTAGATGCTATCATCCAATTTTTCTCCCCTAGCAAATTGGACAAATGACAAGATTTTATCACGACAATTAGTTATGGGGCCCACTAGGGGAAAAATGGTAAAATCAAACATTATGATTTTAAAATACCCCCTAACATTGTTTCTTAGCTCCCTGGCACTGGAAATTGTATAATTCTCTAAGGAAGTTAGAAGAATTATTAAAAAATTGTTTTTGGTGTTTGGAGAGCTAGCTGAGCTCATCTTATATAATATCGAGATATAAAATTGAAGGGTCGAGCTGAGTTGGATTCCCTACATGCCAATTTTTTTTTATGAATATCTGCTAAGATATTTTGGTGCCAATACCAATCCATGTCTCGAGTTTTCCAGAGTTCACATATTACACTTTCCATCCGATAAATTCAACGGGAATGTGAGCTAATCAAGATCTATACACCTATCTCAGGCTGAACTATGAAAAACATGAAACCGATCCCAGACACAATTGTATTAAAACTGAATGGTGTGTCAGGGATTGTGAGTTCATAGACACCATTGAGTTCTCTTACAGGGAAATCATTTTATTCTTAAGAAATGAGCTATGCTTTTCTTCAAGGGATAATCTCGAGTTATTCTGAAGAAACTGTTATCTTTCCCCTTTTTCATTGCAAGCATTGACATGTGATTTTTCTTGATAACGTGTGTTCCTTTGATTTTTGGAAATCATGCTTGCCATGGATGAGTCATTTTTGCTCTTGGATTCATTAGGCTGAAATGATGTTGCTTGCAAAGAATCCACTTTTTTTCTTCTGATAGATAAGTTGTAATCTGGTAATGAATGTTTGCAAACTTATCTCTTTTTATTAACAAATCCTTGGATCAATTCCATTGATCCAAGGTATTTTAAAAATCCTTCTTACCTGATCTAAATGGTAAACTGACATTCAGAGGTTGGAGGACATAATGGACTAAACTCTTGTATGTTTACAAATTCTTTTATCTTCTTGAAAGATCATGATATGCATTTTGTTGTATGTTATGTGCTCAGATATTTTTGATTGATCTCTTCAAGACACTTAACAGCGTTAAGTGGAACGAGACCTGCTTCAAGGACTATTGAGGAAAAATATAAGTCCTAGACCTATGAGATCTATCCTAAGGGATTCTAAACTAAGGTAAAGGTACCTATTTTCTATCTATGTCTACTTTATTTAGGATAACATCCTATCTTAAGTTGCATGTTCTAAGTTGGGATGTGGGGAATAACCTAAGGTGATGCTAGGTCTATTTCTAACCTTATACCTAATACTAAATTGTTATGAAGTATGACCTATCCTAGGATGGCAATTTACCTATTGTAATGTTGAAAACCTATGGTAAATACTTCTAAACTATCCTATGGTCATATCCTAAGCTAATGGTATCTATCCTAAACTAATGAAGTATTGGAAAGGGACCTAAGGGTCATATGGAAAAGTGGAAGCTTGGTGACAGTTCCTAAGTTATTAATTTGATTTGATTTTTGAAATAAAGGGACAACGTACTACCAGTTTAGGTAGAGGCATGTAAATTAGTGGAAGTCTACGTGGAGTCATCACTAAAATTTAGTAATGCATGCAGAAGTTGAATTAGGATTCACCAATTTTGGATGGCGGTGGCATGGAGAGATAGGTGGGAGTTTGGAATTAATGACATTTATGAACCTCAGGTTTGGTGAGAAAACCGCCTTGGAAACCATGTGGGTGGATTTGTTGGAGGTTGTTTGGTCATTCATGCTCTCTAATTTTTCCTCTACATGGAGCTATTTGGTTCTTCGAACCAACAGTTCTATTTTTAATTTGTGGCTATTTTTGATTCCCTTGGTCTATTTTCGATTTAAGGGAAGTATTTGAGACAATTGAGAAAGAAGTATTTGGTTGTTGATCTCGTTTGGAGAAGAAGAAGTTTTGGAGGCTTGGCATGGAAATCTTCTTCAAACCGACAAAAGCACTATCAGGCATGATAGGCTCTATCCATTAAGATTGCTTTCTTTTCTCTAAATGTCTCATTAAAATAACTCTGCTCTTGTAAACAAATGGGTAGTTGTTTGTGATGGATATTTGGATTCTTGCTTGAATACTTTTCTGTATTTTTCTGATTGGTGAATATTTGCTTAAAAATATTGTCAATGGGTTATCTCCCTGAGTGGGTTAATGGTAAATCACACCATGAAACTCTTTGTGAATGAGTCAAGTTGAACTTGTGTGATTCGACTTGTCTACCTAGAATGGTTTATAGTTATGATGTTGATAAGGTAGCAACGGGGTTGTTGTTTTGGTTGGTAGATAACAAGAACTTCATCCTTTTCTGTTGATTCTCTGTTTTGACAAAGTACTGTAGCTTCTGTGCATATTCATGTGGATAAATGATTTTCTATGTGATGGATAAGTTCAAACTTGTATGGAAGCAAGGAATGGGTAACGTGTTTTGACCTGTACTATGTAAACCTGCTATTGTTCAAACTGGATGCCTTTGATTTTTTTTAGAAGGTAAAAGAATACCCTTCTATGTCATATCTCATTTTGTTGAAGTTTAAATACTCCTTTTTGGGACTGTATTAGTATACTGTGATTTAAAGTGTGAACTTGAACTGGTGTTAAAAATGGTTAATGGGTGAATGAGAAATTATGGATTTTTTTGTATTCTTGTACTCAACTTGTATAAAAACCGTAAAGGAATAACTTGTTCTTGTTCTGAACTGTATAAACCTCCACTACTTCGAACCTTGTATTTAATGAAGCTGAGTAAGTAATGGTGTTTCGGACTTACTATTTACGGTTCGAGCTCATGAGGAAACAAGAAGGAAAGTTTGACTTAAACCCTATCATTTGGTAATGGTTTTCTCTCTCTCTTCCAAAACTCTGTGAAATGACTTCTGGGTTGTTGGGTTTTGGAATGTTATTGTGGAAACAATATTAGATGAAGTCTTCTCTTCTGATCACTTTGTTTTGAACCTTCCTTAAGATTTTGGAAGTTGAGTTGTTGGTATATAGTTGAAGTTATGTTGTTTGAAAATACATTGGAAGTCGGCTTTCTCCAAGTCGATTATTGTGACCATATTTCTTAGCTCTATTCAAATTTCTTAAGGTCAATCTTTTTGTCCTTGTCACTTTTAGGACTGGGTTGGTTGATGTAAACCTACTCACTCCGAGATGGGAAACTACTTGGTAAATTGTTAGTATAACATGTTATGATCTGACTGTTGTAACTTCATGGAGATTCGTTGAATGGATAATCGACTCTTGGATTGTTAGTTTTGATAAATGTTCATTCTATGCTTGTTTCACGCATCCTTCTTGGAATGAATTAAGCATCTCGATAACTGTTGTTTTTTCTCAAAAGGTGAATCACTTTGTAGGCTGACTTGAATGATACAATTATATATGTATTCGGTTTTGTATCTTTTGTACATGATTTCTATCTCTTGAAAGAATTGTGGGTATTGTGAATGGTCTGTACTGGTCCTTTTACTACCTTTATACTTTGGAATGAATATTGGAAATCCCTTCTAATGCATAACTCCTTCCTCTGTCACTCTCGGAGGTAAGTTTCTCCATTTTCCTTTTTGGAAACTGTAGGAGTTAGGTGTTGATTCTTCTTTTCTGAGATGAATAAGGGAATGCGGGTTAACCGAAAGGTAAAGGAAGTTTTAGATAGTTTATTTTTCAGTTGTTCTTCCTTCCTTTATATAAACCTTGTTGTAGGTTTAATTGACTCAAATGTATTACTTTTATTAAAGTAATTGGGTAGTAGTTGTTACTACTTACTTCTCCACTTATCTTGTATTTAAGGAATTTAATATTGTTATAGTTGATTGAAGTGAAACACTGTTACTGGTGAATACTTGTCTAATGTTAATATGAGGCCTATATGTGAACCTAGGCAATGTATTGGACCTAGAATTAGGATGCCACATCTGAAATGTGATTCTCTTATTTTTTAAGATATTAGATGATTCATCCTAAAACTTTATGATGTTGTAATAAACTTGACTGTACATGTCTTTTCATGAAACTTGGTAAGGAGAGATAGAAGGTCCTTACTTCTGAAATTAACTCTCTTTGTTTATATAATGAAGTTAACTCTGCATTTCAAATTCAGATAGAATTATGAAAGAATTAATTGGTAGGAAATTTTATTTGGCATAGATAAGTAATTGTATGGGATATTACTTATCTGATATGATGTTGTAGTTTGTTGATTATGCTAAGATATTTTCTTATAATTTAATTCAGATTGATTAATTGTGCTTCTTTTATAATTGTTATTACTTATGATGGATTTTCCTACTTACTCTTGTTGTTTCATAAAAGCAGAGTTGTTTTAATGAAACAATTATTTGAAGGCACTTCATTTTAATGCATAGTGCTTATCATGCTCAGTTCAATGAACTGACCCTGTGCTAGCAATTTTTACAGATGGAATTCGTAAGTGATAAAGGAAGGCAATAACTAATATGATGTATTGGTTGCTTAAAAGTCTAGATCTTTGATAGGGAATTCTGATTCATTGTTTAGATGTATTGAAAGAAGAAAAGTTGTATTCCTTAATGATCTTGATGTTGTTTGACATACAATATGTCTGAAATGCATAGTCTTGTAAAAGGTGTATTTTATCATGATGAATTGAAAGTCTGGAAGTTACTTCGACTTGTTGTGTAAATTCTCTTGTTCATTACTAGAAGGAAATTTGTAATCCTATCTTGTTGTTATTGTTCTTATCTGATTGGATCCTTATTCTTTTGTCATTTAATGAATTGAATGAATGGGAAATAGTGCAATTTCCCTTACTGGAATGCAACTTGATAAGTTGTAGGTATTGATGTTCTTTTCCTAAACTAGTATGGTTTATTAAGGGATGTTAAATGAACATGCATTTAAAATTTATAAGGAGTGTGAAAGGAAAAAGGGTATATGAACCCTAACACTTAACCATAAAGAGGAAGATTATTCTCCTCTCAAAAGAATGTAAGACAAATGAATGGTGTTTGTGTCCATAAATCATTTAGACTTCATTCCTATGAAGTCTATTTTAATAGAACCTGTTTTGGTTCATACACCTCCTTCGAATGATTGAATTACATTAAATAAACCTTATGATGTATGTTGTTCTGTTTTCGAATAACTGTCTTGTTAAGCTAAAGTTAATGAACACTAAGGAAATCATGAGATATTGAAGTTATTTAATATATAAACAACCCAAATATGGATAAAGAACTTAAGGAATGTTGGATTTAGGGTTTTGCAAGGTTGCTGTAATTTGAATCTTAATTCTAAGTTAATTAAGGGAAATGACCTCCTTGAGGTGTGTACATCATGATGAAGTGGTTCTGTCAGATGTTGGCACATGCCAACTGTAGAACTGTACCTTTTTGAAGACTTGGGTCTTCACGAGGATACAGTGTTGTAGTTGACATGTTGCAACACCCTTCAGCATTGGTTCATCTAGATCTACTCAAATCTTGGACTTGAACTTAGTTTCCCTCTAGGTCAGGATTAGCAATATGATTTAGCATAGGAAGTAACACACTATGACTTAGGGTAACCAGGCACATTCATTCAACTTAGGTTGAATGAGTATGCCCATATACCCTAAGTCATCGTGAGTGGCTCCCTATACCAAATTATGTCACTAATCTGGGCTAGGGTCAAACCTTGGACAAGTGGACTGACAGAAGTCAGTAAAGACCATTCTAGATAATAGATGAGTGGGGTGAAGGACATATTCCGATTAGATGAGTATGTCATCTAGGAATAGTAACATGAACAGTATGTTGGAAATCTTTGGCCAAAGTATCGCAAGCTGTTGGTTGCGTTGTCCTATGTCACCTAGTTTAAGGAACGTGATTTTAGATGAATATTGGTAACAAATATTCAGATATAGGTTCTTTAAACAGATCACTCAGTACCCAGAATAGGGTAAGAAAACCAAGTATACGTAGTATACATTAAAGTATTCAATACTTAAAGACAAACATGAGAGATCGGTTAGAAACCAAGTCATGAAATGAGAGATTCGATAGTTTACTGAGTCATTTACAGCTGCATATGGTTATCTATTATGAGATTGATTGGCATGGAATGTGTGTTCTAAATTATGTTTTATTTAGAACAGAGAACATTGTGTAAAAAAAAATCTCTTGTTTCTAAAGTCTTAAAATATGGGAATGTTACATCTTGGTATCAGAGCTGAAGGTTACAGCTCTTGGACCTATTATGTCCATAATCTGATAAAACTTAAATTTCTTGTTAACAGAAAATGGTTAGAACAAGAGGAAATGTTGCAAATAACCCACCACCTAGGTGGAGAAGCAACAACTACCCAAAAAACTTGATGAGATCCTTGCTGCCCTGTTGGACACAAGAGATTGTATGGCTGTACTTGAACAACAAGTAATGGGAAATGAGGAGGAAGAAGATGCTGGTAATAACAATCAGCCACCTCCTGCAGACAACACGCCAATTTGGGTGTTGATAATAACAATGTGAACATACCTAGATCAACCAGAAAACAAAAAGGCAAGGCTGCAACTAAACTCACTAATGATATAAAAAGGATAAGTCCACCTAATTTTGATGGCACCACATTAGGAGATGGAGCTGAGAATTGACTCAGTGAAATGGAGAAGTACTTTGCAATAAGGAACTTCTCGGAAGAAACAAAGGCAATATGGGGAGCATATCAGCTTTCCCATGAAGCATCTTCATGGTGGGATAACCGTAAGGCTGAGCTGAATATTGATGAAACTAATATTACTTGGGATCAATTTAAAAGTTATTTTAGGCAAAGATGGCTGCCACAACTTTATTATGATCAGAAAATGACTGAATTTTAGAACTTAGCCCAAGGAAAGTTAACTGTAACTGAGTACTGGGAGTGGTTTACTAAACTTCTTAAGTATGTACCTCAGTATCAAACTGACGAGAAGTTCAGGATACAAAAATTCATCATGGGATTGAATCCCATTATAGGAGGAGAGGTGGATGTTCACAACCCAACCACTATGGAAGGGGTTGTTGAAAAATCCATAAGGCAGGAACATAAATTAAAGGCAATTTTTGCTCACAAGGAAGAAGTAAGAAAGAAAGTTCCAAACTCCTCTTCATCATCTCTTGCACCTAAGAAAGGACCATGGAAGAAGTTTGGTATGAAAAGTAAGTTTTCAGCTGATAATAATAAGAAAACAACAACAAATAAGTCTGTTGGAAATGCAAGAAATAACTTTGTCAAGAACAATAATAACGGACATAAGTCCTATGGAGGTCAGAATGATAAATTTAAGGCTGGAAATAAATTGAGCCTAAAAAGGGACCTATAGGAGGCTGTTATAACTGTGGAAAACATCATTATGCAAACCAATGTCCTTTGAAAAAGGATGATCATAATCAGCAGCACAAGATACACGTTACAATAGCTGACAAACAAGCTGAAAAGCAAGTCACACCCATAGAAGTTCTGGGTAAGTTATTTGGCATACCTATAACTATTATTTTTGATACAGGAGCTACTAAATGTTTTATTTCTAGTAAATTAGCATCAAAACTAAAAAGAAAAGTTAGAAAAATGGATAAAACATGGACTGTACATTATGGGAATAATGTTGTTCATACAGTTAGTATGTGTCTTTTTGGGGCAGTCCTTGACTTACCTAGTTTTTCCACCGAAGTTGATCTTTATGTTGCTCCTTTGGGGTCTTATGATGTAATCATAGGTGTTAATTGGTTAGCTGAGCATAAAGAAAAAGTGGACTATTTTGAAAAACATATTAGTTGTTTAGATGATCTACAGAAAACAGTAGAGATTCAGGGTGTAAAACGTGAAATTTCAGTTAGGAAACTGTCAGCTATGCAACTTAAAAAGGCCAAAAATAAAGGTTGTACCTTATATGTAGTAAAAATTTCAGAATCTGCTGAGGAAAACAATGATTTCATGGAACATTACCCGCTGTTACGAAACTACAGTGATGTGTTTCTGGAAGAGTTACCAGGTCTTCCACCCAAAAGAGAATTTGATTTCACAATTGAAATCAAGCCTGGAACCGAGCCTATTTCTAAGGCACCATACCGAATGACTACTATTGAATTGGTAGAGCTTAAGGCACAGTTGCAAGAAATTTTTTCTAAGGGTTTGATTAGACTGAGTGTTTCACCTTGGGGAGCACCGGTAATCTTTGTGAAAAAGAAATATGGAACACTTAGATTGTGTATTGATTACAGAATGTTAAACAAAGAAACAATTAAGAACAGATATCCACTCCCTAGAATTGATGATCTATTTGATCAGATGCGTGGAGCATCGGTATATTCTAAGATAGATCTTTGATCTAGATATCATCAATTATGGATTAAGGATGAGGACATTCATAAAATAACTTTTAGAACAAGGTATGGACATTATGAGTTCACCATTTTACCTTTTGGATTAACAAATGCACCTGCAACTTTTATGAATTTAATGAACAATATTTTTCAAGAATACTTGGACAAATTTGTGCTTGTATTCTTGGATGACATTCTCATATATTCTAAAAGTATTGAGGAACACCATGACCATTTGAAGATAGTTTTGGAAATTTTGAGAAAGAGACGGTTATTTGGTAAGCTATCTAAATGTTCTTTCTATGATACATAAGTGCACTATTTGGGTCATGTTATAAGTAAGAATGGAATTGTTGTAGATCCTTCTAAAATAGTAGCTATAACTGAGTGTCCTACACCAAAGAATGTACATGAAGTTAGAAGCTTCATGGGTCTTGTTGGTTACTATAGGAAATTTGTAAAGATTTTTCCAAAGTTTCTGCACCAATAACTTCATTGCAGAAAAAGGATAAGAAATTTGTTTGGAATGAGAAATGTGAATCTGCATTTAAAACTTTGAAGGATCAGTTAACTTCAGCACCTATTTTAGCTGTACCTGACCCTAATGGAGACTT
Organism: Taxus chinensis; assembly: GCA_019776745.2. Taxonomy (NCBI): domain Eukaryota; kingdom Viridiplantae; phylum Streptophyta; class Pinopsida; order Cupressales; family Taxaceae; genus Taxus; species Taxus chinensis. Next base: position 893,950,328 of record CM034150.1, read on the forward strand.
TACTATTGTAATGGATGCATCTGGGGAAGGTCTTGGAGGTATTTTGTTACAAAATGATCATGTCATAGCTTATGAAAGTAGAAAACTTAAGTTACATGAGTTGAATTATGCTCCACATGATCTAGAACTTACTGCCATTGTTCATGCACTTCAAGTTTGGAGGCATTATCTACTTGGTAAACCTTTTGAATTAAAAACTGATCATCTTGGGCTGAAGTATATTTTCACTCAGCCAAATCTGAATGCAAGACAATGAAGATGGTTAGAGTTTTTTGTCTCAATATGATTTTGACATAAGTTACATTAAAGGCAAGGAAAATAGGGTAGTTGATGCTCTAAGTCGTAGGAAGCACATTTCTTCTCTTATAACATTAAGAACTCAATTTAAGGATGAAGTAAAAAGTGTTATGGAATCTGATTCTTATTTTTAGCAAGTAAAAACAACACTTGCTGTAGATCCAAATGATGTGAGATATAAAGGTTTTCACTTTGATAATGAAGGAATTTTGTGATTTGAAAATAGGGTTTACATACCTTTGCTAAATGATTTAAGAAGGAAATTATTAGTAGAATTTCACAATTCACCTTTTTCTGGACACCCTAGTATTACAAAGATGCTTGCTGATATAAAACAACAATATTTCTAGAAAGGGATGAAAAAGGACATTATTGATTTTGTGACACATTTCTTAGAATGTCAATGTGTTAAAGCTGAACATATGCATCCAGTTGGTTTATTGTATCCTCACAGCATACCACAGTACAAATGGCAAGTAATAAGCATGGATTTTGTACAAGGGTTTCCTATGTCAAGAAATAAACATGATGTTATTTTGGTTGTTTGGATAAACTAACAAAAGTGGCACATTTTATTACTGGTAATCTTAAGGATGATTCACCTGTTTTAGCAAAAAGGTTTGTACATGAGATTTTCAGATTACATGGAGTACCTGAATTAATCATATCTGATAGAGATCCTAGAATGACTTTAAGATTTTGGCAAAAACTTAACAACTCTAGGAACTAAGCTAAATTTCAGTTCTGCATATCATCCAGAAATGGATGGACAGACTGAAAGAGTTAATCAAGTTTTAGAGGATATGTTATGAATGTATTACATGGATCAACAGTATAAATGGGAAGAGTACCTTCCATTAGTTGAGTTTGCATACAATAACACATATCATGCCTCTCTTAAGATGGCACCTTTTGAAGCATTATACGGAAGAAAATGTAGAACCCCTGTTAGTTGGGACAACATTGAGGATAGAGAGGTAATTGGACCTGAAATCCTTACAAAAATGGAACAAGTTAAAATGATTGTGAACACTTGAAAGAAGCATCAGATAGGAAAAAGAGTTATGCTAACTTGAAGTAGGTTGATAGGAAATTTGAACTTGGTGAGAAGGTCTTTCTTCGGGTTAAACCGAAAAAGAGTTCTATAACATTTGGTAAGGCTGCCAAGTTATCACCTCGTTATGTGGGACCTTTTGAAATAGTTGAAGTAATCAACCCTGTAGCTTATCATTTAGCATTACCTCCTACTTTGTCATGAATGCATGATGTTTTCCATATTTCTTTGCTTAAGAAATACGTTTCAGATTTATCACATGTGTTAAATTGGAATTCCTTACAGGTCCAAGACCTAGGAATAATCATGGTTAAACCCTTATGAGTGCTGGAAACTCACCAGTTGCACTTAAGAAATCATGAAATAAGTCAATGTAAGGTCTAGTGGGACCAGTTTAATGAAGAAAGTGTAACCTGGGAAAATCTGGAAGATATGAAAACTGCTTTTCCATATTTATTTGAACAGAATTGATTCTGTTGACTGATAAAATTTGTGATTTTATTCTTTTATGACAATAAACCTGTCAGTTTTGGGAAGATATTTCATTGTTTAAAATAAACAACTAAGTAAATGCTGATTTGTTTTTGGAATTTTAAAATTTTGATATGTTTTGAACATATGAAAAGAAAGTTAATAAATTGATTGTCCTTGATGCAAATTGTTTAAAGGAGATAATCATCGGGATGATGATTCTTTTTAGGAGGGAAGCATGTAACATCTTTGACAAACTGTTATCTTTCCTCTTTTGCATTGCAAGCGTTGACATGTGATTTTTCTTGATAAGGTGTGTTCCTTTGATTTTTGGAAATCATGCTTTCCATGGATGAGTCATTTCTGCTCTTGTATTCATTAGGCTGAAATGATATTGCTTGCAAAGAATCCATTTTTTTCTTCTGATAGATAAGTTGTAATCTGGTAATGATTGGTTTGCAAACTTATCTCTTTTTATTAATCAAATCCTTGGATCAATTCCATTGATCCAAGGTATGTTTTAAATCTTCTTACCTGATCTGAATGGTAAACTGACATTCAGAGGTTGAAGGACATAATGGACTGAACTCTTGTATGTTTACAAATTATTTTATCTTCTTAAAAGATTGTGCCTTCATTCTATTGTATGTTATGTGCTCAGATCTTTTTGATTGATCTCTTCAGGATGCTTAATGGTGTTAAGTGGAATGAGGCCTGCTTCAGGACTATTGAGGAAAAATCTAAGTCCTAGACCTATGAGATCTATCCTAATGGATTCTAAACTAAGGTAAATGTACCTACTTTATCTATGTCTACTTTATTTGGATAACATCCTAATCTAAGTTGCATTTGTTCTAAGTTGGGATGTGGGGAATAACCTAAGGTGATGCTAGGTCTATTTCTAACCTTATACCTAATATTAAATTGATGTGAAGTATGACCTATCCTAGGATGGAAATTTACCTATTGTAATGTTTAAAACCTATGGTAAATACTTCTAAACTATCATATGGTCATATTCTAAGCTAATGGTATCTATCCTAAACTAATGAAGTATTGGAAGGGACCTAAGGGTCGTATGGAAAAGTTGGAAGCTTGGCGATGGTTCCTAAGTTATTAATTTGATTTGATTTTTGAAATAAATGGAGAAGTACTGCCAGTTTAGGCAAGAGGCATGTAAATTAGTGGAAGTCTACATGGAGTCATCACTAAAATTTAGTAATGCATGTAGAAGTTGAATTAGGATTCGCTAATTTTGGATTATGGTGGCATGGAGAGATAGGTGGGAGTTTGGGAATTAATGGCATTTATGAACCTCATTTTTGGTGAGAAAACCACCTTGGAAACCATGTAGAAAGATTTGTTGGAGGTTGTTTGGTCATTCATGCTTTATGATTTTTTCTCTCATGGAGCTATCTGGTTCTTCGAACTAGCAATTCTATTTTCAATTTGTTGCTATTTTTTATTCCCTTGGTCTATTTTCGATTCAAGGGAATATTTGAGGCAATTGAGAAGGAGGTATTTGGTTGTTGATCTCATTTGGAGAAGAAGTTTTGGAGGCTAGGCTAGAAATATTCTTTGAACTGACAAAAGAACTATCAGGCATGATAGGCTCTATCCATTAAGATTACTTGCTTTTCTCTAAATGTCTCATTAAAATAACTCTGCTCTTGTAAAACAAATGGGTAGCTGTTTGTGATGGATATTTGGATTCTTATTTGAATACTTTTCTGTATTTTTCTTGATTGGATGAATATTTACATTAAAATATTGTCAATGGGATCTGTCTCCCTAAGTGGGTTAATGGTAAATCATGCCATGAAACTCTTTCTGAATGAGTCAAGTTGAACTTGTGTGATTCGGCTTGTCTACCCAGAATGGTTTATAGTTATGATGTTGATAAGGTAGCAATGGGGTTGTTGTTTTGGTCAGTAGATAACAAGAACTTCATCCTTTTTTGTTGATTCTCTGTTTTGACAAAGTACTGTAGCTTCTGTGCATATTCATGTGGATAAATGCTTTGCTATGTGATGGATAAGTTTGAACTTTTATGGAAGCAAGGAATGGGTAACGTGTTTTGACCTGTATTATGTAAACCTAGATTGTTCAAACTAGATACCTTTGATTGTTTACTTTGAAGTAAAAGAATACCCTTCTATGTCGTATCTCGTTTTGTTGAAAGTTTAAATACTCCCTTTTTGGGACTGTATTAGTATACTGTGATTTCAAGTGTGAACTTGAACTGGTGTTTAAAATGGTTAATGGGTGAATGAGGAATTATGGATTTTTTCTGTATTCTTGTACTCAACTTGTATAAAAACCATAAAGGAATAACTTGTTCTTGTTTTGAACTATATAAACCTCCACTACTTCGAACCTTGTATTTAATGAAGCTAAGTAAGTAATGGTGTTTGGTCTTACTGTTTACAATTCGAGCTCATGAGGAAACAAGAAGGAAAGTTTTGACTGTAAACCCTATCGTTTGGTAATGGTTTTCTCTCTCTCTCTCCGAAACTCTGTGAAATGACTTCTGGGTTGTTGGGTTTTGGAATGTTATTGTGGAAACAGTATTAGATGAAGTCTTCTCTTCTGATCACCTTTGTTTTGAACCTTCCTATAAGATTTTGGAAGTTGAGTTGTTGGTATATAGTTGAAGTTATGTTGTTTGAAAATACATTGGAAGTCGAGCTTTCTCCAAGTCGATTATTGTGACCATATTTCTTAGCTCTATTCAAATTTCTTAAGGTCAATCTTTCTGTCCTTATCACTTTTAGGAACTGGGTTGGTTGATTGTAAACCTACTCACTCCCGAGCTGGGAAACTACTTGGTAAATTGTTAGTATAACATGTTATGATCTGACTGTTGTAACTTCATGGATATTTGTTGAATGGATAATTGACTCTTGGATTGTTAGTTTTGATAAATGTTCATTCTATGCTTGTTTCACACATCCTTCTTGAAATGAATTAAGCATCTCGATAACCATTGTTGTTTCTCGAAAGATGAATCACTTGGTAGGCTGACTTGAATGATACATTATTTATGTATTCGGTTCTGTATCTTCTGTACATGATTTCTATCTCTTGAAAGAATTGTGGGTATTGTGAATGGTTTATACTAGTCCTTTTACTACCTTTATACTTTGGAATGAATATTGGAAATCCCTTCTAATGCATAACTCCTTCCTCCATCACTCTCGGAGGTAAGTTTCTCCATTGTCCTTTTTGGAAACTGTAGGAGTAGGTGTTGATTCTTCTTTTTTGAGATGAATAAGGGAATGCGGGTTAACTGAAAGGTAAAGGAAGTTTTAGACAATTTATTTCAGTTGTTCTTCCTTCCTTTATATAAACCTTGTTGTAGGTTCCATTGACTTCAAATGTATTACTTTTATTAAAGTAATTGGGTAATAGTTGTTACTACTTACTTATCCGGTTATCTTGTATTTAAGGAATTGAATATTGTTATAGTTGATTGAAGTGATACACTGTTACTGAGTGAATACTTGTCTAATGTTAACATGAGGTCTATCTATGAACCTAGGCAATGTATCGGACCTAGAATTAGGATGCCACATCTGAAATGTGATTCTCTTATTTGTTAAGATATTAGATGATTCATCCTAAAGCATTTATGATGTTGTAACAAACTTGACTGTACATGTCTTTTCATGAAACTTGGTAAGCAGAGATAGAAGGTCCTTACTTCTGAAATTAACTCTCTTTTTTTATATAGTGAAGTTAACTCTGCATTTCAAATTCAGATAGAATTATGAAAGAATTAATTGGTAGGAACTTTTATTTGGCATAGATAAGTAATTGTATGGGATATTACTTATCTGATATGATGTTGTAGTTTGTTGATTATGCTAAGATCTTTTCTTATAATTTAATTCAGATTGATGTAATTGTGCTTCTTTTATAACTGTTATTACTTATGAAGGTTTTTCCTGCTTACTCTTGTTGTTTCATAAAAGTAGAGTTGTTTTAATGAAACATTTATTTGAAGCCACTTTGTTTTAATGCTTAGTGCTTATCATGCTCAGTTCAATGAACTGACCCATGCTAGCAATTTTTACAGATGGACTTTGTAAGTGATAAAGGAAGGAAATAACTAATATGATGTATTGGTTGCTTAAAAGTCTAGATCTTTGATAGGGAATTCTGATTCATTATTGAGATGTATTGAATGAAGAAACGTTGTATTCTTTATTGATCTTGATGATGTTTGACATGCAATATGTTTGAAATGCATAGTCTTGTAAAAGTTGTATTTTAATCATGATGAATTGAAAGTCTGGAAGTTACTTCGACTTGTTGTGTAAATTCTCTTGTTCATTACTAGAAGGAAATTTGTAATCCTATCTTGTTGTTATTGTTCTTAACTGAGTGGATCCTTATTCTTTTGTCATTTAATGAAATGAATGAATGGGAAATAGTGCAATTTACCTTACTGGAATGCAACTTGATAAGTTTTAGGTATTGATATTATTTTCCTAAAACTAGTATGGTCTATTAAGGAATGTTAAATGAACATGCATTTAAAATTTATAAGGAGTGTGAAAGGAAAGAGGTTATATGAACCCTGACACTTAAACGTAAAGAGGAAGATTATTCTCCTCTTAAAAGAATGTAAGAAAAATGAATGGTGTGTGTGTCCATAAACCATTTAGACTTCATTCCTATGAGGTATATTTTAATAGAACATGTTTTGGTTCATACACCTGCTTCGAACAATTGAATTACATTAAATAAACCTTATGATGTATGTTGTTTTGTTTTCAAATAACTGCTTGTTAAGCTAAATTTTATGAACATTAAGGAAATCATGAGATATTGAAGTTCTTTAATATATAAACAACCCAAATATGGATAAAGAACTTAAATAATGTTGGATTTAGGGTTTTGCAAGGTTGCTGTAATTTGAATCTTAATTCTAAGTTAATTAAGGGAAGTGACCTTCTTGAGGTGTGTACATCATGATGAAGTTATTTTGACTGATGTTAGCACATGCCAGCTATAGTAATGTACCTTTGTGAATACTTGGGTCTTCACGAGGATATAATGTTGTAGTTGACATGTTGCAACACTCTTCAGCATTGGTTCATCTAGATCTACTCAAATATGGACTTGAACTTAGGTTCCCTCTAGGTTAGGATTATCAATATGATTTAGTATAGGAAGTAACGCACTATGACTTAGGGTAACCAGGCACATTCATTCGACTTGGGTCGAATGAGTATGCCCATATACCCTATGTCATCGTGAGTGGCTCCTTATACCAAATTATGTCACTAATATGGGCTAGGGTCAAACCCTGGACAAGTGGACTGAAAGAAGTCAGTAAAGACCATTCTAGATAAGAGATGAGTGAGGTGAAGGAAATATTCCAATTAGATGAGAATGTCGTCTAGGAATAGTAACATGAACAATATGCTATAATTCTTTGGCCAAAGTATCGCAAGTTGTTGGTTACGTTGTCCTATGTCACCTAGTTTAAGGAACGTGATTTCAGATGAATATTGGTAACAAATGTTCATATATGTTATTTTAACAGATCACTTAGTACCTAGACTAGGGTAAGAAAACCAAGTATATGTAGTATACTTAAAGTATTCAATACTTAAAGACAAACATGAGAGATCGGTTAGAAACTAAGTCATGAAATGAGATATCGATAGTTTACCGAGTCATTTACAATTGTATATGGTTATCTGTTATGAGATTGATTGGCATGGAATGTGTGTTCTAAATTATTTTTTATTTAGAACAGAGAACATTGTGTGAAAAAAATTCCATTGTTTCTAAAGTCTTAAAATGGGAATGTTAAAAAAAGACTAAAGACTTGAAGGCGAAAGGAGTGATTCTAGGTCCACCAAGATATTTTTGTGTGCGAGGAGGTCGAGCCACTGTCAGATGTAAACTAAGCTCACATGAAAACACAATGAATTCAACTATCAGGATTTGTTGAATCAAAAATTTCAGGAGTGTAATGACCAAGATGACAAAATGAGGGGTGTCGAGTCACTCTATCTTATAACATGTTAACAAATTCAGGTCAATTCCCTGCGTATCATTGTAAAGTTTGATCAAATGAATTTTTATTGAATCACAGAGGACCCAATTGAATCATTATTAGACCATTGGGAATGAGAGCTAAGCTATGTTTTAATAGGTGAGATGAGTCCACACCATTAAACAGTCGACTCTAGGGAGGAAGTTTGGAATATACAACATTGATGAATTGAGTCAGTGCAAAGTGTAGATGAGTTAGGCCATTTTTGAGTAGAGCCACTAGATCAAGCCAAGTCTGAGTCTGTGGAGAGATTGATATGGAAAAAGTGGATGGATTTAGCCCAGCTGACCTAGGACATGAGCGCACCAAAATGCCGAAATTTTCGAAGCAGTCATACTTACAAAAAGAGTGAAGAAAATTGGCTCAAGCGGCCCAGGGGCTTGTTGGACCTCTCAGGCCTTAAATGCAAAATATCTCTGATAAAGGAGAAGGGTGAGGGCGAGCTCATGCAGACATGTGGGGAAGGAAAATCCTGAGTTGGGTGAGTCGAAGGTTTACAGCCCAAATGGCCCATGGGATATGATGACATGAGAAGGTTGAAATGGCTGTGAAGAATACATGAGATGTGGGTAAAGTGGTTCTAGCTAGCCCCAAAGGCCTGGGACATGGAGAGTTGGATTCATTGTAAACCACATGGCCCCACATGCAAGAGACTCACCCTTTCAACATGGATTGGTCAGTTAATGTGTAGAGAATCCCACTAATGAAATTCATGAAGGCATTGCAATGTGGAAGCATGAGCTGAAATTCTCACCAATTTAGGTGGCCCGCGAGGTACAAGATGACTCGACAGTAGAAAGCGGGTGGCTCAACAGTCAAGGAGGATGTGACTCGGCACCCACGTAATATATAATACAATGACAAAAAGGGGTGTATAACCAATGCAAGGGTTGAGGATCTTGGAGGCATCGACCATGGAGGTCATCCAATGTAAGAGATAGCTATCTCGGCGAGTCAGTGTCGAGCTTGCAATAATGCCAAATATTGAAACATTAAACCCTATCATTTTTAATATAAAGAAATAAAAATCAAGGAGGGCGCCAAAATTTAGAATAAAAAGATCATTTCAAATGATAATTTAAAACATAGGGGAGGAGGATAAAATAATTTAAAAAACTTTTCTTGAACAATAATTTAATTTCTAGTCCCGTGAAGGCCAAGAAAACTCGTGCAACTCAAATTCGAAGCAGTCACTAAGATGGCCATAACTGGAGCAATGATCAATGAATTTTTACAAAATTTGTGTCATTGGAATTGTGGCTCCAAGATTGAAGCACAAAAACTAAGAAATTGATGGTGATTTTTAAGGAAAATGAACCCATTTCAGTTTAGTTGTTGGATAGTGGTTGGAGGGGCATTAAATGAGCATGGGAGATCATTTTTTCACTGCTACAAGTTATGGAACACCTTGAGATTACTTTTACAGGTAAAATATCACCAAATTCATTCATTTATCATGACTTGCAATCAGTTGAAAAGGAAAATTTGGGAATTGTATCCCCTCTCTCTCTAATCTCAAAATTCTATAAATTGAAGTGTTGGGCTCATTTTAAGGCATTATAATTTTAGTAACAAAGACTCTGTCATTTTGGTTTTTTAAAGCCAATGTGTTGTAGGCCATTATAGTGGAATCCTTGCATGGTGATCGAGGGCTTTCATTTGTAAAATTTTGAACTGTGCACATCATGAAGGAATAGATGCAAGTTTGTGGATGTATATTCCCTTACTGTGTTTGTTTGCATTCTTCTTGACTTTTCAATAGTATTGTTGCAGGTGTATTGTGTTTATTCTATGCTCTTGAAAGGATTTATTATTATTTTGTATGCATGGAAATGTTGTTTTGAATGTTTTTGTTAGACTATGGAGAACTATTATCGCCCTCTCTAATATGCATTTTTCTTCCATTTTCACACATTGGGAATTTATTCTCATTCCCTTCTTTTGATGCATCACCTATATAGTGTAGATTTATGTTATTTTCATGCTCTTTGTCTCTCCTTGATCCCTTGGAAGTGGTATATTAGGAGTATTTAGACATTTGTTTTTAGTAGAGTTAGTTTGAACTAGATTAGGAAGAAGAACCAACTTTCTTTGGAGGTCTATCTCAAGTAACAAGTCCCACAACTTGGATATAGTACGCATGTTACTCAACCACACTATGAGCTAAAGCACAAACACTTGTGCAAATCATAGGGTGATGTGAATTGGTTATAACAGTTCTGGCATGCCCGGTGGGACAAGTAAGTCAAGATCATCAACTGGAGTGTAATTTTATCTTTGAGGCAAACTTTCATTTTAACAGGTTGGTGTGTTCCTATTGAAATTTTACCTTTTGGAAGCATTTGTAAAACATACCCGGTGACTCCATTTGGTCCAAGCAACCCATTCTTTGAAATTGTATACTTTTTCCCCATCCATTTTCATTCATATTTATTTCCATGTCTTTCATCTTCTTCCATCCATGAAGTTGTACAATCATGGCTTCATTCCCCATGTGGAATTCATATTTGCAGCATCAACCATATCAATGCAATCTACCTCCAAACTTGCAAGATTCATTTGCAAGTTATTATCAACCACCTTCAGACCAATTTTATGATTACGGTCAATTTGAGTTTGCATACTTGCCAAAACAAGATATAAATAAGTATGGAATTATGCCAGAGTATGCAACAATTCTGAAACAATAGTATGAGGATCCCAGAGGGTATTCTCCAACCAGAGGTGATTATTTTCAGAACAAGGCCCAAGATATGGAACACAACATGTTTTGATCAGAGCTAAGGAGATGGAAAGAGCACCTGAAATTGGTTTCAATGTTCCATGCCCATGGACTGGCTCTTTTTCGGGTAAGTTAAATCCCCAACAAAAACTTCAGTTTATAATCAAATTTTTTACTCAAGTTGGGGAATGGATTCAAATGAGAGAGGTTTATGAACCTAATGTTATCCAAACATGTCAATGGGAAGCCATGCAATCACCATCTTATAACTTCCCTAGACCTCTATTCATGCAATCTCCAAATGAATGCCAACCATGTGTTGCCCCATTTGTAGATTCACATTCTTCACCTTGTAATCTTCCATCCCATTTGGAAATTTTTTCCCTTTTCCCTTCCATGAAACCTCCTCCTCCACAACAGCAAGAAGTTACACTTCTCCCACCTCCACAAATAATGCAAGAATCAATTGTGACCCAACCCACCCCTCCTCTTGCAATTTCATGATGGGAAAATGAAAACCAAAAAATCAGTCAAGGGAAACAAGAAGAGAAGACCAATGAAGAAGAAGTACCAAAGGACTTGAAAATTTTGGCCTTAAGATTTGGTATTGAAAAAATTCCTTTTATGGCTAAACCAATCAAAGAAGAAAATCCAGACAAGAGGAGAAAGAGGAAGATCCTAGTAAGGAATGTTTGGAAAGAAAATTAAAGGAGTGGGATTCCAAATTTAACATCAAGAAAATACCACTGATGGTCAATCCTTTGGTGGGAGTTGACATCCAAAAATGAGAGGTGAAAGATGAAATTGTAGTAGCAGCAGAGCCAGATCAAGTTGATGAAGATCCACAATCAGTGTGCTCAGAATGTAGTGTTCACAATGGCATTTTATTTGCAGATATTATTGATCCATTAGCAACTACAAAAGAAGTGGAAGAGAAGAATATATTAGCAATAAAACCAGAAGAAAATCATGTGCAAAAAAATGAGGAGAAACTCCCAAGTGTGCATAGTATATCAAGTGAATGTAATTACCCTAATTTCCTAACATGTCAAGAGCTTGCAACACTCTTAGAAGGTAGTAGTAGTACACCAAAGTCATCTCTAAGCACTGTAACCAAACACAAGGAGCCTTGTACCATTAAGAAGGATCATATAGGTTTAGAATATTTAAGTATACATCAAAGAATGCAAGAGGTCCCATTTCTCTCTTCTTCCCCATCCTCTCAAAATATCGATCTGGAAGATAATTTCAAGCTTACTAGCTTCATGTTTAAGGAAGAAGAGTACCTAGATGAACAGATTGAAGATTTGGGGGTCGTTGCAGAAGAGAAAGAGACTTTGGCACAATGGGATAGTGAAGAGTTTACTTGCTTTTCTGATTTAGAGGAATGATTTGATGGAGAAGAGCCCATAGAAATCACTATTCTAGTTACTTCGTCACATATCCTTCAACAACCCACTGCTGAAGCTGAGAACATGGGAGGAATCAAATCAGATATAAAGGCACTGGATGAGCAAGAAATCATTGAAATTTTTCTACTTTAATTTTGAAAATATGATTTGATGGGGGGACTCTCAATCAAACAACATGAAGCTGATTACAGTTGTCCAAAAATCACTCCATTAGTTATTGCAGGCAATCATAGTGATCTGTAAATTGAAGAGGAGTTTCATAATGCAATAGAGGGGAAAGAGTGAGAAGCTTCAATTTCTTTCATACCATCCACTAAGGTGACACATCATTTTTCTTTAGATGTGCAAGAAGAAGAAAAACAATTCATAGACAATCACCTTCCCTAAGAAAGCCTGTAGGAGGACTTTCTTATCAAAGTTGGAGTTCGAACCAATGGGAAAATCCAGTGAACCATACCTTTTCCAAGAAGATACCTATCTTCATCTAATTCAAGGTAGAATCCAATATCAGTTATGCTTGCTTTTGAGCATGAGGTAGAGCCAAAAAGTGCCAAGGATCAACAACCATACCTCTTGGAACCAATTGAGTGACAGTTGGAAGAGGTGTATGTCTTGTTTTTTGTCGATACCTTGATGTATGGTGGAGCAGAAAGTCAGTTTACAACAATTTTTTCACTCCTAATAATAGTTTTGCTCAATGTCAAATCATCTTCATGGCTGCAATTATGAGGAAGGGAAGCTACTTCTCATCACCGGTAGCAGGTTTTGTTTAAAGTTTCTCTCCCTTTGGTCAGTGTCAGAGTAGGGTTAGGATTTTAATTCCTCTAAGTGATTATGCAAAATGTATTATTGTTAGAGTAGATTTCAATTTTCCTAAGTGTTGTTGCATATTTCCTATTGCTTATATTTTATGCTTGTATACAGTTTAACTTGTTCCCAGAAAGATAAATTGTAACAAAGGAACTTAGAGTTGCATGTAACAGTTACAAATTTTGAAATAAAGACAAATTCAGAGAAACTAAAATCAATTGAAGAGGAAATTTCGATGTTTCTCCCCAAGGAAAAATGTAGAAAACATTTAGTACCAAGAAAACAAACAAATGAAGAATGATAACCCAAGTTAGAAATAAGCTCTAGCCTTCAACAAAGCACACAAGTCAACATGTTGGCATTGGAAATTTAGAAGGAGAAAGAAAATCAGAACTTAATAGAGTTCTATGATGTCAAATTAATAGGTGTTCACCCTTTAGTCTCATGGATCACAGTTTCTGGGAATGAGTAGAATTCAAGTTTTTAAGCAATTTTCCACTCTTAAAAATTTTGATTTCAATATTTTCTTATGAAAGTGGAGAGTACGAGTAGCGGAAGGAAGCCACATAAGCAAGCAAAGACATCCCAGATAATTTGAGGTCTTTTAGAGCTAGACTAGTTTATAGTAATTACGTAGACTCCATGCCCAATGGATAGCTACAGGCAATGGGTCATGCTCCATTTAGTAGGAAAATGGCCCTGTGAGTCACCAAATTTTTATCCATTTTTTCTCCCCTAGAGAATTGGAAAACTGACAAGATTGCATCATGATAATTGGTTACGGGACCCATTGGGGGGAAATAGTAAAATCCAACATTATGGTTTCAAAAAACTCCCCTACATTTTTTCTTAGCTCCCTGGTGCTGGAAAGCACAAAAGTCTCCAAAGAAGTTAGAAGAATTTTTAAAAATTTGTTTTGGGTGTTTAGAGAGCTAGCCGAGCTCATCTCATATCAGATCGAGCTATAAAATTAAAGGTCCAAGTTGAGTTGGCTTCCCTACACACCAATTTTTTTAATGAATAACAGTTAAGATATTTTGGTTCCAAAACTGAGCCATGCCTCGAGTTTTTTAGAGTTCACATATTACACATGGCAAGCGGAAAATTCAATGGGAGTCTGAGCTAATCGAGATCTATACACCGATCTGAGGCCGAACTATACAAAACATGGAACTGAGCCTAGGCACAATTGCATTTAAACTGAATGGTGTGTAAGGATGGGTGAGCTCATCAACACCATTGAGTTCTCTTACAGGGAAATTAGGATATTCTTAAGAACTGATCCATGCTTCACTTCCATGGCCAATACCAAGTCATGTAGTAAAAGACAGAAGTATTGAAGGCAAAAGGAGTGATACCAGGTCTATCGAGATATTTTTGGTGTGTGAGGAAGCCGAGCCACCATTAGAAGTAAACTGATAAAAACACATTGAATTTAGTTAGCAGGATTTTCCGAATTAGAAAGTTCACGAGTTTAATGGCTAGGATGACAAAATGAGGGTGGCCTAGTCACTCTGTCTTATAACATGTTAACAAAGCTAGACTGAGCCCCAGCGTATCATTACAAATTTTGATCAAATGAGTTTTTATTGAAGCACAGAGGATGCAATTGAATCATTCTTAGACCATTGGGCACAAGAGCCAAGCTATGTTTTAATAGGTGAGATGAGCCCAGACCATTTAATAGTTGAATCTTGGGAGGAAGTTTTGCGTATGCAGTATTGAGGAATTGAGTCAATACAAAGTACGGATGAGCCAGGCCATTTTCGAGTAGAGCCACTAGATCAAGCCAAATCTAAGTCTGTGGAGAAAATGATGTGGTAAAAGTGAATGGATTCAGCCCAGTTGACCCAGGACACACATGCACCAAATTGCCGAACTGAGCAAAGTAGTCAGGCTTGTAGAGATAGAAGAGAAATTTTTCCCAAGTGACCCAAGGGTGACTTGGACCTCTTGGGCACAAAATGCATGATATCACCAACAAGGGAGAAGGGTCTGGGATAGATCTTATAGATGCATGGGGATGGAAGATCCTGAGTTAGAGGTTTACGGCCCAAATGGCCCATGGGCTGTGACAACACAAGAAGGTTGAAATTTCCATGGAGAATACATGAGATGTGGGTAAAGTGGTTCGATTCACCGTAAACCATGTGGCCCCACTTGCGAGGGACTCACTGATGAGGTTCATCAATCCTCTTTATTAATAATGTCAATCCGGGTTGATGTCTGAAGGTTGTATGCATTAAGCTAAGAATATCTTGGAAAGAATCTCCTTTAAACACAATCCAAACTTACATAAAATAAATCACACATACAGAAATTTAACGGCACACTTGCAAAAATGTAAACACACTTGCATAAAGGAAATCACACTTGCAATAATATAAAGGCACACTTGGATAAAGAAAATCAAACTTGCAGAAAAATGTAAACATGCTTGAATGAAGGGAATTGTTGAATTGAAATAAAGGAAAGAGGAAAAGACACTTGTAGGTTCACAAAAGAAATTACATAACATAAAAAAAAAAAATTACAACAAAAAGAAAATTGTAGAAATAAAGAAATAAACATTAACACATTGATCCATCTTCCTTGGAATGAGTGCCTAGCTTATTCCTTAGAAGATAACTTAATTCATACTTTTAATTCAAAACTTTCAAAATAACTTTACTTCAAAATATTGGAAAGAAAGAACATATATTTATTTCTTGGGAGAAAAGAATTACATATCTCAGTGTGGAAGGTTGAATTTATAATTCATGCATCCAACCAACTCCTTATTTGAGGAAATACAATTTGATCTTATCTTTATTCTAATCCTAACAACTAAGATCTCCATCTCCACAAAATATGGAGAGAGATATATTATTGGATTCAAAGTGTTATCTCACTGTTTTAGGAATATTTGCTCCCAAATCTTCTCCTTAATTTTTGGTAACAAGAATCACAATGATTTTATTCTCCTACATTATTGGAAGGATATTTTTCCTCGAAAGATAATTTTGACCAAATACCTTTCCTGGATTTTCCATTTGACTTTGTTGTTTTTGATTTTTTTGAAACTTTTGACGTTTGTCTGATACATTTTTTCCTCAGACCGTATTTCACTAAAAGTTAGATATCTCTTCATTGGTAAAACCTGTAGAAAATATGAATGAGGTTTTTGTTAAACACATTTATATGAACAAAACCCTCACTCATATTTTCCATTTAACTTTTTCTATTTCTGTTTATGGAACTTTTAGTGCTCGTCTGATACATTTTTTCCTTGAACTGCAGCACACTAAAAGTTAGATTTCTCTTTATTGGTAATACATGTAGTAAATATGACTAATTTTTTTTTTAATCACATTGCTATGAATAAAAACCTCTCTCATATTTTCCATTGGATTCTCTGATTATTTATAATTCTCATTTTATGCGAGTTTCGAAACAAAAACTGTCATTCCTTTGATGCAAGTTCTAGAACTAAAGATGTCATTCCTTTTATGTAAATTCCGGAACTAAAGTTGTCATTCATTTTATGAAATTTCTAGAAATAAATCTAATTTATCCACAAATTGAAAGTTCCAGAACTAACTTTCATTATATACCTTACAGCTTTGTCCACTATAAATATATGAATTGCTCGAAAATATAAATATATGAATTGCAAGTTCCGAAACTAAATGTTATTGGATTGATGCAAGTTCTATAAATAAATATGTAAGTTTCAGAAATAAATATGAAATTTTTAGAACTAAATATATGAGTTACGGAACTAAATATGTGAGTTCCAGAACTAGATCTATGAGTTTCGAAACTAAATTTGCGAGTTCCGGAGCTAGCTTAAAACAACTATAAATTTTGCATTTGATCTTGGATTGAGATGATTATTTTTTTTAACTTGCATAATTTTTTGAGAGGAATCTAGATATGAAATCATATTTGAGTTTAAATCTATTTTTGATGATCAATTCCACTTTTCCCAAAACTAGCATTATCTTTACTTTATGGCCTGCATACACAAAACTTTGCATCTTTTCCAAAATAATCAATAGGATTAGTCAACAAAATAGATAAAAAAATATTTCTAAAGAATGAACAATATATATCCTATATTTTATCTTAAACAAACTATAAGTTCTAAGATTACATTTAAATCCACTTTCAAATGTAACTTGGAAGGACAAAATAATGGTAATTTATGGCCAATTTATGGCCTCATCACTCACCCTTTCAACATGGATTGGTTGGGCGATGTGTAGACAATCCCACCAATGAAATTCATAAATGCATTGCAATGTGGAAGGATGAGCTGAAATCCCCACCAATTTATGTGGCCCACGAGGTAAAAGATGACTCGATAGAAAGCAGGTGGCTCGGCATTTTAGAAGGATGTGACTCGGCACTCAGGAAATATATAATGCAAGGGCTGATGAGCTTGGAGGAATCGACCATAGAGGTCAGCCAATGTATGAGATAGCCAGCTCGGTGAGTCAGTGTTGAGCTGGCAATAATGCCAAACATTGAAACATTAAACCCTCTCCTTTTTAATATAAACCAATAAAAATCAAGGAGGGTCGTAGGTTTTAGAATTCCAAGATCATTTCAAATGATAATGTAAAACATAGGGGAGGAGGATAAAATAATTATAATGACATTTCCCAAACAAGAATTTGATTTTCAGTCCCGACAAGGCCAATCAAACCCATGCAATTCAAATTAGTTGTAGTCATTCAGATGGCCATAACTGGAGAAATTCTCAACATATTTTACAAAATGTGTCGTTGGAATCTTGGATCTGATCCAGACACATAAATCTAAGAGATATAAAAATTGATGAAGATTTGATGGTGATGTTTAAGGAAAATGAAACCAGTTCAGTTTGTTTATTGGATAGTGGTTAAAGGGGCATTAAATGAGCATGAGAGATCATTCTTTCACTATTGCAGGTTATGGGACACCTTAAGATTTCTTTTGTAGGTCAAAGATCACCAACTAAACTCATTTATCATGAATTACAATTGGTTGAAAATGGAATTTTAGGAATTGCATCCCCTCTCTCTCTCCTCTCAAAATTCTATAAATTGAAGTGTTGGGCTCATTGTAAGGGAGGATAATTTTAGTAGAAAAAACTTTGTCATTTTGGTTTTGTGAAGACAATGTTGTGTAGGCCCTTGTAGTGGACTCATTGCATGGTGATCTTGGCCTTTCATTTGTAAAATTATGAATTGTGCACATCATAAAGCAATAGATGCAAGTTTGTGTATGTATCTTCACTTGTTGTGTTTGTGTTCATTCTTCTTTCCTTTTCAATCTTATTGCAAGGGGATTGTGTATATTCCATGCTCTTGCAAGGATTCATTATTATTGTGTATGCATGGAAATGTTGTTGTTAGACTGCAGAGAACTGTTATCACCCTCTATAATATGAATTTTGCTTCCATTTTCACACATTGGGAATTTGTTCTCATTCCATTCTTTTGGTGCATCATCTTATAATGTAGATTTATGTTATTTTTCAGGAACTTTCTCTCTCCCTGGTCCCTTAGAAGTTGTAGAATAGGAGTATTCAGAAATTTGTTTTCAGTAGATTTATTTTGCACTAGATTAGGAAGAAGAACTAACTTTCTCTAGAGGTCTATCTCAAGTACTAAGTCCCACAACTTGGAGATAGTACCCATGTTACCCAGTCACACTGTGAGCTCAAGCACACTCACTTGTGCAAATCAGAGGGTGTTGTAATTCGGTGTTAACAAATCCTTAACAAGCTTGTTATATATAGGAACATCCTTGAGGGCTTGAATAAATGGAATCTTGACACAAATATACTTTAGCTGATTGACTAAATAAGAATCCAAATCTTATTTAAGGTCAGTATTTATTTCCTGCAATCTCTCTAGAAATGGTGGTCCATTAACTTGCATTTTAACCTTTCTAGAACTTTTTCCAGGCTATTACAGATCAACTTGCAGTGTCTTCTAGATTTTCTATAGATTAGTCTATAGCAAATGTGGTTCATCTACAATATCTGTAATGGTGGGTTTACTTGATGAAGGAAGTGATCTTCCTGAGTGAAGATGGATGTCTTTAAAATTAACTAAATAAGTAAAGTATTGAGATGATTTAGTGGTATAGGCTTGTTGAGTAGCTTTATTGTTAAGGTTAGGTGTTGGTTGATCTCGTATCTAAGTGGTTTTTATTTGAGAGCCAGGTTGGGGGTTTGAAATAAGAGCTTGTTATTGTGGGTAATAAGGTTGATGGTAGGATTGTTGGTAGTTAGGAGGTGGGTTTCCCCATTATTGACCTCCTCTCCAAGGTTGTTTCCATGAAAAAGGGGGTTGTTTCCATTGTTATTAGTATTGGCTAGGGTTTGAATCCCAACCTTATTGAGTATTATCCGAAGGTAGGGGTTGGATATATAAATTACTAGCCCAATTTTGAAAATAGCATTAGATCTTGTGACATACCTCCTTATCTTAACGGCCATGGATTCCTTTGAGAAACATAGAAGACTTGACCATCCTTTGTTTATGTTATCTTGAATTCTAGTTCAACATTCTTCTCTCGTGCAATGCTGGATAATCCCTTGCATTTGTAATCAAATTTCTTTCTTCTACATGCATGGTAGAAATCTATAAGTGTTGCCTCTACATCTTCTATATTATTATTTGCATGTAAACCATCAAACTAGATGGCCATTTCATTAACTATCTATCATTTCATGTTCTTGAACATGTTTACAATATTTAATTTAGATACATCCTCAATTCCTTTGGTATTTGATTTTCCCCTTGATATAACACTTCTTATTCTCTTCATGGTTTCTCTGGAGTAATTCCTGCAAGATTCAAATTATCCTCAAAGGTATATTTTAAGATATCTCTAGCTCTTATCAAGTCCAAAGAATCCATATCCTCCCCACCAAGTCCTTTCAAGAAGAGTAACTTCTTAGGAGGTAATCTTGTGTACCTTGACTTTAGAACACAAAATAATAATATCTCTAGATAGTCTTCTAGCAGCTCATATTCCTACAATGCCATCTTGAAGAGTTCATCCCCTCCTCTACTACTTGGCCTACAGTAGTCTTGGTACTTGGTCAGAAACGTTTCCTTAATCTACTGCCAAGTAGTCACAACAAATATTCCTAGGCCCATAAACCATCTCAAAGTTGCAACCTTGAGTGAAGTAGGGAATATATTCAACATGTATGCATCAATTATATAATCATATCTCTTGCATAAAACATCAAACTCAAACAAGAAAGTTTCTAGGTATTCAGTTATGGATCTGTGGAAGTAAGGAAGGGCTAATGGAGAGTTATTCTTCATTATAGTAGGTTGATTGTTATTGGAGATTGGGACCTCAAAGGTAGTTGCCTTGTCTTCAACATTTTGATTCACTTCTTCTATCATGATTGGCTTCTCAATAACAAGCTCAGAAATCTCACTTGGAGGGGAATATTCTAACAAAAAATATTGAACATAGGAAGATGTGTCTTCTTCAGAATCAGATGAAACAATCTATGTTATTTAAGGATTAGATAAGAATCTACCATGGGCATATCCTAGACAGTGCATGCATTAACTAACTCAACTCAGTCAACATACATTAGTGGGGGTCTGGAGGTGGATTCTCTAAAACCTAAATTGTTTCTAAGGAATGCAAAACCTTTCAAAAACCCTATCGTTTGACAGTATCACTGAAAATGATGCCAAAAATGGAGGTGAAAATAAACTTGTAGGAATTAATATATTTTTCATTAAATGACAGTCATTTAATCATCAAACCAGGGGACATGAACTTTAAATAATGACAGTGTTGTATGCACCAATACTGAGAATTTAGGAGGTATGGAAATAAATAGTTTTCACTTCTATACTTGAAATAACAATGCTTAAAAGTAGACAAAACTTAGAAGTGAAAGAAAATAGCTTCTAAACACTATGACTAATACAAATCTTGTAAATTCATAATACAGATAAAGAAGATAAATTTCTTCCTATTCTAACATGCAAAGAAACAAATCAGCAAAACTATCAAGGGATTTAGCAGACCACAAGTGGGCCTTTCCTTGGGTGTCAATTCCTCCTAAATTTTGTTACTAGAACAAGTCAATATCCTATTCTCTCTATCATATCTTTTCATCTTTGCGTATTCTATGTTATGTTATTGTTGTCAGTATTAACCATTTTCTTTTATACATATCATTTATAACCAGCTATGAGAAGAAGATTTCAACTAGGAGTTTAATCAAATTAAGTGAAAGATATCTGATAGAGCAAGTGGAAGATCTCAAACATAACAACAAGAGATTAAACATATGCAATGGATCTAATAATAGGTATTCAGTTAATATTCAATTAATTGACAAGTTAATTTAGTCATGTGTAACCTCAATCAATCAGTTCTTTTGCAGTTTGTAATGAATAATCAGATCCATGGTTGAGTTATCTCCCAGTTCTACATTCTCCAGTTGTAACTTCTCCTTCAACGAAACATATAGAATTGAGTGACGTACTTCACGTTCCGAGAGATCTTCATAATGCAACTTATTTTTCGTAGGTGTTTCCCTTTGGCTGCAGATGAGTTCCTTTGTAGTGGATGAATTGTTGTGAATGGTTCCTTTACTGCATACGAGTTTTTGCATATATAAATTTGCTTACAACCAAGAGTATCATCACACATATAATCATTCAAACAACTTATTGAAATCATAAGAATAAATACACACACAAAATACCACGAAATAAATATAACTTGTTATAACTATATTAATTAGTAATTATGCCATAAGTTCAAGTTATGATGATAATGTTTAGCAGTATGAATAGGAAATATAAGGACATAGCTACAATGGCTTAACAAAAATACATAAGATAAGTTGTTTATAAAGGATATTTACATAACTCATAAAGGAGATTACACCGTAAAAATTACTTGAACTTCGAGGAGTGATTCTGAGAGATCTGGAATGAGTTATGATCTAAATAAGATATCATATGAAATAATTTCCAGTCCCCAACATGGTGGTAAAATCATATCTACCAAAAACACTATGCATGTTTCAGGCCAACTCATTCTATACATGCACAATAGGAAATCTTGAGAAAAAAGGGTTTTTTGGAGGATTAGAATGCAGAATAAAATAATGGGACCCCTACCATTCTTCTCAAGAGGTATTTTACATGTAAAATCATACAAATAAGTATCTAAAAATTCATTTGGGAGCTCAAGATACGACCTTCCCAAGTCGTCCCTCAAGGTACACTCTTTAGTACTTAGTCAAATTTGCAAAGGCACGCATGTCAACCTGAGGTTGAGGCACACGTTTTTACATCAATTGCACCAAACCAAAGGTGAAAATGGTACAATAAAGTGCTCCCTCCCCCCTTTAGACCCCTTTTTCACTCATATGACCTCAATGACTCAAGATAAGCCCTTTTGACCAAGTTGAATCCCTCCTCCACCAACCCTCGCATGCATGCCACTTATCAGGATAGGGATGAGGTATAATTTTTAAAACCCATTACACCAAAAAAAAAGGTGAAAATGGTGCAAAAAATTGCACCCTCTCCCCTTTTGGCCTTTGGGTTCATCATACGACTTTTTTCTAGCCCCAAGGTGCTCAAATGTAGCTCCCTCCTCCATTCCTTTAACTGAACGCATGTGTGCCAAGTGTCACAATATGGATAAGGAAATGTCTTTTACACCTATTATCCCAAACCAAAGGTAAAATGGGGGAAAAAAATGTTCCTACACCCTCTCTTCATTTCAAAAACTATAATAGCGAGAGATAGCCATTTTTTCCTCAAACCCCCCACATGCTCCCTGAGTTTCCAAAATTTTCTTCAAATCTCCCTTCACCCTTTTCATGCTCTATAAATTTATTCATTTTTTCCCTAATATAAAGAAGTGAAAAAAAAAATGGATTTGTGAAGAGTAAAAATAATTTCTTTTCTTGAAGAGACTTCGAAATCCGTGAAGAAGATTTCCTTGTATCTAACAAATCGGTGGATGAATCAAAGTGCCGCTTTTTGTAATATTTTATTTTTTTAGAGGCCATTACAATCCAACAAATAAATTTCTCATACATGTTCCATATTTTTGGCAGCAAAGAAACCCTAGTTTCCCACTGTAAAAAATTTAAAAATTAAAATCTCCATTTCTAGACACCAGATGGACTTGAAATTTCAGAGGTGCACTGAAGAGAAAAAATACATATCAAAAAATTTGGTTTCGTTAAAAACCAAGGCCCAAAACCATAATTTCCAAAAATAGTAAGCCTACTACATAGGCACTTGCTATTTTTAGTAAGTCATCTCAAATAGCAGTTTTGACAGAAGCATTGTGCATAGAGGTGATCTAGAAGGGAAATGTCAGTGGTTAGAGACAAAAAAGGTAGAAATTTCCAATTACTAAAAGTAGTAATCCTTCCTTTTCAGGTGTAGAAAGTGTTCTAGAAATCAATAAATTAAAGTTCACAGATTGTTCCAGTTTCCCATCCATGTGTGTAATCAAATGATCAATAGAATGGTTTTTATGTTTATAGAATGGGAATTTTTCACTTTTATCAATAGTGTCTTCATTGGTGTTTGTGGCTTACTTCCTCGATGTGTACGGGTGAATGCATTAGCCCAAGATTCATCGTCGTCAGAATTTCCATGGTGTGTTTTTTTGGAATGTTCAATTCAATATAGCAATTTGGCCTTGTTGCAAGGTCATAGCAAGGTTGGTTTCAAACTTCTATCTCCTAAGATGGGATCTTCATGAGTGGCACTCATTATCACCAATGCAATCACTCAATAGTGTTTCTGAACACCTAGTTCGTGATTTCTATGGGTCATCCAAAGAAGGTTCCTCATGATGTAAGAATTCAAGGATTCAAAGTTCATTATATTAGAGAATTTCATCAGATCATCTGGAAAGGATTAATGGACTTCATCAAAGCGGATTCTTCATCAGCATAATGTTCCCTCTCTCTTCTTTCTATCTCTTCTCTTCCTCCCCCCTTTCACTCTATTCATGTTCTAATTCTTCGTTGGAGAATCACTTTTTCACAAAGCCTTATTTTTTATAATTAAAAAGTGGATTTAGTATTTGTAGACACCTAAATTTTGTTCTTGCAACTTGTTGCCAAAATGCAAACAAATCACTCTCATTCTCACCAATTCCATTATAACTAGTGATTTCTGTTGATTAACTAACGTTTCTAACCACTTTGGTCAATTAACAACACTTTGTTGGTTACCAAACCTCTTTCACATTTAGGATGACATTTTATGACGAATCCTAAGCCAAAATCCTCTTCAAAACAAACAATTAGCGTTATTAGCTAATTAAACCTATTTTGCCCTTGTTTTGGTCAATATACCCTAATATTGGCTTAAACCCCTCTTCCAACTACTCAAAATCACCCCAGTTTCCTTCACAATGTCTCAACAAGATTCAAAAGCTTATCCAAACCTCCTAGTTGACCCTAAGTGGTTGATTAAGGCTTCATACCTCTTAATCACTTGGTAATTCACTAATTGTGATTAGCAAGGCCTAATCATGATTAATAATTCTAATCTAATTTGGTGATTTTAGTCCCACATGCACCAAAATACAATTTTCTCTGTAAAGGAAAACTATAAAAAAGAGTTCACCTCTTACCTTAATACTTTACACCATGCTTTGTTTTGCATCTCATATAATAAATATGATATATAGCCAAGTTGAATCCTTGCCTAAAGCCTTCAACAAGGTTAGTAGATGAATAATCTAAAGTGACTTAACAAGTCATTTGGAGAAGTAATTTCACCGTTGTTTGGAGTAGAGACCATAACCATTTGATTTACCTCTTAGGTCTATTTAGGCCCATGTTAGGTAATTCAACTATATTAGTAGGCATGT
Organism: Taxus chinensis; assembly: GCA_019776745.2. Lineage (NCBI taxonomy): Eukaryota > Viridiplantae > Streptophyta > Pinopsida > Cupressales > Taxaceae > Taxus > Taxus chinensis. The sequence goes on from CM034150.1 coordinate 893,975,044, forward strand.
TTAATTAGATCTTGCATTATTTTCATACTAATTAACCATTCTTTTAAGCTTCTATCTTAATGTTACATTCCTAGACTTAGAACCTTGACTAGATGGATGGCAATGGTGTTAGATTTCCTTGTTTAGTCATGAAATTTTATTCATAAAGTTTAGGGTGCTTTCTTTTGAAATGCTCAGTGGGAGAATACCCCATTGCATTCAATTTTTAAAGCTTTTCAACTTAGTTTCAAAGTTTTTGATTTCGAGTTGTATCTTAGTTTCAAGTTTCCTAGATTAATTTCAATTTTTCTAGTTTACTTTCAAGCTTTCTAGAGTACTTTCAAGCTTTTTAGATTAGTTTCTCAATATTTTTAGATTAATTTCAAAGTTTTAGAGTAATCTTCAAATTTTTATAGATCAATTTTCATTTTTGAAATTTTTTTCAACTAGATTAGTGGTAGAAGTCATGTTTTCATTTTTTGCAGGATATAAGGAGGAAAATCCCTATCAAAATTCCTTTAAAATACCAAAGATTGGAAATTTTTAAATAAATCTTCTCAAAACAACATTCATTAAAGCATTTAGATATGTTAGAAAATGTCTATTTTTATAAAAAGGAATACCCTAAAGTTTTGGTAAATTTTTTCTCCAAATTTATGTTTCCATTGCATAGTTCACTTCAATACCTTCCCAACAAAAAAAAGGGAGTCATTTAGAGGTTAGGTGAAAAATTTATGGCCTCCTAAAGATATTTTGAGCACCTAAAGGAAATCTTACACATGTGCATTTAGACCTGTGCCTATGCATCTAGACATGTGCCTATGCATCTAGACCTGCGCCTATGCATCCTGTGTGTGAATTTTTCCTGTGCATCCAGACCTACACCCATGCCTCTTTGGAAGCACCTATGCATAACTAAAATGTGAAAATTTGACAAAGGTGTGCATGTGTACTAAAGCTTGCAGTTGTGCTTTAAGGAGTGCACATGTGCACTAAAGCTTGTGCCTACGCATTAAAACCTATGGCTATGCACTAATGTAAAATTTCCTCAAAATTTAAAATTTCGTTTTTGTATTTTTAGTATTTTTGTCTCTTTGTAAGGGTTTTTATATTTTTTGTCAATTTATTGATTTTTAGAGCAATATTCTTAATAAATTTGGCTTAGGGTTTGAATGAGTGCTTTTTCATGCCTTATTTGATTTTGGAATAGGGTGTGTATGCTCTTCCCTTGCACTTAGTGTGATTTTAGGAATCAAAAGAACTTCTAAACCACTTTTTTATAATTTAGGGTAAGTATGAACAATAATCATTCATTTTATGCTTAAGGGAGTAAATTTTCATTTTTCACATGTACTTAATCTTTTAGTTTAAGAGCTTTTTCACTTGGTAAATAATCAAGGCTAAAATTTGCATATGATCTTCCCTTGCACCTAATGTGATCTTGGGAATAAAAATCAAGTTTATTCTTTCATTAAGAATCACTTAGATTAATTGGTAATAAAATTTACTATGCAATTTTTTATGGTAGTTAGTTGATTTACAAGCTTTCCATTTCTATTTAGTTGGATTATTTGTTTTGTATGCTCTTCTCTTGCACCTATTTTGATCTTGAGAAACAAAAACAATATCATAGAAATACCTAAAATGTTTATCAAAGAAATAAGGGCTATCTTTAAAACCAAAATATAACATTCACGTGTGTTGTAGGTTACCATTTTTGGTATAAACCAAACTCTGTAATCCAAAAGATAAAAAATACACCAACACACCATTTAAAACACTGTAAATTACAAGTTTTAGTTAAGAGCTATGGCTCATCAGGTCAACTAAGACATAATCCCTTTAGCATAATTATTAAGATATAATAATGGTGGTGGTCCTAAGAACCCTAAAGTAGTTCACACAAGAGGGAACCTTGTGAACAAAACAAGAAATTTCTCCACACTACTGACTTGACTAGTACACCTTGGTGAGATAAAGTCAAAGATATCTATATCGTGACCCCAGTGACAGTATAACTGAACACACTTCGGTTATCATTATATTGAAGGGGGTAAAGTAAAGTTGATATACTCCTTGGGAAACCTTCGTAAATCGAGCTCGCTCTAGATCTTTTGTGACACCTAGAGAGAGAACCACTTAGGAAGCTTGCCGGCTTAGAGACATTGTTTTTGTCTTAGCTATTATACTTGAGATCTCTCACAAAGTGAAAAAATTGTTGGATTCAAACTCTTTTTTTGAAAAAGGGAAATAATATCTTAAATTTGAAACCACGTGACATTTCATCTTGAAACCTACGATGTGTTACTTTTCTCTAGTTTTTCATTTTCCCTTAGGCAAGGTGAAAATTTGGTAAATTATACTTAGTTTGTTTCATCACCATTTGGTCTACTCCTTTGTTTTCTTGTTTCTCATTTTGATAAAAAAGAAGAAAAAATATACACAGATACCACTAGAAATAAAGTTTCCACGACTTTTTTAGTATTCTTGCATGACTAGGTTGCAATGTCAGAATACAAGACTTGAAAGTGTGAATGTTATGTTCTCACATTCTAGCAGGCCCCTTATGTCTCAACACCCATATTGAGACTTATTATCATTCTGGTTAGGTGGTCTTATCATTTTCTTCCCTTGAGTTTTTACGCTACCCACATTTTAGCCCTACAATTGTGATACTTATATCTTGTTTCCATTTATGAAACTTGGGTTGAGTATCCATATTGTAGTGTTACGTTGCTCGCACGAGTAATAGTTTCTTGGTATACTTAGGATTAGATTTTCATTCTAGCATTGTCTTGAGATTTTTTGGGTGTTGACGTTGCATTGTTAGCATCATGGTAGCATCATTTTGGTACTAGAATCTTTCTTTTCATACAAGGCTTGATTGACGTTCCCAAATAATGTTGTTACGCTGCTCATATTGGTAATTTCCATTTTCAAATACTCAGACATTGTTTGTGTCCAAAAATAATTTTTTTACACCTTGTTGGAGGATCATGCCAATGTTCTCTTAGTATTTAGGTATCATTTATCTTTAACCTTGGCCTAGGTGGTAATATTGTATTGTCACTATTTTTCTTTAGCCTATATTAAACAAACGTAAGGAGTAAACTATCATCGTGATTGTGGTTATAATTGTATGCTTGATTGGCATATCTTAAGTATTGATTGGTATATATTGCCTTGTTAGGATAGATCATTATTTATTCATTATCCTATGGTTTACGTTGATTTTTTATACTCGTGGTTATTTTATAGTCACCATTTGTTGAGACAATTTAAGCGTTGTTATTCTATAAAAAATTTTCTAGGGTCCATTCTAAAACCTCAGTGGAAACTCTTCACATTTTAACCATTGTTTCAAGTAGGCCTACTATGAGAATGGGGACCCAAAATTTAGGGTCCAATTCATTTGTTTTTTCCCAAGTTCATTGTAATACTTCTACACATTTGTCAGACCTTAGCAAAAACATCCCTTATCAAGCAACTCTTACATTGAATTGAACATAAGAAAAGAGTTTTCCTTTGTGTCCTTTGTCTTGCCCAAAATTGATCAAAATTTTTGACATTTACAACTACAACTTGTTGTATAAACCTTTTTGATTTTTCAAAATTGTGTCTTTATGACACCTATTTTCCTTGGATTCTCTTTGGAAAAATCGCTCTATCTAGGTCCAAGCATTTTCCAACAACGAATAACTATTGCAAGGTTCCTTATACGTACAACACTAAGGAATCAAAGATTTGGCATTCCCATCAAAAGATGCCCATCGTGGCTAAGCCTCAGTTGGTTATTCACACAAGAGAACCCGTTCAAGTACCTTGTTCCCCACCTTCATCTCATAGTCAATGGTATGGTTTGGATGCTTCTGATCTAAATTATTATTCAGGTTCCTCCCACTCTTCTTCTTACTCAAATCAAAACTATTATTTTGATTCTTAAAATTCACATCAATCTTCTACAAATTATCATCAGAGTTATTCATCTAATTTGAATCTTAAGTCACAGTCCTCCCTTTCTTCACAGGACTCCCCTTATCAGTCACCTAAATGAAATCTTCCTCCTTTGAAGATCCGTTCAGCCCCAAGTCTCGCTACTCAAACATCTAATTTTGTTCTTGATCCGCAATCCTCCCTTGTTTTGTAGGACCTCCCTTATTCATCACCTTGACAACCTCCTCTTCCATTGAAGATCTAGGCCACCCCAAATTCATCTAATTTGACACCTACGTCACATTCATCTAAGTCAACACCTGTGTCGCATTCATCTAAATTGAATCTTATATCGTAATCTCCTAATTCAACACCCATGTCGTAATCATCAAATTTGACACCTATATCACAATATTCTAAGTTGACTCCCATGTCATAATCATCTAAGTCAATGCATATGTCACAAACACCTCAGATGACTCCTATTTCACAATCATATGTTGATTTTCTACATGATCCTCATTGTTTCCTAACAATATGTCATCTTCTAGGAAAGACAATACCAATCAACTATCTCAAATCCATGTCTTATTCTATTCAGAAAAAATCTAGATCCAAATCTACTTCATCTCTTGAATCATCATCTTCTCAATCTTCCTCACCAGTTAGACCCATTGCTTCTAGTCAACATCCTATGGTCGAAGAACAAATACTCGTACTGATCGATTCATCAAGAGACGAGGATACGATCATGGAGTTCCTAGGGTCACATGATGGCATTCCCCTACAAGATTATAATCAAGGATTTAATCTTTACTTAGATACACTTGTGTATTGGGAAGAATAAATTGATGCCTTTTGTCAAAAAACTAAGGAAGATCCTAAGACCATTGAGGAATATTCTATCTTTTCTTCACATCCTTCTTTGCATAGCATGATTCCTTAATCGCAATCCCACCTTGGGTCACCACCTGGTATCCCATTGTCTGCTTCTATATGTGGAGAACCTCCAAGTTTTCCTTCATCATCTATGTGTGGCTCACCTCCTGGTAGCCCATTTTATTCTATATTTGACTCACGTTCGGATAGCCCATCCTCTTCTATACTTAGGGCACATCCTAAAACCCCCTCATATTTAATTCTTGGGCCACATCCTAGTAGCCCATCATATTCAATATATGGGACACCACCAGGGAATCCTTCATCTTCTATCTTAGGGCCACATCCTAGTAGTCCTTTATCTTCATTCTATGTGACAACTCCTAATATCCCATCCTCTTCAATTCTTGGACTGTATCCTCTGCATCCATCACATTGTTCTTCTATAAATGATTGTGGAAATCCCACCATCACTTCTCACATCAATTCTATTCTTCCATTTTCTTTTCCCACTTCTTGAGATCAAACAAGTCACACTTATTGAATACCCAAATGGTTCCTTCATCCAACTAAGATTAAAAACTTCCAAGAGCTCCAAAGCTCCCAAAAATTCAAACGATCTTAAAGTTCAAAATCAAGCACGATTCAAAAATGTACATCAACACACTCATCAAGTATGGTACAAATTTTATAAACCTTTAGATAGGGACCTCAATCTCCCGCATGCAACATCCATGTTTCAAGATAAATCGCAGTCATTTATTGAGTATGAACTCACCATGATAATTAAGATCGGGGGTAATATGACTCTTGATAAGAAAAAACACTCCTAGTATTCCTTATCAAGGAAATTACTCTAACATTGTTTTTGGATCTTATCACGCCGAATGACCTTGTCGGTACCCACTTTTTCAAAAAAGACAAAAATACAAAAATAAAGAAAAGAGAAAACATTTTTTAAAATATCATAGATATCAAAGGTAAACATACACACATTATAATCAAGTATTGCATACACATGGATGTTCTTTCTTCCCTTTCTTTCTCTTCTTCTTCATAAATTCTTCCTACCATTTTCATCCCTTCGATGATATTTTGGTTAGCCTATTCGTATGCATTTTGTGAAATTTATCTCTATGGTATCTTTTTGGCCTTTGTCTTTTATCACCTTGGTAAAATAAAGCAAGACTGACCTCATAGAGATCCTATCACAATCAACATCTAAAAAACTTGCAAAAGAAATTTTGGACATATTTGTTGACATTAGCCAATGTCATCATCACAAGCACTTCCACCTCCTTTCATCAATCCATTAGTTTTTTCTTAGCCTCTGGTCAAACAAGAGATTTGAAATAAGTTTTCAGGAAGAAAAAAAATCAATAAAATAAAAAATCCAAAGCTATAAGAAAAAGAAAATTGATGTATAACTCTCTCTTGGGGTATTTCCCATAATCTCTACTAGGGTTATGGATGTCTGACTGGAAGTAGAGAAATATTGTAATTAGAATCAAATGCATCTCCATCGAGGCTATGAATTCCTAGCTGGCAGTGGAGCAATGTACGAATCTCCTTCCATAAATCCATTCACAAAAAAATAAAAAATTAAATCAACTCGAAAAAATAAATCAAACCTACACATTAGCTAGGGTGTCTTCACTTGTTATGTGTCAAATATTCCCTCCAAGAGGTAATAAATTTTCATGTGCACACACTGGATATCTATAAGCAGACACGAGGATTAGTATGTTACCAAGTGTCTTTTTTTGGACCTTGTTCAAAATCTTACTTTAGTCTATATCTTGTCTCATGATTCATGTCTTTGGTTAATCGCTTCTTCATCACAAGGATTCTACACTACTTTCACAAAATTCATATTGTTCTTCTACTTTGTTTAGAACATCCATGTGTATAAGATTTATTTTTTGTCCCCTTCACAAAAATAATCTTCCACTTTGTTCTATCATGTTCTTCTTAGTCAGCTTATGTTGGAGACATATTTTCTCCTTCCTAGAACTTCATTGGGTTACGCTCATCATTGTGTTAAACCTATCCATATTGGCCTTGACATGTCTTCTACATTTGAATAGTTTACCTTTGAATATTCCTAGCTAACACTAGGGGAATTTTTACCATCTTCACTTTCTTTCACACACGTGTGGAATTCTTCCCTTGTACATCCCATCAGTCACTGGGGCATCCATTTTTCTTCATTTCCTATACATAGCTTCAGAAAAAATATAAAAAATAAAAACATTTAAATATGTTTCAAAAATAAAACAAATCAAATAAATTTTTAAAAAAACAAACTAATTGGTAATACAATCAAAAACCCAAAAAAAATTGGTAAAACCATTAAAAATCAGAAAACATTGTAAAAGAATTAACATTTTACAAAAAATGGTAAACAACATATACACACCCGAATCCTATGTCAATTGCATTATCCTTGATCATCAAAATATGTCTTACAAAAGCATCTTTCTAAGATTATTGCTTGTTTTGGTCTCAAATGACTTTCAGCTCATCGTGATCTACCTCCATTAATAAAAACAAGGTTGCATGCTATGTTGGTGCTCCCATGCAAAATTGAGTTTTCAGAGACTGTGTGATAGTGCACGAAATATTTTCCATGGGACTAATTGTATCCTATGTTATTCCCCTTGCATATGTTATTTCTTGTGTCACTATTTTTAACCATTATCGTTACAAAACAAACATTCGGGAACTACGTCTTGATAACAAAAACATTAGTGCAACAGTCTTGAATGTTGGTTTGTTTGAGTGCATGTGATTGTACTGGTTTCTATGTTAGGTAGGTTGGTTTACTTTCTCGTATTGCATTGCATTGTGTATGTTGAATTGATTCAAGCATCGTTTTAACTTTCTCGTATTGCATTACATTATGTATGTTGCATGGAGTTATGTAGCAATGGATAAATGTTAGTAATTTATCTTTTCATGTTATCTTACATTTTTGTTCATTTCAATAAAGGATGATCATGTAGACATAGGGGAAAAATGATACAAACAAGGTTGCTTATTGAAAGGATGGATGCAAAGATTGGGCTTGTCCTATATTCTCCATTTATAATTTCTTCTCCATTATCATTTATTGTCACTACTAAGTTTTCTTCTAAATCACCTGGGCCAATAAACAACCATGTTTATCCCTATCATTATTCATTCTCAATACTTAATGGTTTTGTGCCCGTTCTGACCCATTTTATTCTATCCATTTCAATCACATTTTTGATCGTTAATTGACTTCTTCTATCAACCCATCAACACTCGAGGGGCCATCCTTAATCCTCCTATTTTTTCTTTAAAAATTTGTTTGTTTATTCTTGTCTACTATATTTGAAATGAAGTAACTAACTTCACCTCAAACAGGGGAAAATGTAGACACCTAAATTCCGCTCTTACAATCTTATTGCCAAAACATACACAAATCACTCACATTCTAATCAATTCCATTATATTTAGTGATTTCTGCTAATTAACTAATATTTCTTACCACTTTGGTAAATTAACAGTGCTTTATTTGCTACGCCCTTAACCTATTACTTGTATTAGGATATGAGTAGCTGAGTTATGGCTTACCATATCATTTTATTATATCATTTATACTTTCTCATGCTTAATAGGTCAGCCTTGGTGATGGCCATAGAATATGAATAGTATATATAGGGGATTGTAGGTAGTAGTTCATTATCATTTGAGCATTTGAGTCTTATTATATGGTTTGGAGGTTGCCCCCTCGAAATGGCCAAGCTATTCTAATTGCATATTGAGATCATTATTATGAAATATTGTGTTATTTGGTGTTCTATTGTTGCTCATAATCTGAATTATACTAGTAATTTCATTACAAGTGGTATCAGAGTTGCGATGTGGGCCAAAATTAGGGCAAAAACCCTAATTTTTTGTTTCTACCATATATTGCGAACCAGAGCGAATTGATGGGAGATATTTTTACCAGAGTTGCGAAACATTTCAATATCTTCTCTGTGTTTTTCTTGTTTGGCCGAATTTGTATCAAAACCCTAAAGCCTAAGGTTTGACATCATGGTGGGGCCTTCCACAAGAGCAAAAAATAATCTGGTTACTCCAAGTAAAACCCCAGATAAAGATGGGGTAGTGATTGAAGAGATGGAGTTAGATGGGGTAAATATAGATTCCTCAACACTAGGGTTTACCTTAGTTGATCATAAGGTGAGCCAACTTGAGTATGAGCTATGAAATGTAAAATCTGAGATGGCCTCTAAAGGAGATATAACCCAAATCAATCATTGGTTGGATGATATCTTGTAACATGTAAAGGGTAAACAATATGGCCCAAATCCGGCCCATATCAGCCAAGGAGGATCTTTAGTTCAAAATCATTGATAAAATAACCATGTTGGATCACTTTTCTAGCCCAATCAGAATCCAAATTATTCACAACCATGGAATATGATGCCAAAAGTTGATATGCACAAATTTTATGGTAAGGATCCCATGAATTAGATAAATCAAATGGATAAATTCTTTGAGCTACATCAAACACCATCAGGAAAAAAGGTGACATTGGCATCCTTGTATCTTGAACCAGACCAATTTGTTTGGTATCGACGGTTATGTGATCAGAGGTAGAAGAATGGTCTCGATGTCACTTAGATAGGTTTTACCAAAGAGTTGCAATTGCACTATAGTTCCAATGTTTCAGAGAACTAATTTAATCAATTAGCAAAGTTGTGGAAAATAGGATTAGTCAAAGATTATGTGCATCAATTCTAGAACCTATCCTTAAGGGTGGAGAATATTCCAGAAGAGAATTTGAAAGACCTATTTCTTAGGGGTATTAAGGACCACATCAAGCATGAGGTACGTATGTTTAATCCACTAAATATTTCTAATTCTATTATCATGGCAGGTCGAGCAAAGGAAAAAGTTATTTGTAGTAGGAGGCCACCTTTCATTAACACCAGAGACCATAGTATATCTTCCCCTTCATTTTCTATGCCAATTATACTGACTACTCAACAAATGGAAGAAAAGAGAGAAAAAGGATTATGTTTTAACTATGATAACAAATATGGACTGAGACATAAATGTGCTAAGAAGAAGTTGTTCTATATTGATGGAGGTAATGAGGATGATGAGGAAGCTGAAATTATAGGAGAGGCTGAGGAACCAGTAGAAGATGAAGTAGAGGATCACCAACCTACAATTTCTTTCCATGCATTGTTAGGTATTAGTAATCCTAAAACACTCAAGGTTATTGGCTATCTCAAAAAATATAAGGTGACGGTGTTGATTGACTTCGGGAGTACTCATAACTTCATAAATAGTAAGCTAGTTGCCCACCTCAATTGTTTTATTTACCTAGCTCCAGAAATGCAAGTTATGATTGCAGATGGTGGGACAATCAAGTGCACAGGAAAGTTCCATCGTATCAAGCTTTCCATGGGAGACTACATGTTAGACTCGCCTATGTTTTCTATTTCTATGGGAGGGGAAAATATTGTTTTGGGTGTCCAATGGCTTACAACCTTAGGTACTATAGAGATGAATTTCCACGAATTGTTCATGCGATTTCATTCAGATGGAAGGAAAATACAATTGAATGGTATGATAGTTACGTCTCCACAAATTATTAGCTCTCATCAGATGCAAAAGGTTCTCAGAAAAGGAGTAGATGGATTTATAGCAAAGTTATTTTCCATATAAGTACAAAATATAGAGTCTTCAATGTCACCCGATCTTCAGAAGATTGTTAATGCTCACTCATCTATTTTTGATGCAATTACAAAGGGACTACCACTAGTTAGGGATCATGATCATGCCATTCAGTTGATTCCAGGGAGCGAAACACCTAAAATCAAACCATACATATACCCATATTCCCAGAAAAGTGAGATCGAGAAAATGGTTCAGGAAATGTTGAAGGTAGGTTTCCTCAAGCCTAGTCAGAGTGCATATTCTTCACCAGTGGTCATGGTACGTAAGAAGGATGAAGCATGGAGGATGTGTCTAGATTACCAAGAACTCAACAAGTACACCATTAAAGATAAGTTTCCTATTCCAGTAATTGATGATTAACTTGATGAATTGCATGGTGTTATTTATTTCACAAAATTAGATCTTTGTTTGGGGTATCATCAAATTAGAATAAAAGAGAAATATGTTCATAAAATGGCTTTCAGGAGTCATGAGGGCCATTACGAGTTTTTGGTAATTCCTTTTGGTCTTACAAATGTAACTTCGACCTTTAAAAGCTTGATGAACACTGTTTTTAGGCCATTTTTAAGGAAATTTTTATTAGTTTTCTTTGATGACATATTGATTTACAGTAAGACATGGGAATAACACTTATAACATGTAAATAAAGTGTTGGAAGTTTTGGAGAAACATACTGTCTATGCAAATCCATCCAAATGTTATTTTGATGTATAAGAGGCAGAGTAATTGGGTCACATTGTATCCCATGAAGGTGTAAAAGTTGATCCTCGGAAGCTCAAAGCTATGGTGGAATGGTCAAGGCCCAAAACTCTCAAAAATCTTTGTGGGTTCCTAGGATTAATAGGGTACTACAAAATATTTGTCTAGGGATATGGTAGAATATCAACCCCACTCACTGCATTGCTAAAGAAGGATGCCTTCCATTGGATAGATGTAGCCACTAAATCCTTTGAGCAGTTGAAGGAAGCCTTGTGCAGCACCCCATTTTTTGCTACTCCCAACTTCTCAAAAACCTTCATTGTTGAATGTGACACTTCAGGATCAGGATTGGGAGCATTTTTAATCTAGGAAGGAATACCAATTGCATTTGAGAGTCACCAATTCAAAGGAAAATATCTTCTTAAACTTTTATATGAGAAATAAATGATGGCCATTCTTCATGCGGTCAAGCAATAGAGGCCCTATCTCATGGGTAGACACTTCAAGGTAAAAACCGATCATGATAGTCTCAAATACTTTTTGGAGCAAAGGTTATCATTTGAGGAACAAAAAAAGTGGGTAATAAAAATGTTGGGTTATGATTTTGAAATAATATACAAAAAGGGTAAAGAAAATGTAGTTAATGCATTATCCATAAGGGATGCATCTACAGGTGCCTTACTATGTGGAATGTCGATGTTGACGGCTGATTGGGTGGATGAAGAAAGATTGAAATGGGATCATGATAAGGATGCATAATCTCTAATTAAAAATATCGAGCAAGGATCTATGAAATATAAAAAATTTGAGTGGAAAGGTAATGCCCTGTGGTACAAGGACATGTTATACTTGAGTAAAGATTCTGAGTTGAAGAATAAGATTCTTGCATAGCTACATGCCTCGCATGTTGGAGGACACTCTAGGTTTTTGAAGACATATCATAGAACAAAAAGAGAATTATTTTAGGAAGGACTCAAGGGGGATGTACAAATTTTTGTATTAGAGTGTTTAGTGTGCCAACAGAACAAAGGGGAAACAATTAAGACACCACGTCTGTAGAAACACTTACTAATTCCTAGCCAGAGATGGGAGGAGGTCTCCATGGATTTCATCACCGGATTTCCTTGTTCAGAGGGTAAGAATGTTATTTTCATGATTGTGGATAGGCTCACAAAATATGCCCATTTTTTTCCCTATCACATCCATTTGTAGCCAGTACAGTCACAACTATGTTTTTGGAGACAGTTCAAAGGCTACATGGAACCCCAAAAATAATTATAAGTGATTGTGATCCTATTTTCACAAGTAATTTTTGGACGGAATTATTTTCATGTTTGGGTACTCAGCTAGCTCACAGTTCATCTTATCACCCCCTCAAACTGATGGGAAAATGGAAGTGGTCAGCAAATGCTTAAAGGGGTATCTACGTTGTTTTGCATAAGATAAGTAGGAAAGGTGGAATAAATGGCTACCACTTGCAGAATGGTGGTATAACACATCTTTTTATACCTCTTCTCAAATAACCCCATTTTTAGCATTATATGGTTACCATCCACCTTCTATCACTTCCTCCTTGATGGTGCAAATTAAGGTCAAAGATGTTGAGGAACACATTCAACATCAACAACATGTTTTGGCTAGTTTAAAGGAGAATTTAGCATTAGCACAAAACAGGATGAAACAACAAGTAGATCAACACCGTAGTGAAAGACATTTTAAAATTGGTGAATGGGTTTTTGTACGTCTCCGACCTTACAAACAGATGTCCCTAAAGCAATAGAAAAGGACAACAAACTTGCTCCTAAATATTATGGCCCTTATCAGGTTCTATAGAAAATTGGCAATGTTGCTTATAAACTAGAGTTGCCTTCATCTTCACACATACACCCAGTATTCCATGTTTCATGCCTAAAAAATGTTATTGGACAAAAATTTGAAGCCTAGACAGAGTTACCAAAACTTGATGAGGAAGGAAGAATCATTTTGGAGCCAGAGAAGATTCTTTAAACACGTACTAATAGGCTGAGAACCAGAGACATTAAGGAATATCTGATCAAGTGGAAGAATCTGAGCATAGAAGATGCAACCTAGGAGGATGAAGGTTTTCTGTAGCAACATCTAGGATTATTCAATGTTGAGGACAACATTGGTTTAAAGGGGAAGGGCATGCTACACCCTTAACCTATTTCTTGTATTAGGATATGAGTAGCCGACTTGTGGCTTACCATATCATTTTATTATATCATTTATACTTTATCATGCTTAATAGATCAGCCTTGGTGATGGCCATAGCATATGAATAATATATATAGGGGATTGTAGGTAGTAGTTCATTATCATTTGAGCATTTGAGTCTTATTATATGGTTTGGAGGTTGCCCCCTCGAAGTGGAAAAGCTATTCTAATTGCATATTGAGATCATTATTCTGAAATATTGTGTTATTTGGTGTTCTATTGTTTCTCATAATCTGAATTATACTAGTAATTTCATTACATTATTGGTTACCAAACCTCTTTCACATTCAATATTCCACTTTACGATGAATCGTAAGTCAAAATCCTCTTCAAAACAGATAATTAACGTTTATTAGCTAATTAAGCCTATTTTTCCCTTGTTTTGGTCAATATACCCTAATATTGGCTTAAACCCCTCTTCCAACCACTCAAAATCACCCCACTTTCCTCCACAACGTCTCAACAAGCTTCAAAATCTTATCCTAGCCTCCTAGTTGACCCTAAGTGGTTGATTAAGGCTTAATACCTCTTAATCACTTGGTAATTCACTAATTCGTGATTAGCAAGGCCTAATCATGATTAGAAATTCCTAATCATGATCAGAAATTCTAATCTAATTTGGGGCTTTTAGTCCCACATGCACCAAAATACAAGTTTATCCCAAAAGGAAAACTATAAAAAGAGTGCACCTCTTACCTTAATACCTTACACCATGCTTTGATTTGCATGTCATATAATGAATATGATATATAGCCAAGTTGAATCCTTGCCTAAAGCCTTCAACAAGGTTAGTTGATGAATAATCTAAAGTGACTTAACAAGTCATTTGGAGAGGTCATTTCACCATTGTTTGGAGTAGCAACCATAACCATTTGATTGCCCTCTTAGGTCTATTTAGGCCCATGTTAGGTAATTTAACCATATTAGTAGGCATGTTTAGTTAGATTTTGCATTGTTTTCATACTAGTTAAGAATTCCTTTAAGCTTCTATCTTAATGTTACATTCCTAGACTTAGAACCTTGACTAGATGGATGGCAATGGTGTTAGCCTTCCTTGTTTAGTCATGCAATTTGCTTTGTAAAGTTTAGGGTACTTTCAGGATTATAATATAATAAGTCACCTTTATTTTATAAAAACTTTACTTAAATATTTACATAAGCATTCGAAAAGTCACAAGTTATGTAAAGGCATGTGAAGGCCCATTTGGGGGTAGATGAAGGTTCATTTTCAAATTCTATAAATTCTAAAGGATATCAACTCTTTCCAAGGTAGTTGTCATTTTTGTGAGATCATAATAGAGAACTCCTTGTGAAGAAGCAAATAGATAACAATTCTTCTACTTCTCATTCCTACATTCTTCCCACTCTTTCCATGTACAATTTTTCTCAAGCATCAACACAATGAAGAAGTAGTTTCTTGACTTTTTTTGATTGGGGATTTATTGATACATTGTGCTCATAAATCATTAAACTAGTCTTGTTTCCATTTTCATAAGTTTTTTTATCTTCTAACTTCACGTGTGTTGGAATTTTTTTATTAATGGTTGTAGGAATTCTGATTTTAGAACTACAACATTAATCCATCTCCCTTTCTCTCATTCCCTTGCCCCCCCACTCTCCAAGAAAAGTCCTCTCTAGAACTAAATTGCTAGATTTTTCACAAGATCAGTGGAGTTTTGCTTTATTGTATCCCCAGACGCAAGGCCACCACATAAACCACATTTTCACACGTGCATGCAAACACGGAGTTGCACCATTCAAGTAGTGGGACTTAGATTCCCATAGAGTTGGCAAGAAGTCCATCAATTTTTCTACCTTAAAATTTTTTATTGCCAACATTTTTTTGTGCACACCATGGGGCAGACTTGGCAGCATCTACACCCAAAATATGATCTCAAGAAAATACAAAAAAAATCAAATATGCAAAAATAAAAAAATAAATTAGAAGTTGAAGAGTCATATGAGAGCCTATGTCTCATAACCATGGCTATTCTAAGTAACCCTCTTGTTGAAAGACCAGAGTTACTTTATTTTCACATTCAAGAGGATATTACTTCATATTTGAGAAAGGCTATTTGGAATAATAGGAAAAGCTTCACATAGTACTTTATTGTCTACAAGAGTGTTGGATCTTGAAGAAGAACGTGTTGTTGAATTGGAAAGAGCGAGACAAATTCAAGCACCACAAAGAAGAGTGTACATTTTTAAGTTGGTGGATAGAAAATACACATGTCATAGAGGAAAGGAAGAAACATTGACCCCATCTTTAAAGAACTTCAGTGAAGGCAATAGAACTTCTCAAAATTCTAAGGTCTCCCCTTCATCAAGTAATTCACTCTCACCAGAAGTCCAAGTGTTGTTTTCCCATTGGACATCGTGTTTCCTAGATATAAACAAGAACATTGAATATTTCAACAAATGTAGATACTGAAGAAGAAGCACTAGTGAGGATTGAAGTTGAAGCTGAATAGAGATAAGGGCTAAAATTGAAGAAATAAAAAGATCTCAAGCAAGATTAGATACAAGAGCCACAATCCTTATATGACATATCAAGGTTTGAAGAAGAAGTTCTAAGGAAGAAATGGTAGATGAAGATATACCTAAGACCCATTGTACCATGGAGTAGGAATACCGGCCCACTTGCACTTCCACAACCACTTCATGAGCTACCATGAGGATCAAAGGAGAAACTTGTCAAATTTAGAGGAGATGGTTCCCAACTCCCTAAAGAACATGTAGCATATTTCATCACCACATGTGGAGTGTTGGGTGTTGAACATGAAGACATGTATGTCATATTTTTCGATGGATTCATTGCAAGAAAAGCAGGTTGAATGGTTTTATATGTTACCCACAAGGTCTATCACTTGTTGAGAGGATATAAGAACCAAATTTAAACATAGATTTAAAACTACAGAAGATATTATCAGGATCTCTTGGTTCAACTGGTACATATGAATAAGGTGAACGGAATCTATGAGAGACTTTGTAATAAATATGATCGGTTAATCAGAAGAATCCTAGAAGATTCCTTACCTTCAAACAATAACCTGAAGAGATTCTTTATCAGTGACTTTACAACCTGAATTTGATTCTTCCTCAGAAGATCACAACATAGAGATTTGAAAGAAGCACAAGAGTTATGCTATTGAAATGAAAGACGATCTAATCTTGTCTGGTAAGGTAAAGAATCCAAATGGTAAACAAAAAGGTCAAATTTTTAGTTCAATACCACTGATCCAATATTTCAGAAAATGGATAATGATATGATTTCCATGAAGAAGAAACTCTGCTCATATCATAGGAGCACCTCGAAGGCTTGCCTTAGAAGCCCCACCGGTCAATGCAATGTGCAAGAACTATGAAGATGAAGAAGAATAAATTTTTGAACTTGAAGAGGAAGGAGAAATTGAATATGCTAGGATCAATTTTTTGAATGCACACTTGATGATGAAGAATACATAATGATAGTTATTCATATGTTGTATTCACCCAATCTTAAAAGCAGAAAAAGGATTTTCTTCCACTGCCCAAGCAAATAAATTGAATCCTCAAATGGAGACTCTGAAGAAAACAAAAAAACAAAATCATTGAGGATCTTTAATCAAAATATGAGAAGAAGTATGAAGCCACCCCAACCAAGAATCCTTCTCCCTCTTCAAGTAAGTCCCCTTCTTTCTCTTGGAAAATTAGTTTCTAAAAACATTCATGTCAATGCTGTCATAACCCATGATTTTCCCACCGCCTCTTCACCCTTAGACATCATTGACCATTTCAAAAAATTCAAAGATCCAAATGTCTTCATTTGGTTACTTGAGAACTCATCCCAAAAAATTGGAGAGACTCATTCATCATATCAAAGGAAGTATCCCTATTTCTAAAGATTCCTCCACTAAAGAACCACCGACATGCATCTCAATCCAACTCTGTCCTTGAATTGTCTTGCCTCCACACCTCTCCAGCTCTAGGAAGGTAGAACCTTTCTACATAGCCTTATTTGGTCAACGGGTACAAGCTAAAAAATTGCATCATCAACTTTGGTGCCTCAACCAAAATGCATTCCAACAAGGTTTTCTAATATCTTGGTGTCTCCCTTTCCTCTACTTCTAGTCAATGCATCTCTATAGAAATGAAATAAGTACATCTTGTTGGACAAGTCAAAGATGTTGAGGTAACATTGGCATATTTTCCTAACAAGAAAATCAAAATGAGAATCCTTGTAGGAGACATGCCCGCCACATATGGCATGTTGTTGGGGGTAAAGCTTTTGTCAAGATGTTAGGGGAGATATACAGTTAGACTAGTCGCATGCCACTATCCCTGTCACCAAGTGAAATAAAGAAGCTACTTCTCATAGAAAAATGAAATATACTTGTTTAACAGCCAAACAACCCAATGACAGACATCCCTCATGCCAAAATTCCAAATTTAGAAAATTCTTATGACCTTCAATGAGGATCTTGAGATGCCCTTGTTGGTGGAGGAATGTCCAAGCATCACAGTGAAGTCAGTCCCATGGGAGACAAATGAAGCAGTTGATGAAAAATGAAGTATTTTGAAAAAGGTATAATTTTCATGGGATGAGGATATAAACGAAGTTTCTCTAGATGTATACTGATGTTAGTTATGATATCCTCATCTTGCAATAGAGAAATATTGAAGTGATGAGATATGTAGATCAATAAAAAGGAACAAGGCTTAGCACCTTCTTAACAAATAACTTCAATGTTTTCATCATCGAGAATGTTCCCATATGATGAGTATGTTAGTGAACTTGAAATTTTCTCTTTCTCACTAGAAGAAGAAAGAAAGAAAAGTAATAATTTTAGTATGCCACACTCGCACCTCTTGAAATGATGGCATACCCAAGAAGAAGATGTTTTCATTATGGAAATGGACTTCTCAGTTCTCAGTGATCAAGAATGGAAAGATGATGATGACGACATTTCAGCTCCAGTGTTGTGATCATTCCCTTTTTGTAAGTATGGAAAAATTATTAGTGAAAAATGGAGAAATGGATTGTTTTTTGGTCCTAAGGATGATTTTTCTCAAAATGGAAACCTTCGTAAGAGAAATCAACCTTTTATTTTCTTACTCCACTCAATAGATCGATGCCCTCAACATAGAAATAAATTATGAATCCCAAAATGGACAAGGGAAAGAAGATGAAAATTTCCAGGTTAGGCACCCTATTTTGAATTCATTCTCTTTCCAAGAGGGTAATGCAATGCAAGTAGCACACTATATAGGGAGGCGTATGGAAAAAGGATCTGGAGCATGAGAAATACAACTCCGTAGAATAATTGAAAAACATAGAACATCAAGAGGTGGAGGATGATGCCAAAGTCCCTGAGACATCTACCAAGGATCAACCCATGAAAGTGGTGTTCATGAAGCAGATGTGCAACAAAGAACAAATTTCTTGTAATGAAAATGGTAAGTTCGAGTACAATCAAGAAATATTTGAATGGCAGCAACAAGTAATCGACAAGTGGAATGAATCTAAGGAGTAATGAGAAGCTAAGAAAAATGTGTCCAAACAAAAAAGATGGTGGAACGAATAGGAAAACCATAAATTGCACTAGCAATCAAGCTATATTTTTCAAGAATCTGAGAAGAGGTTCATACTTTAGTGAACATGTCAATGGATTTGTAGAAGAATGACATTCAGTGACACCCATTTATGGGTAAGTACTCAATTCAAGTTTGCACTTTAATGAAAGAGGTTTTTCCCCCACGTGTACCATAGGTGATTTATGTTGTTTCCCTTGTTGTTGGTTTATATTTCCATTTTCCCATTGTGTGTGTTCTTTCCTTTTCAATGTGTAGTGTGTTTTTCCTTTTCATGTGTGTGTGTGTACTCCTTATATATCTATTGCAAATGACTATATGAATCCCAATGGATAAGGCACTGGATCAAGTGTTCTAAAAATAGAGATTATCAAGATTTCCCATGTCATGTCCTCACTTTTATCAGTCCATAACATGTCCCCAAGCTAGAGCCAACTGTTTTCCTGTGTTTTTACATGGGAAAAAATCACCCGAAAAATAGGACAATTGTACCCTAGTGTCAAAAATTCCCCATGTCATACCTTTCCACACCCCTAGATCAACCTACCCCTCAATGTCAAGTCCAATATTGTCCTTCAGTGGTCCATTTCTGAATGTCATCATTCCCCCTAGGTGATTTAGGAAAAATAAAAATCATTCAAGTTCCTTTGGAACAATATTTCTCAAGGTGTGTTTTCAAGAAAGCTTAGAAAGGGATTTCATCAACTTGTCCAAGCCAAGTGCACAATCACTGGAGTAATGCAAAAGAATCATATTCATCATGGAGGTGTACCCAAGAGCCAGAAACATCAAGGAATAGATTTAGGAATATTATGGAAAGATTCAGAGGTTTAGGAGCCAATTCACCGAAAGCGGGTTTTTGAGGGCCGAAGGAGATTGCACCATAAAAGTACCTGAACTTCGAGGAGTGATTTTGAAAGCTTCAGAATGAGTTATGAGCCAAACAAGATATCATCTGATAAAATTTTCAGTCTCCTACATGGTGGTGAAATCATATCTACCAAGCACACCATGTATTTTTCAGGCCAACTCATTCTTCCATGCACATTGGGTAATCTTGAGAAAAAGGAGGTTTTTGAAGGACTAAAAAGAAGAATCGAGTAATTGGACCCGTCATGTTATTCTCAAACTTTATTTCACAAGTAAAATCATATAAATAAGTGTCTAAAAATTCATCCGGGAGCTCAAGCTATGACCTTTCCAAGCCGACTCTCAAGGTACACTCTTTGGCATTTAGTCAAATTCATAAAGGGACATGTGTCAACCTGAGGCTGAGGTACAATTTTTTTCACCCATTACATTAAAAACAAGATCAAAATGGTGTAAAAAATTGTGCCCTCATCCCTTCAGACCCTTTGGCCACTCATATGACCCCAATGACTCAAAATAAGCCCTTTTAACTAGGTTGACTCCCTCCTGCACCGACCCCTACATGCTCGCCACTTGTCTTGATAGGGCTAAGGCACACATTTTTACACCCATTTCACCAAAAAAAGGTGTAAATCTTTCAAAAAAGTGTTCCCTCCCTCCTTTTAGCCTTTAGGCTCCTTATACGATCTTTTTCTAGTGCTCTCCATTCTTCTAACTAAACGTATGTGTGCCAAGTGTCACAATATGGCTAGGGTGCAATTTTTTGAACCTATTTTCCCAAACCAAAGGGATAATGAGAGAAAAATATATCCCCCACCCCTTCTCTTCATTTCAAAAAACTATAAAAGTAGGAGATAACCATTTTTTTCTCAAACCCCCCCATGCTCCCCACACTATCGAAACTCTGCCGAAATTTCCATCAAATATCCCTCCACCATTTTAATACTTTATCCATTACTACATATTTTCCTTGATCTAAAGAAGTGAAATAAGCAAAAATGCAAGAAAATATGGATTTTTGAAGTGCAAAAACAAGTTCTTTACTTGAAGAGACTTCGAAACTCGTGAAGAAGATTTCCTCATATCTAATAAACCGGTGGATGAATCGATGTGCCATTTTCTTCAATCTTATAGTTTTTTAGAGGCCATTAGAATCCAAGAAAAAAAACATCACATGCACGTTCCAAATTTTTTCAGCAAAGAAACCCTAGTTTCCCATGACAAAAACTTTGAAAGTTAAAATCTCCATTTCTAGACATCGAGTGGACTTGAAATTTCATAGGTGCATTGAAGAGCAAAGACCCATATCAAAAAATTTGGTTTCATCAAAAAATGAGGTCTAGAACCCTGATTTATAAAAATAGTAAGCCTCCTATACATACACTTGTTATTTTTAGTAAGTAATCTTAAATAGCCATTTCGACATAAGTACAGTGCACAAAGGTGATTTAGAAGGATAATCTAACTGGTCATAACCAAAAAGGGTAGAAATTACCAATTACTAAAATAGTAAGCCTTCCTTTTCATGTGCATAAAGTATTCTAGGAAGCAAGAAATTCAAGTTCATAGATTGTTCTAGTTTCTTAGTCATGTGTGTAATCAAAAGATCAAAGGAATGTTGGTTTTGTGTTTACAGAATGGGCATTCTTCGTGGTTATCAATGGTTTATTCATCAATTTTCATGGATTACTTCCTCAATGTGTACGATTGAATGCATTAACCTAAGATTCATCTTCATCAAACTACCCATGGTGTGTTTCATCGGAATGCTCAATTCAGCACAGCAGTGTGGCCATGTTGCAAGGTCATAGTAGGGTCGGTTTTGAGTTTCTATCTCTTCAGAGGGGATCTTCATAAGCAACGTTCATGGTCACCAACGGAATCACTCAAAAGTGTTTCTGAACACTTAGTTCATGATGTATGTGGGTCATCCAAAGGAGGTTTCTCATGGTGTAAAGCATTCAAGGATTCAAACTCCACTATATTGGAGCATTTCATTGGATCTGATCCAAAAACGTAAGGGTTAATTTCTAATTTTTAATAATTTTCAAGGATCATTTAAATTTTAAACAATTTTCAAGGATTTAATACTTGAAAACTGATTAAAAATCTGATTTATGACTGATCATAAACTGAATTTAATTTCCGTTCACTCGAAAACTCACTGTTTGATCAAAAACAACAAAAAATTCATTGTTTCCCGATCTAATTTATTTTCCAAAGTTATCAAATTTTGATTAATTATTCATTCATATTCAATTTATGAATTGTAATTATTGCAAATAATCATAAACTGAAAATCAAAATCAAAATGACACAGAGATTTTTTACGAGGTTAGGAATTCCTATCTCCTTGGGTTTGTTTAGAAAATATCCATTAAAAAATGTTCAAATTACAAATACAATTAGCCTTTACAATGAACAAATAATGAATAAAAAACTGTAAAACTATGATATCAGACCTTCAAAGGACTCTGGTGTGTCTCGACACTTGTCTTTCTCCCTCATGATTCACTTGTAGTTGTGTTTCCCTTAGGATTTATGCCTTTTTATGAATACTGCAGCATAAAATAGCATCACAAAAGCTCCAAAACTGGAAAATAAGTATACCATATTGGGCGCATCGAAATCTTAAACAAATCAATAGTTCACTCCGAGCTCTGGTTCTTAGGTTAAGTACTCCAAAAATAGCGTTTTCTACAAATTGGCCAATTCTACCCATACACAGACATGCCAAAAAAGTCCCTTTAAATAAAAGTGAGCTCATTTTATACCACTTCATAAAAGATGGCATGTTGGTAAGGCCGTTTATGTTTTTATGAAAGGTCATGAATTTTATTCCTTAAAAGTGCATGGACTTTCCATACATAGCCAAATCATATCTTTGATCCCACATTTTGCATGGAAAGTGGGTAGGTTAGTTTTAAAAAGATACATAGCCAAATCATATCTTTGATTCCTCATTTTACGTGGAAAGTGGGTAGCTTAGTTATAATTTATTTACGTGGCATAATTATATAGCTAGAAAGCCACTTTAGCTGGAAATACTCCCAAGATGGAGTAGTTTATTGCTAAATGATGGGATGGGTTAAAATAAGGAGGAATAAGATATTATCTAATATTAAATATCTTTAATCTTGGACCCCATTTATATAAACCTTTTTAAGGCTTTACTTCTATAGAATCCCAGGTATGATATCTCTTTTTTTAAAATTTTATTTTCAAAACATGTTGCCACCAAACATGCTTGCCTAGTGTCAAGGGATAATAAATCTAGCTGTTCAAAATTTGATTGATCCATGTCACAAACTACCACATCATTATTTTTGTCAGGTTTGACCACAACTTTGACTATGCATATCTTTCGAATAAGAACTTGGATTTGGTCCATTCAAAATGCATCAAAAATATCGTGACAATTTCTATGTCATATAATTGATTTTGTGAGATTTCATGATGAAAAACTTTCCAATTGGACTAACTTTGACCACCTATTGACCAAACTTTGACTAATTTTGACCAACAACAACTTTTACATCCAAACTCCATTTTTAATGTTCTTGGCATCGTAGGAATCCTCTCAAGATTCTCTACTGCTCGATCATGGTTTATAGAGGTTTAGGGAACATTTTCACATCAAAATATCCTTCGGATCAAGATCATCCGGCAAGGATTAGTGGACTTCATCAAAGTGGGTTCTTCATCGGCATATTGTTTTGTTTCTCTTATTTCTCTTTCTTCTCTTCCTCCCCCAATATTTCTCTCTCTTCATGTTCTAATTATTCAATGGGGTTGTAATTTTTTTCAATGCCTTATTCTTATAATTAAAAAATTGGCTTTAGGATTATAATGTAATAAGTCACCTTTATTTTATAAAATGGGACTTCAATCTTTCCTAAGCATTCGAAAAGTCACAAGTTATGTGAAGGTATGTGAAGGGCCAATTGGGGGGTAGACAAAGGGTCATTTTCAAGCTCTATAAATTGTAAAGGAAAATTCTTTCCAAAGGAGTTTTTATCTTTTTTGTGAGTTCATGAGAGAACACTCCTTGTGAAGAAGAAAATAGATAGCAATTATTCTACTTCTCATTTATACATTCTTCCACTCTTTCCATGTATCAATTTATCTCAAGCATCAAGACAAGGACTTTCTAGAATTTTTTTATTGGGGGATTTATTGATACTTTTGGCTCATAAATCTTAACTAGTCTTATTGTCGTTTGTAGGATTGTTTTCTTGTAACTTACATGTGTTGGAATTTTCTGATTAATGGCTATAGGATTATGATTTTCTAACTACAACATTAATCCCTTTCCCCTTTTCTCACTCCCTTCCCCCACTATCTAAGAAAATTCCTCTCAATTAAGTAATTGCTGGATTTTTTTGCAGGGTTAGCAGAGTTCCTTTGTTGGATCCCTAGCCGCAAGGCCACCATAAAAACCACATTTCATACGTGCATGTTAAAAAAAATTGAAACATTCAAGTAGAGGGACTTAGAATCCCAGATTTTTGGCAAGAATTCCATCAATTTTTCTACTTGACGAATTTCTCACCAACACTCCTGCATTGATCAAACCAAAATGCATTATGTTGTATGCAAAAATGCCCCAAGGTGTTGTGAAGGATGTCTTGTTTATGTCTTCTTCAACTAATTTGACTTGATTATAGCCTGAGAAATCATCAAGTAATGAAATAATTTATGATCTCGTGACTATTTTTAGGACATGGTATATGATTGAGAGCAGGTAGTTATCTTTCAAGGAGGCCTGATTCAAGTTGTGAAATTCCACACAATCCTTATTTCACCATTTTTATTTCACACTGTGACAATTTTTGTTACTCACGTGGAGTGGTGGATAGAAAATATGATCCTCTCATTCAAAATCTTTAGGAATTATTCCTTGATGATATCTATGATCTTTGAATTATAAAATTGTTTCTTTTTCTTAAAAGGATTGGATTTTAGCTTTAGTGGAATAGAGTGGTGCATTTTCTTGGGCTGAAAATATTTAAGGTCATTGTAGGAATATGCCAAGACATCCGAATACTTCCTCAAAAGTGGGATGAACCTTCTTCCTTCTTCGGGAGATCAACGCTTGCCAATATTCACCATCTTGGTTTCTCTGGGGTGCCAATATTTTCCCTTTCAAAATTAATTGTGCACCACTACGACTCTTTTATATTTCTTTGATGAAATGGTTGTGTTTGATCAAACAAATCCTCCAATGACAAATAGACCTTTGGAATGTTGTTCCCTTTGATCTTTATTACCCCCTCTGAGTCAACTATAACGCTCACTAAAAACAACCCACTTGAGACCCAAGAAATAACCTAAGATTAGTTAGGAAAAATTATGGAATAATTTTTTTTGTTTAAAAGAGTCTACTAACAAGTTCCAAAATAATTCTAATCCACTAGAATATAATTTTCTTTTATTAACCATCATTAGAGTCACAAGGTCCAAAATTTAGGGTTAGAAGGTTCAACTAGGTTCAGAGGGTAATTCCTCACCATACCCACTCTCTAACAAGTGTAAAGATTCAACTTGATTTTTCTCACACTTAATGAAATAAAAATTTCTCTAAATCATTCCCATTAGATAGGAAATTTCCTTACCTTTCCATTGATATAAATAAGTCCTCCTAACTCCTCATAAAACTCAAGTTATGGGTCGGTGGACCTTGGGAGGAAACTTTTCCCAAGGATGAGCCTACGGGCCTAGGGGAGAAAATTTTCCCTTGCGTTGGTCGGCAAGCGGGGAAGAGTTTTGGCATTTTTTCCCTTTTCGAGGAAAAAGTGTGATTTTCCTCCATGTGCTTGACACAGACCTGAAGAGGACATGTGTCGGCTTGAGAAAGCTCTGGTGGTAAGTCGTGAGAGATTTAAGGCATTAAGCCTTTTGGGTTTGGAAACATAAGGGGAAAAACTTCCCGCACACCTCCGCCTATCCCAGATGATGCCACGTGTCATCACCCTATTGGTCGCGGGCTAGCGGGGAGGCGGAGGAAACTGAGAAAATTTTCCTAAGAAATTTTTTTAAAGCGCTAAGGTTGAAAAAGGTGTCACACCTCTGTCATTGCCTCATGACACCATGTGGCATCGCCTGATTGGTCATGGGCCAGCGGGACGGCGAGGAAAACTTGGATATTTTTCCGGATGCACTAAGTTAAAAAAGAGGTCAGCTCCTCTGCCAACACCTCGTGGTGCCATGTGGTAGCCTCTGATTGGCTACAGGCCAGCGGGGTGACAGAGAAAATTTTGAAAATTTTCCCAAAAATTTTCCTAAGTGTTTTAAGGGAAAAATTTGGGCCTCGGGCCCGCCAAGGAAATTTTTCCCAAAATTTTCCAGCAAGGAAAAATTCAGAGGGCCATAACTTTTGATAGAGAGCTCAGTTTTTGGAAAACGAGGACTTTCTGGAAACCACTCAATGCCCTCTTTGCACTAAGATCATTAAATTTAAATTTTAACAAAGTTTAAGGGGTAAATTTTAAGAAAACAGACTGCAGAATTATATAGTGCGAGCTGGTAAATTTTAACTTGTTAGATCTATTCAATTTTGTCATTATTTCCCCTTTAACATGCCAAATGAACATGGAGGATTGTTCTAAGAAGAATTTTAGGATGCATTTGGAAGGTAACTTTGCTTGATTGATTTCCAATTCAAATTTTTACGACTTCAGACAGAAAAATAACTATGAAAGGTGTGGGCCCGATTTTGCAATGTTTTAAAATATTTCCTTAAGTGTTTTTTTGTTAAATTGAACTTATTTATACCCTGGCATGTTCAATTTTAATGTTTCATTGTTATTTCTTGCTTGCAGGTTCGAACTATTCATTTTAGATAATTTATTTGCCATGATGAAATACAAAACAGAGATCAATTTCTAAAGGATTTATTTATCATTTTTCCCCTTCCAAGTATGGAGATTCATTTCCATTCCAGTCTAATACATTTAGTTGATTTAACAAACCATTTAATAGCTAAAATGTAAATTTTGATTTCCAATTTTACCATATTTCAAAAGAACAGAGTTACATATATTTCCTTCATATGTATTCCTCATTTCATTTTTCCAAACAGAGATTTCAAATCACAATTCGATGATCAATTTCAATACAACAATTTAAATTGATAAAGATAGTGCAATCTTTTATTGATTTCAAATATACAACTTTACTTTCTTTAATTTCTTGAATGCAAATAACAGATTTCAATTTCTTTCTTTCAAATAAACAGAATAAAGTATATATATATATCTTTCACATTCTTTCAAATAAAAAACAGAGTCTATCTCTTTTTCATTTCACTTTACAAATTTCATAATCCATACAACATCATTCCATTTCAAAACATTTACAAATTCATCCACTTTAAAGTTGGAAGGGTTACAATGAGATTTCATTTCACAAGGTACTGTCAAACTATCTTTCTCCTCTACTCTAGAACAACAACATGCATTCTTCTCATTCATCCAATTTGATCACAACAAGAGTAGGGGAAAGGTAATGTCTCCACCCAACCAAGACATCCAATGAAAAGGAGAAGCATGTTGGTGTGTGTATTTTCCACATCATCAGGTGAGTCATCTCACTTAGGTGAGATCATAGGTCCATGTGTCATTTAGGGGTCATTATGATATTCCCTTACGGATCAGTGCGTCATATGTGTCATTGGGAGTTACACTTCTATTCTGGGAATGTAACTCCCCCTCTCTACTCGAGTTGTCATGATTACAGCACTGGGGGTTACTCAGCACCTCCTATATGTACACCCCATTTGATCTATGAGATAGAGGAGAGTTTTATGGCTTAACCAGGTTCTGCCTATTTATCAAATCTTTGCATGCACATTCGGTTGATGCTTGCTCCTCCCGAGATCTCTTCACGCTGTCATTTGCAGGTCTGTTGATGTGCACGTCATCCTTCGTGATCCTCACTTATGGGTTTTCAAACCCTCTTTCATGGTATCAGAGTGGATCTTGTGGATCTGTGCACTCATCAGCATTTTTGTGCATGTTTTCCAGCTTCCAGCGTGATATACAGATCTCTTTCAGCGTGTGTCATAATGGATATTCCTGTTATGCTCTTCATGCATTGATTTTGGGCATTTATACCTCTCTTTGTGTTCATGGTGTTCTGGTTTCTTTCTCGGGTGTTCGAGGTTGTTGTTTGAGTTTCTAGTGTTTTTGGGTTTAGTGTCTTTGACCGATCTATTCTCTGGGGTTGTATGCATGTTTTGTGGACTTCGGGTTGCAGATTTAAGAGTTTTGTCTTCAAGCTATACTTCAACTGCTCACCTTTCACGTCTACATGCATCCTCCTCCTGGTGAATCAAGCCTCTCTACATTGGTTCAGTGGTTCAACTTTTGCATTGGCCCACATTTTAGATTATTGGGTGACACTCGTCATTGCTGATTTGTGGATTGTGAGCCTTCAAATCTCTTTGTTCACTGTTTAAATGCTCATCGTGGTTTGGGGAAAATGTTTTTTTCTTGACTACGTTCAATGCATAGCTCCAAAGCCTGTATTTTATCCTTGCGTTGGAAAACATTTTGACCATAGCTCGTCCTCCTTCCACCTGCTGCCACGTTTTTTTTTGTGTTCTCTGTTGTGTTGTGTTTTCTTTACTCAGAGTTTCGAGTTTCCTTGTGGCTAGTTCGTGCCCTCCTTTGCATTGGAAAACGTTTTTGACTTCTACAGTATACCTCTCATGGGAACAACAGCTATTTGGGACATGGGATCAGCATTTCATCCACTCCATCTTCTTCCAACAGCAACCTTAGCTCCACATGGCATTTTCATCTTCCACCATTTTCTCCTCTACTGGCACGTGGTCTCTGCTACCTCCTACATTTTGTTTTGCATTGGAAAAATGTTTTTTGGCTAGTTTGGTCAGCTCTGTTACCTACTCCCTTTTGGACATTTTTGACAGTCATTCCAGCTCCAACAGCTCCCACGTGCTCTGCTTACCTGTTCTTCTGCCTGCCCAAGATGTTACTCTACCTTGGAATCTGCAATCAGCCATTTTTTGGGCGTTTTTGGCGTTTTTGGGAATTTTTTGGGCATTTTGGGTCTTCAAACGGCTCCTCCCACTTGTGCAGACCTGCCACACCTCCCTCCATCACCTGCAAAGACTTCTGGGCATGTGGCAAGCACCTTCCACTTGCATTCTAGTCAGTACAGCTGCAAAACAGTAGTTACACCAAGTAGGAGTGGGGCGTGGCATCTCCTTGCTGTCTATCTCCTTATGTGGCCTTGACCACTTCAAACATGGGTCCACCTCCTTTTTTTAATGTTTTAAGGTGGTTAAATAAAAAACATTTCATTTCATGACATGTAGTAATCATTTAGGTTGTTTTTGGCTTGTAATTTAATCCCCTCCTACGAGTGTCGAAGAAGGAGGGCGAGGTCCAGGGTTGGTAGGAGGCTAACCCCCCCTGACAGTCAAAACAAAATCTACCTAAAATTTCATGCCACTTCCAACAAGTACCCACACGAAACCCTTTGCACCCATTTTGAGCACTTTTTTAATGAGTTTGCAACATTTATTGACTTTTTCCATCAGTTACGGGTATTGTATTTATGCCATAACTTTTGACTCGCTGCTCATTTTTGAGTGCTTCCTTTAGTCAAATTTGCATTATTTTTTTCACACTATGTGATGGAATTACCAATTTTGTAAATGCACTACTTTTATAAAGTGCCGCATTCTGAGGGGTTGCTTGTACTCTTGGGCCTACACACGCAGACGCATTACTAGCTGAGTCCGATGTCTTGCTTTTGTGCATCTTGCATTTTTCATCATGGAGAGTGCTCTTTCCAGATGTGAGAATTGTAGAATCACCTTACAACCTCTGCTACTTCTCACCGGGAGAGAGACCTATTCAGCTTGGCGTGCTTCCATGGAACATTACTTCACCCACGAGGGTCTTTTACCCTTCTTGCTTGGGCCAGTTCCTGCACCTGCTGATCATTGTCATCTAGAGAACTTCCTCGACACTTGTGACCATGTCTTTAGTCACATGATGATGCATGTCTCTTGTTCTCTCTGGTTTCACGTGGTAGACTCAGATCCACCTCACCGTGTTTGTCCTTGTATGGAGACCCTTCACATACTGCCGCCATCGTTGCTGATGTTGATTCAGCCGTCTCCTCCATTTCTTTGTGTGATGATAATTTCACTCACACAGGATTGCTTGGTTCTACTTCTGATGACGAGGATTGTGCATCCAGTTCTGATGTTGAGAGTACTACAGAGGACTCTTCTCCTCTTTCTCTCACTATTCCAGAGAGTGTTGACACTTCCCACATCTCATCAGATATCGAGCAGTATCCTACTCAGTTTCACACAATCATCACACCCACCTCCTTTCCACTTCCAATGTGCGAGGCCCTTTTCACTCCTCTGCCTTCATTAGATGACTCATACCTATCTGACATCGCTCTTCTATTTTTTGAGCACCCTCATTTGGACGAGTATCTTCCTAACCTTTGTCATCTTTTTGTAGAGTTCACTTGTGATGCTCTACAGGTCCCTCATCCATCTATAGGTGTTTCAGAGGAGTTCATCATCTCTGTTGTTAGGAGTGCCCCTTCCAGGAATCATGTCACTTCCACATTTTCAGAGACCTTCATTGATCCACCCTCATTTGTGGATCCCTTTTCTGTTGTGGAGGATGTTTTGTTCCCTTCACATCACTTAGACATCCTATCTACAGGTGTTCCTCTTTTTCACTCTGATAGTTCTACACACGTGGCATTACCTTCAGTTCCTTGGCACTCACTCGCTAGACCTATGTCACACTTCTATGCACCAGACTCAGAGTTCTTCATGTTGCTGCCTTCAATTTCCTTTGTGGAGTGGGCAGACTTCCAGCATGTCATTTCTATCCTTCCTAATGGCAAGCACACAGTTTGGTGTGGGTTTCTCTCCTTCAGTCCAGAGACAGAGGATCTCGTCATCGACATTCTTCTAGGAGACCTCCTAGAGCTGCAAAGTTCAGATCCGTCCATGGCATCTTCTTCATTCCTCTCATCTCCCTCTTCTTCTCTCTTCTTCTTCTTTTCGAGAGATTGCCTCTTTGTACATGGGTACCTTTTCAGGCTCATCTAGAGCTAGGACCCATATTTGGCATCTTTCTTAGATTAGAGAGTGTTCTATTCTCTTGTGGTAGATGTTTTTCCCACTGGTTTTTCCCTCACTACTTAGGACTTTTTCTTGTACATGGGTACCTCATCAAGCTTCGTGCCAGGACCCATTTCTCATTTCTAACTTTCTGCCTCATCCTAAGTTATGATGAAGGGGGGGGGGGTGTTGGTGTGTGTATTTTCCACATCATCAGGTGAGGCATCTCACTTAGGTGAGATTGTAGGTCCATGTGTCATTTAGGGGTCATTATGAGGTTCCCTTACGCATCAGTGCATCATCACGTCAACACGTTAGTGTGTCAGTGCGTCATATGCGTCATTGGGAGTTACACTTCTATTCTGGGAATGTAACTCCCCCTCTCTACTCTAGTTGTCATGATTGCAGCACTGGGGGTTACTCAACACCTCCTATATGTACACCCCATTTAATCTATGAGATAGAGGAGAGTTTTATGGCTTAACCAGGTTCTGCCTGTTTGTCGAATCTTTGCATACACATTCAGTTGATGCTCACTCCTCCCAAGATCTCTTCACGTTGCCATTCGCATGTCTGTTGATGTGCACATCATCCCTCGTGATCCTCACTTGCGGGTTTTCAAACCCTCTTTCAAAGCCATCCTTCTTCATTGGCCCCAAGCCTCAACCACAATGTAATAGAAGGTGTGATTCAACTCATGGCAACAACAGGATTCCACAAAAACACATGCAGATTTTCACATTTTAAACACAGTCCAAAACAAAATGTAGTTTACAACTACATTAAAGCATACAAACAAGAATAAGACTCCATCAAGCAAGCCAAAGGAGCAAGGAACTATGGGGGAAGCTACATATGACTCCTAATGGGAATTGGGTATCCACCTATAACAAACCGCCAATATAAAACATCTCACATATCCTTATGCCCCCCACAAATTTCCTTATGCCCCACCATAAAGTAAGAAATGCAAGGTATTTATTTTCCGTGGTGGATCCCAATCCCAAACGCCCTCCATAATAAATCTAATGCAACTGACATTCCCTTATGCCCCCCTCAATGATTCCCCATAGCCTTCTCCTACACCATTCCTAGGAAATCTACCTAACTAGCCAACAAACACACAAAACATTCACCATTCACACAAACATAAAAAATAAATAAAAGCATATATGGAGAACTAAGATCCTACCTCTCTATGGTAATTTTTGTTCCAAAACAACAAGCTTTCAATGCCAAAATACAGTCCCAAAATCAGCAATGCCCAAGTATGAAATGCTCTCCAATCTTCTCTAAAATCAACAAGAGCTCTAAACAACCAAGGAAAATCCACCCCCAAAATGAAGTATGCCACAAAGTGAAATCCAATAACCAAGTAACCCACAACAAGCCAAGCAAATTTGACTTTAAGGAAGAGGAAAGAGAAGAGGATGAGGTGGATCCATGTAGGATGCCACATCACACATCCTTAACTCCAACACAAAAATTCAACTTCATTTCCCCAAGCATAATAGATAGGTGGGTGAAAATATGACAAATTACTTACACACTCCAACCAAGCCCATGCCCCATAAGGACTGTAAATTTAAAACATGAAGAAAGTGTAATTAAAACAGGCAACTTGACTTATAAAAATGCATTAAAAAGGTCTAAAATCAACCCCCCAACCATAGGTATGGTTGGTAAATAAAATTAAGAGGTATGGGACAAGTTTTACTTGTCCCACAAGCCTCAAAAATCAGCCTCCAAGGACAAATTCGAATTTCCAAGGAGGTGGAGTGTTTCATACTCCAAAATCTGACTTACACAACTCTTACACATACTTACACATCACTTACCACATTTAATACAAGAGCCAATAACTTCTATAATTACTTTCTTATATCCCAAATTTGATTTATTTATTTATTTTGACAATATGATTACTCACATTAATTCTCCACAATTAACAGGATAATGAAAGGAGTAAATGCATCAAAAAATAAACACATGCAAACAATAATAAAAAGGAACCACATTAATAAAATACACAAAGCCCCTTGGTCACATTCAAAGGTAATCCCCCCATGGGAATCCCTAACAAAACTACACACACACACACAACAAAACATGTTGCCATGGTGACCTTGTTGAATTCATCTAGAATTCCAATGTGGTTGGTTTCCAATCCCCCGATGTTTTTTGTGATAGTTTAACCTGTAAAACACAAATACCTCCTTCGGCCTTATGGCCATATCAGAACATCCAACATGATATAAATATAATCACAAAATCATCTATACATATGAATCACAACAATATCAAGGCAATCAATAATATCACTTAGAATTTATATCAACAACTATATCATCATCATATACTGTCCATTTTCTAGGTCTACTCACAATATCCAAACATCACATGTCCCAAAAACATTCATAATATATCCATGTCAAATAGTATATCATCATGCACATATGAAGTGTCTCTAGTAATCATCATGCATCATAACTAAATCAAGATCAACAATAATCCATGGTCTAACATCTAACATCATACTAAATCAGAACTCTAATAATGTCCATAATATAGTCAAAAGTGTCATTGTCAGTATCAGAAGGTGTCAAAGGGAAGTGGGCACTACATCAACTCCCTATATTCCTTCTTTGTCCTCCTCCTCTACTCAATATTGATGTGGATTTTCACTCCTCTATAGAAGAGACTTCTGAAATTGTCTCTTTTTTCAAGAAAGTGAGGAGCTAATTGTTTTCATTAAAGACTTTCCAATGGTTTGTAATGTCTGGCACACTCGGTCTGAAGACCATTTCAAAAATCACCTTGTCCTTATCAAAGGACAAGTGGGGAGTTACCAATGAAGCTGAGACCATGAGGAATTCTACCTTTTCATTATGCTCTTGAGGGATGGCTTGAATGGAGAAAGCATCAAAAGATTCGATACAATCCCAAAATTTGTTTCTATAGTGTCTAATTCTTAGGTTTTTGACTTGATATTGGTCTCACACTTGCTTGATTATTAATTCAACATCTCTAAGACATTTTATATTTTTAATACCCATGGACTTGAATACATCCATTCCAAGGAGAAGAGCTTCATATTTTGTAGTGTTGTTGGTATTTTCAAATTGCATCTTATATGAAAATGGGAAGATTTCACCTGAATAAGAGGCTAAAACAATGTTAGCTCCTAACCCTATACTCAAATGACTTTTGTCAAATTCCATAGTCCAAAACTAGTATTCTTCATTTTTGGCGAGGAGAGGTAAATTTTCATCTCTTTCAGACGTGAGGAAGTAATTCCCCATTCCACTATCTTGGAACAAGATATTTTCTCTTGGATCTTCCAAATTTTGAACTGTATACTTCATTTTCCACACAGGAAGAAACTTTTTGATTTCCCCCTTTATTAAAATGGTCACGGAGGACCAATCCATTCGAATTTCACCACACAAGTGTATGAAAAATATTCTACTTAAAAATATACCAAAGGATGCTTGAATTTCTCCCACCAAGATTGTGAGCAACACCTTCTTGTCTGTAAAGCCCGCCAAGGCTACTTGTGCATATTTGATCTTTCCCACCAAAGACACTTCCTTAGACTCCATAGAGTAACAAGAACCATTTTATTATTTCAAAATAAGTCCTAAGGCATTGGAAACTTTGATGGGCATGACGTTGTCAGAGGCTCCCAAGTCTATGATGTGATTTTTTAATGGGTAGTTGTTGGGTGTCGTTATTCCCTTCATTTAATCAACTTTTAGTTGATGTCATATTCAAACTAGGGGTGTGTCTGAAGTTATATGCAACAAGAAGAATCTTATTGATTTAGTAATTGACTATAGGTATATATTATTTTATTTTCTGGGGTTTTTTTTGGCAGTTTCCTTAGTATTTTATGGTCAAAGCCTTATTATATTTATGCTACAAGAACTTGCTGAAATAAACACTCATTGCTAGAATAAATTGCTAGAAATAAACACACATACAAAAGTAAATAGATTATTGGAAATAAACACACGATACAAAAGTAAACACGTGGTTGAAAATGCTGTGAAAATATTGCAAGGAAATAAAAATCTAGTTTATAACACCTGCAACGACCAGTATACAATAGAGTTTAACTTAAAGAATCAAAAGTATTTATAGAATTAATAGATCTATACTATTTACTTTAGAAATATAAATACCAATAAAATGAGGATCCTAGTTCTTGGAGGAGTGGGCCCTTGCTCCACCTTGAATCAGGATTTGACAAAGTATTATTCTCTCAAAATGAAGTGGCTATTTTATTGTTGAAATGCTATGTATTACAAAAATGTATTCATACAGGTCCATATCTCTATCTCTATGTGTCTATGTGTATCTCTATGTATATATACAGGTCCATATATATATATATATATATATATATATATATAATCATTCAAAGATGCATTTACAACTATAGTTGTTCTATTGATTCAGATGGAACCAAATAGTGCCCAAAATAGATGTTGAATTTGGAACCTTGCTGGACGTATAGCTGTATGATAATTTATCCCTGTATCTTCGAGTATAAAAAATCAGAAATCTTCATATTTGCTCCTGATTGAAAGGCTCATTGATTTCTTTATCATCGTATTTCATCAAAATAAATATATTCCCATTGGTTCTGAAACTTGGGAGAAGTTCTAGAACTAAAGGGGACTATTCTAGATCTAATTGTGAAAGTTCTAGAGCTAAACACAGGAGTTCCATAACTAAGTGTTGGAGTTCTAGAACTAAGTCCGAAAGTTCTAGAACTAAGTGATAGAGCTCACAAACTATGTGATGGAGTTCCGAAACTAAGTCTGGAAGTTCCAAAACTAAGCCGTATTGAATCCAATGCTCCCAAAAACATGTTGATTTCTTCATACTTCATTCTCCTGACTGAGTGTGACCTGTTTTATTGCAAAAATTGAATTTCCATGCACTTTGTTGGGAATTACAAATTTTTTAGATGTTAGAACTAAATTCAACAAAAGACGGAAAATTACATCCTAACTTATACTATATCAAACAAAAGTCTCAAAATACAGCCAAACTTGATAAAAATGAGAGTAAAATAAGATCATTTATTACACATTAACGAGACATATGTTGGCCTTAACAGTAGCCTTTGACTAAGAGGGATAGGTAGAAGGGTTCCACCTTATTGGTTTTGGATGCACTAATTGCAATCATGTTTTGTGTAGGAGGTGTAGGTAGTAGAACCTTAGAATTGGGGTTTGTAGTGTTGAATTTTTGACTTCCACCCTTGATAAAATTAACAAACCTCTTGAATTGCTTTAGGTGTGTTTGCAAAAAAATAGTTTTGGAAATTTTAACTTTGGTCTTATTTTCATGTTTGATGTAACCAAATGGAGATGAGACGGGTGAATTTGATCTTATAGGGATAGTTAAAGTTTTACACTATGGAGGCAGTGCTACCTTAGGAGTTTGAGCACTTTTAGTGGACAAAGTAGTGATTTTAGAAGTAGTGGTTGAATTTGGTTGAGCAATAGGGGACTTTGGAGGAATCAATTTGGGTGAACTTTAGAGGTAGATTTTGAGATAGGGGAAACATCATAATACTTACTTGTCATAGTAGCCATCTTCTTACTTACTATTAAGTCTGGTTTCTCCTTTATTGACTCCATTGATAGTGGAAGTGGAGATCCTCTGTTGATTATCTTGTTTTGTGGGACTACCACTAGAGATTCCTCCCTTGTTTTCTTATTTGCATAAATTTCCAAGGAGGAAGATTCATTTTGAGACTGAGAGTAGATAAACATGGCACATGAGAATCTTGATGCCTCTTCATCATCATCATCATCACTTCCTAGGCAGTACTCAGGGAAACTATCTTGAGCATCATTTTCAAATTATTCAATCTCGATTACATTGTCATCTTCATTTTATTCTTATTTTTGCTCCTCCACTTTTTCTTCATCATCTACTTCTTCTGCATCACAGGTTGTATTGATCGACAGTGCCTCAAAGGAAATCCTGCATAGAGGTGGATAAATCCTTTGCCTATTTGGGATATTTTTCTTCTTTGGAACATTTATCATGGTGCTTTGAGCAAGTTTCTTCTTAAGATAAATCATATCATTTTCCAACTTTTGGATCGTAGGATCCATGCGAATAGAGCTAGAAAATTGACCATTTTTCTTTCCATTAGGATTCTTCACCTTGCTAGACATTATTATATTATCCTCCATTTCAATGGAATGGTATTTTTCTTCCTTCAAAATTTTATGATGAGACCTTCTAAGAATGAACCCAACCTCAGGCCATTGAGTGTTTGTGAAGAATATTTCGATATTTTCATCCAAGGGCATAAGTTTGATAGGTATCCTCTTGGTCAATTTTTTATATCTAGCCACAAAATCCTTCATGATTTCATTGGAATCTTTCTTCATATGCACAAATTGCATCAACATTTCCTAACAATCTTCAATGGGATTAAATATGTCTTTGAAGCAAGTTTTGATATTATCTCATCAAGTGATTGATTTAATAGGTAGGGGGTAGAACCGTTTTGCTTCTTTATCTTGTAAGGACTCCAAAAATTATTTGACAAATACATCTTTGTGTCCAAATCCTAGCACACCTTATGAAGTGATGTCACATGTTCTTTTGGAGTTGTGAGCCATATCTTCTGAACTTGGGAAAGATTTTTCTTGAACCTCATGGAAATTCATGAAGAGGTTTTGGTAGTAAAAGTAGGACTATGCTCCTACCCCATGAAATAAATTCTTGAGGTCTTTATTCATCACCCATTATGGCTTTGGATCCTACATCAGCCCTTTTTATTGCTTCCACTCTTACTATGACTCTTTCCTCTGCTATTTATCTGGCTCTTACTTATGCTTCAATTTTTGCTATTGATTGTGCTTCAGATCTTGTTTCAGATTATTCTCTAGCTTTAGATTCATCTTTAGTTTCCAGGTCAAATTTTTTTTTGAAATATTCACTAAGATTTGAAAATTCTATGTCCAATGGGTTGATACCACTTGGACCACTAGTGAGAATAGTTTTAGGATGAAGGGAATGCCTTGAATTTATAATTAATTCCTGCCTTATCTAGAGATCTTCAAATATTGGGTCAGGATTTTCTCATTTCCTTTGTGACCTAGTATATCTGTGATCAACCAACTTGTAGACTTGAGATTAAATTAAGCTCTTATTTTTTGCACTTGGGCTTGTATCACTCTTTCTAGTTCTTTGGCACATTTCTATTTAGTAAATAACACCCTGGTAGTTATGAAATAGTGTGCAAATTTTTCTCTGTTATGCCAGACAACTTCCCTTAAGTCAGATATGATATCTTCTTGGATGTGGAAAAGAAATTCAGGTCTCTAGATAGGAGGGTTACTAGGAAATGCCATGGGTATGATACATAAGGCTCCGTGACTCTTTCAATTACATTTTTTTTATTTTTGGGATACTTGAATTTTTTTAGTAGATTTGTGATTCATATTTTTGGTACAAAATTTTCCAAGTCTCCCCCAAGGTGGGCGCTAAAAAATATTGGTGATAAACATTTCTAGGTAGAAAAATTGATGGGTATACGGTAACGCTCTGAGACTCTAGGTCCACCTACTTAAATGATGCAACTCCATTTATTATGTGTGAATGAAAATGAAATTTGTGAGTGGCCTAGAGTCTGGGCATCCAACAGGAACACTCCACTGAACCTACAGTAAAAGCTTACAATTTATTGCAACAAAGGAATTTACTGAGAAGGTGGGAAAAAGGAAGGGAAATTAATATTGTAGGTAGAAAACCATATTCCTACAAATACTAATCAGAACATATCATCTCACAACTTTAGAAAAAAAACAATTTTTTTACTAACATCAAGACAAGGTAGGATTATAAACACAAAGTATCATTAATTATCTCATTAAGAAAAGTAAGAAACTCCTTTCTTATTCATTGATATCTTGGCAAAGTTGGACATAGTGAGGAATGGAAGAACATATAAGATAAAAAATAGAGGAAATTTAATATCTTTTTTGCTTTACTCCGAGTAGTAATCTCTCCTTGAGTATACAAAATTGACAACCCTTAAGAATGAGGGTTTTGTTGCAATTTATAGACTTGAGAAATACTATTCACCTACCCCCCACATGACTTTTCATTTTTCCCTCGTACATGTGAATTTTCATATTCCTAGCAATAGAATTAAGTCCCTCTTAATTAATTAAGGGTGACTTATTACATTACAAATTATAGTCACATTTTTATGAATAAGACAAAATAGGAATAGGAAAAAATGAAAAAGTGCAACCCCCAACAAAGAAATAGAACATGAAGGAGGAGTGGGAAAGGATATATATATATATGATTAGGTTGATGAATATTCCACCATTGTTAATTCTTCCTTGCTACTTGATTGATCGATGTCAAGTTCCACTATAAATATTTCCACTCCCTTGAAATATTTACTGTACTAAGCTTTCGTAGGTGTAGCTTTATTTGTTTGAGGAATGCGTACACAACTCAGGGACTCTAGCCAACCATCCATGATATCATTGATGATTTTTTCTCTTAGCAAACCACAATTGATGTTTCTCTGCAATGCATGAAATTTTGGCTCTTATCTTGGATAAAGAATCCAATGTATCTTCATTAAAAGAAAAGGGGTACCCAACCTTTTTCTGAACATGTTCCTCAAATGGCATCAATAATTCATTTGTCGAAGTGTTCTCATTAATAACTAGAACTCAAAGATTTTGTATTCTAATGTTGAAGTTATATTATATCTTAAAGGTACATTCCTCATTTGAGTCCAACTCATCAATATTTTGGTTCAACATTTCATATCTAGAGGAAATGGTTCTCACCCACACATGTAATAAATCTTCATATGGAGCATTGAACACTTTCCTACTTACTAATGCTCGATAATGAGCATCTCCCATATCCATCACCAGTGGATGAACTTGGTCCTAATCATCTTTTCCATTTTCCAATCCTTCCCTTGTCATCTATGATTTGTTGGCAGTTGCACACATGTACTTGTATAATGAGATTACCTTTGGAAGTAATGCTTTCCCTTTCTCTATGATCTTGCTTGTCCATTTTTTATTTTTCCATCCTTACATGTTGAATCCCTTCATATTTCAAACTAAATATGTGTCAAAGCTACCTATTGGAGTAACCTATTCAATTGGGAGTGATTATGAAGTATTTAGGTCCATGAAATTTTCCACATCTGAGGTGAGTATTTGTATGTGGTATTCCAATTGATCAATCTTCTCTCCATATTTTTGGTTCCTTGTGAGGAGACAAGTGGAAGAATCTTGGAACATATGTGCATCTTCTTCATGTGTGGTTAGGCCTAAGGGATGGTGCTCATTTTTTAGTTCGTCAATCTCATTTCTTTGATAAACTTGATTATCTTTAGCCTGACCATTCTACATACTAATTTCCAGTGGCAGCAATGATAAAGTGAGAGGCTAATTAAGAAAAAAAAAAATCTTCTTCCCTTTGACCAATTATGATATCACTGAAAAATCAAGGACCATCACCTATTATACTGTACGAGCCTCTTTTGTGATCATTTATCTCATCTAGGTAAACATCTCATCTATATTGTGCTATGAAAATGGTAGGTCTATCATTTCCTACTTGGGGGGAGGAGGTGCATCTTGTACAAGATGAATATGAGTGATAGTGGAAGGTGGAAAACTTTGTGGCTACTAAGAATCTGAAAGATAAATTGGCTCATTCTCCTTAGGGTCTACTTTTACTATAAGATCCTTTATTTCTCTAACTTTCTTGTGTAGTATTTTATAGTAGGGATCCTCTTAATCCAATGATTTATACTTTGAGCTCTCTCCAAAATGAATCAAGGAAAATTTTAAGCGTCCCTCCGAAAAAAAACCTTAGAAAATATTTTTCGAATATAGGAAAATTATCTTTTGTACAAATGGAAAATATCAAGACATCACAAAATCATTATTAAATACTACCAAACAGTAGCTTTTTTATATGCTACCAGTCGTTAGCATATTTTTATGTTACCAGATGACAATATATAGTATGATGTCGGCTGGTAGAATAAAAAATGCTACTGGCTGACATCATAGCTATATGATGTCTGCCGGTAGCATAAAAATGTTATCAGCCAATAGCATTTTTTATTCTACCAACTGACAACATACTATATGTTGTCAGCTGATAGCATAAAAATATGCTACCGAATGACTATATTCAGGTGAATTTTGTGAATTTCTATTTCGTGGGAATGGTGAATTGAACCCTATAATTAACTTGTACCTAGAAAAATTTGGCAAACTGGTCTAAGCTTGTACCCTAAATATTTTCCAATTTAAAATGTCAAAAACATAAATATTCATGAATTAACGAACATTCACCACTAAATTTTTCCGTGAAATGAATTAAGCCTAAAATCTTCTCCATGACCTTTGACAAAGAGAGGTGGGATGCATGTCTCTGAAGGGTGGGGAAACTTTCTGATATAATAGTTACAACATTCTTCTTTCTCTACCATTCCTTTGATATTTTGATTACAACCTTAGTCCAATCACTTATGTCTCCTGACTCATAGACACTCGATGTCACCTGTGGAAAAGGTGAAGCCTTCACTGCTTTATAATCCAAATCACACAATTCTATATCATCATATTGAATTCCCTATTCTAACCAAGAAAAATTAAATCTCTTCATTTATCTAATTATCATCTTGTTAGCAAATGGATTCACATGCATGCAAATGACATGTAACAATTAGGGGACAAAGCCCCTCCTCAATGAAGGTGAGGTTGCCTTTATTAAAAACCAAAACTATATTTACATCTATACATTCAAATTTGTATGTGGTTGGTGTTTTGGGACATCAAATGGAAAGAAGTGTGAATGAGGGAGATGTAATGGGATCAAGGAAAGAAATGGATGGAAAAATCATACAATAGTTAGGTAAAAAAAAATAGAGCCTAATATTGCATAGATAAGAATAGGAACAATGAATAACTAACTCAAATAAAATGGAGTTTGAATTAGCTAAACAAGAATAAATGAAAGGGAAAAACACATGAGTAAGTAAATATCAGAGCTTAATCACTATGAACAAGAACAACAGATTAATAATGTTGACAATAAGATCAAAGATAGTATTTGCATGAAAGATTTAAACACTAACATCAAATGAAAATAGTAACATCAAATACTACAAGAGATAATGAATAGGACACAAATCTCATATTTCATTAACTCTCCAAAATGTCTTCACAAAAGAGCAAAAATTTTATTTATTGATACAAAGCTTGCACACAAAATTATTTTCTTCTCCTCTCTCAAATTCACCCTTACAAATGAGCCCCTAACTTCCTTTTATAACCCAAAAGTTGCTTACAAGGAAGTTAGGTTTTAAATGAACATTAAATTAGGGAACCTTAGGTGACTTTGAATTTTTCAACTAACTTTTTAAAAAGTAACTTTAAATTAGAAATCACGTTATAACAATTGTAAATTCACTTTAGGAAAAGTACATAAATAAATGGAAATGGGTACGTGTGGACCCCATGCAGCAAAACACATGAAAATTAAGCAAAATAACTAGTGCCTTATCCATTGGACACGATTTTCATATTCTCAATCGTATGAGAAATAAACACACACAAACCCATTAGATAACATAGGAAATCATCCCACCATTCTGTTGGTGAAACAAATTTCCTGATTCTTTGCCAATTCAAAAGATTTGAGCTTCTGCAACATCTGCTGCATCTTTTCTTCCTCTAGACAAAAACTTGGAAGAAGACAAGCCTCACAAATTCCTTTCAATTCAAGAATCTTACCTGGTATGGTATGCAGGTTTGTAAATTTATATTGGATCCCCTCACAAAGGTGTTTGATCATGTAACATCGATCCATAGAAGAAGTGGAAAAATTATCAATAGGAGTGTACATTTCATGTATCATTTTCATGAATTGTTCCACTAGATTTTGTGCCAAATTCCTTTGATTGTGTTCATTAATAAAGATTTTTGGAATTTCTTCGATGAAGGATTGAATAGAGGAGAGTGTGGTATAAGATTCATCGCACAAACTTTCAAACTGAATTACTAAGTCTTCTTGAATCATTTTCCTTTACTTAACATGATTTATCCATAGAATTCGTGTCATGCAATGGTCAAACTCAAGGATTCCCTCTGAGGATAAGAATTTAGATTCCATACAAGAAATATCTTAAAGACTTGGAAAGATCTGATCTATAGATATTAATTCTACAATGAGGCCTTCCTTGAATGGAAACACTGGATCAAGGTAGGCATAGATAGTCTCAGATATTTTAATCACCTCATCAATAGTTCTCAACCCACCATTTTATATCTTAGAAACCCAATACCTTACAGTGTGCCATAGAGTGATCACATCTTTTTGATTGATTGAGAATTTTCTAATCTGGGATGGCCATCATCTCTAGAAAAGGAAAATAAAACACAATTGGGTTGATCAAATGTTGAACATAGTGAAATCAGCTGATTATTATTCTTCCTTGATTTATGAAATTTGAGATTTGTATCTCTCCAACCTTTTAAGCACACTATTCATTGAATCCTTTGCCATAGAAACATCACTTTCAAAAGTGGTCTTTCTAATGTCTATCTCTGGATACTTCATAGTCAGTGACTGTCATGTCTCCTACAATCCTTTTCAGTAGTAGGAACTAAAATTTCTGACAAAATTACCTCCGCTATCATCAATCAGCTAATCTTAGAGAAGACCTTAGGATTTGTTGGGCACAACTTTGTTCAAAAAGGGCAGAAAGAGATTCCAAATCAATGTTGGCCACTTTTGAGAAATCTCTTTCTCTTTTTTATTTCGAAAGTCAACCCACGTCAGGTGTTTCGTTCATTAATTTGACACATAATAAAGTCGAGAGACTAGCAAGAAAAATCCTATTTGCCTTTCTTCATGACTAAAAATAGTAGGCAGTTGTTCTTATGGCATCAATCCTTGGTGAAGTAGCATCTGTAACACATTCTTGATTACCATCTTGTTCTTGTGGAACATTCCCATCACCTTGATGCTCGAAAGAATTGGACATCTGTATCATTGGGATTTGTTTAGACTCAGGTGTTTGACATTAATGACTTGGATCTTTAATGAGCCTATTGGAACTCTCATTGATGTGGATAAATGAGTTTGGAGTAGAAATACCCAAAACATGTTCTCTTCCTTCTCTAGGATGCACATTGTTTCCTGACCTTTGAGGCACTGCTTCTTCATTAGAGACAACTTTGGGTAACCACCGACTTTTCCTCTAAGATGCATGCAATGATGTTAGTGGAGACTTCTGGAAAGAGGTTTGCACCACCTTTTTCTATGTGATTCCT
Organism: Taxus chinensis; assembly: GCA_019776745.2. Classification (NCBI taxonomy): domain Eukaryota; kingdom Viridiplantae; phylum Streptophyta; class Pinopsida; order Cupressales; family Taxaceae; genus Taxus; species Taxus chinensis. The sequence continues at coordinate 894,019,426 of CM034150.1, forward strand.
CCCCTCATTGATAGTTTCTATATTTTAGGAATCTATGCCTAAAATGGGAGATGATTGGTTATTTGGTTCTTCTACAACATCATAGTTCTTCTCAACACAGGTTCATTCATGGTATCTAGAGAATTTTCATCTCCTTTCCTCCAAGAAATACTAGGGACTGGAGTGAAAATAATCTGATCATATGTAAGATCCATAATATTAGTTACATTATTGACAAGGGTCAATGGAGGATCCCATAATTCGTAATTTTCTATTTCAGCCAATGTGAGGCAAGAAAATTGTTATCGTCTTACCTCCCTGTCATCTACACATCCTACCCAATAGTCTTATATGCTTGCTTTGTGCCTGTATCTTGCTCCTAGGGATTTTTCCATGGACCCTTTAATATCAAACTGAACCCTACTTGTGAAAGAATGTATGGTCATGTGGGAAAATTCTTTTTCCATTAGTTCTACACTACATGAACTTGGACATTTATATTTCCCAATCTAAATCAAGAAATGAACGCCACCTCCTCTATATTTATTCACAAGTAGGAAATGGAATTTAAAAAGTTGATGTGAAATTTCCATCAACGCCACTTTGTCACTGACATATTTAGGAATTTTGTAAGGAGATCCCACAAATCCACTAACCCATATATAGGAGTAAATAGAAAACTAGATATACCAAGTTCCCTATTGTTCTATTATGGCTTTGACATCTTCTGAAAACCTTTCTTCTGTATTTCTCCATAGTGACCTAATTATATAGAAAAGGAAGGCATCATTGACCCTCTATAAATGATGAAAACCATTCTTGAATTCAAGTTGTGGGTAAAAGTGAAAAAAACTATTTTTACCAGGACCCATTGTACCTCTAGTTGTCAGCCTTGAAAATATACTCCTTACTACAACATAGATCAAATATGAGGTCATGTAAAAATGACCCATCATTTTCAACTTGATCAACTACTTATGAAGAGTGTCGTTGATGATACTTTCCCAATCCATGAACATCTTCCCATCAAGAATGATACAAATGAATTTTTACATCCAAGGATGAAAATTATTAGTGAAAGGGAGACCAAAAACCTTGTTAAGGATGATGAGGCCAGAATATGCCCAATTAATGTATAATATATGATCTCATCTTACTCTCTTTTTTATTAATTCTGATTGCATTTTGTGACTTTTATTTTATCTGATATGAGTTAGGATGTAATTTTCTCTCTTTTGATTGATTGTGATTCTAACGTTTAAAATCTCTAAAATTCCTGACAAAGTGTGTGTTTGAAATTTAGTTTTGTAATAAATCAGGTCTAATCAATCGAAGAAATGAAGTATGTAGCATTCAGTATGTTTTCAGTAGAATTTTTTCCAACACATGTTAGTTCCAAAACTTCCAAGCTAGTTCTGGAACTCCACAACACAGTCATCATCTAGTTCAGGAACTTTCAAACTTAGTTATGGAACTCCTAGGTATAGCTCTAAAACTCTCGGTTTTGATCCTTAACGATTTCCTATGGTTCTGGAACTTCTCTGAAGTTCCAAAACCGATGGGAGTTTATCTATTCTAACCACATCCAGAGATTTTAGATCAATGAACCTTTCAATCAGGAAAGGATGAGAATATTTCTGAATGCAGATCTAGGGATAGTTATCTTAAATAGTTGTCTGATCAGCCACAATCCAACTCAACTTCTATTCTAGGCATGATTCGATTTCATCATAATCGTAGAGACAACTATGATTATAAATGTATATATAATTAGACCTGCAGTAGATATATGGGAATGAGAAAATAGAGAGATATTATAGAGAAGATAGATATAGACTAAGTACATAGATCTACAATGTTTTATAATACCTAATGTTTTATCAATAAATAGCCATTCCTATTTGAGATAATTCTAATTTGTTAAATCCTAATTCAAGGAGGAGCAAGGGCCCACTCCCCTAAGGACCAGGATATTCATTTATTCCGTATTTATATTTCCTAACAAAATAGTTTAGATCTGTTAATTTTGTATCACTTTTAATTCTTCTAGTTAAACTCTATTGTATACTTGTTCCTGCAGGTGTCTAAATAGATTCTTATTTTTCTTGTAATCGCTCTTAAGCATTATAAGTTGTGTGTGTTTATTTCTAAAAGCAAGTCTGTTTACTTTCAGAAGCAAGTGTGTTTATTTCCATTCTGTAAAGTGTGTTTCCTTTCAGCAAAGCTTTCACTGTGTTTCCTTTAATAAAAGTTTCATAGTATAATTTAAATAAGGTTTTTACCAAGAATTCCTTAAGACATTGAAAAGATCCCTTAGAAAATATAAAAATAACTACAATCAACTACTAGATCAATATGATTACTCTTGTTGCATATAGATTTAGACACACCCCTAGTTTGAATATGACATCAACAAGAAGTTGATTAAATGAAGGGAATAACGACACCCATAATTTTTTATGCCATTTTCAGGGAAACACTAGTTGGAATTTTATAATTAAGTGTTAACAAGAGCAACAATCATACATCTAGTAGTTTAAGGATCTCCCTTACTATATCATAAAATATATGAGTAAACCAAGAGATTCAAATGGTAGATTCCTCCCAAGAACATCTTCACAAGAATTCATAACATCCTCTAGTCCAAATAAGGAAATTGATCAAGAATTAGAGGCACCTTCATCCCCTGTCATACAAGAAATAGAATTGCCACCTTTGGAATTCTTAGATCAGTCACCTGAAGGAAGTAGACCTTTTAGGAAAAGGTTTATTACTCAAGATCCATTTAGGGTGATTTTTGATTCTTAATTGAGTAGTCAACCTCCTACTCCTGATTTTTCACCTTCCCCAAGGCATACCACATACCACATTGATTGGGAGGAAAAATAAGAAAATATTTTAAAAATGGAAAGAGAAGTTGAAAGAGAACCTAATAGGACGTTTACTTATCCAATCAAGGTGGGTGATGATGATACACTAATGAAAAATATCTCACCTACACATTTACCCACATTTAGAGGGATTTCATATGAAGATCCTCACCAATTTTTGTTTGAGTTCAAGGTACTATATCATACCTATGACTATAAAACAGATAATCAAAAACTCAAGTTGTTTCCATCCACTCTGAAGGATGCAACAATGAGGTGGTTCATGGGATTACCATCTAACGCTATTACCACTTGGCTATAAATGGAGACTACCTTCCTAGAAAAATACCAGGATTATTGTAGAGGGGGAAATAGGAAGAATTCTTCAAAATCAAGTAGGAGGAAGATGAAAATATAGAAGACTATTTAGAAAGATTCCTCTTTGTGAGCAAAAGGTGTGGATTTGTACTTCGAGAGGAGTTACGGAAAACCATTTTTCTTAAAGGTTTGGATGACGAATCTAGGGAATCCCTTAACTTGATAGGAGGTGGAGACATTGATCAGTTAAGGATGAATGAAATTAAGGAGATTTCTATAAGCTATTCCAGAACAAAGGGTGCACCTAGAAAATGAAAATCGGTGAAAATTCTGAATCCAGATATAAACAAACTAATGGATGAGTTAGAAAAATTTAAAAGAAACATTTTAGTTAAATTAACCTCTACTATAGATGGATTACAAGTGAAATAAAATGCCAAAACTGAACCATTGGCTATGTATTATTCTAGATGTAGGAAGAAGCATGCAATAAGAGACTGTCCTTTGGATAAAATAGAAATGTGTCTTATCTGTGAATCTAAAGAACATGATACTGATCTTTGTTATCTACTTCCAGTCATAAAGAATCAGCTTAAACAAACCAGTACATCATCCACAATAGAAGAATTGAATTTTGTTCAGAGACAAACTAACCAAGGGCATTTTATGCCAAGATTAGTTCCTAATCCCTGGACAATGCCATGGGTGGCTCGGATAGTACCACAAAATTGGGGACAACCACCTTGGGTACCTCAACCAACATGGAACCCTCAAGATTGGGCAATTCAAGCTTGGTATGCTCAGGGACATCAACAACCATAGGATAGTCAAGGAAATCCTTATGCTTGGTCACAACCTAGATGGAGCCCTAGTAATTATGCTCAAGGAAGAACATATCTAAATCATAATCAATAGGCCATCATGGGATCCCCTGTATAGAATTCACAAACTAAGAATATAGTCCAAATGCAAATACCAACACAGCCAGTAGCAAATCCAAGAAACAAACAAACAACTCTTATTTATGGAACAGAACCATAAAAATCAGTTGATTTACATGTTATGGATTATAAGGATATTCAAACTAGATCTAGGAAAATAATTAGCAGTCCACATGTTATAATCACTGAAATGACAGAAGAAAATGAAATCCCTAGTACTATTGTTCCAAAAGAGGATATACAAAGAAAAGAAAAGGATCCAGATAGTAACACTACTGAGACTCCATTTCTAGAGAGATCTAAAGAAGCAATAGAAACCAAGGAGTCTAAATTGGTATAGGAACTAAGGAAATTGAATATTAAAATACCACTGTTACAAGCAATTAAGGACATTCTGGAATTGACCAAATTAATCAAAATGTTATGTTTGAAAAATCTTGGAAGGAAGAAACAATAGCCCAAGACTATCAAAGTAGATGGGAAACTTGTTGATTTATTAGCAGGAAAACTTTTACTTCCCAAATATGGAGATCCTGGAAGTCCTATTTTTTTTGTCTCTATAGGAAATAAGGATATACATAATGTTTTGGTAGATTTGGGAGCGGCTATCAATGTAATGATAGTGGATACTTTGAAAACATTACCATTAATAGGTATACAACATACTAATACCATATTACAGATGACAGACCAGTTTGTAACAAAACCAGAAGGGATTATTGAGGACATGGTGGTTATGGTGGAGTCATGGGAATATCTAGTTGATTTCCTTATACTGCAGCCAAAAGGTAAAACATTGGGTTATCCCATTATTTTTGGTAGACCATGGTTAGCAACAGTTGTTGCCTTAATTGATTGTAGGTCAGGTGATATGACAATCTTGAATGGTAATAACTCTAAGAAAATTTCCTTATATCCTTCTGCATGACCTTTTATTGACAATCAAGAACATTTGCGGGTTGATTATCCTAATACTAATAAACAAAAATTGTCTTCTTTAGCTATGATCGCATTGCAAGATCATGTAAGAGAAGTAGAAGAGATGATTAATCCACCATTGGATGAGCACCATCTATCCTTGAAGTAATCAAAAATAGTTATGGAACCTGTGACTATAGTTTCAAAACCTGCGACTATAGTTCTGGAACCTGTGAACTTAGTTCCGGAACATATGAATTTAGTTCCGGAACCTATGAATTTAGTTCCGGGACCACCACAACAACAATAGTTCTATGTGATTGGAAATGATTTCACTCTAGAGGAATGAGATTTCTCTTGGGAAGAGGAAGAATCAGTAGCTTCAGTTTCAAATACATCAAGGAGTGGTGAAGAATTTATAGGAAGTAGCAGTGACGAAGAGTTTAACCTACAAAGAGATAAGTATCATAATTCTCATTACTGTCCTTTTTCCAGTATTATGTCTCAAGGAACTTTTGGGGATGTTGTTACATATCACATGTTGTTACCACATGCATGTCCACTAAATACTTTAATGGAACCCTTTCAACAAATCAGTTCATCACACATTAGAACCAAGCATGTTGAGATTCAACCGGGTAAAACTTTTAACATTAATAGCTGGTTGAAGGATGATGAAGAAGCTAAATTGTTTGATGTTTTAAAAAATCATTCTAAAGATTTTTCTCAAGATTACAAATACATGAAGGGAATTCACCCACGTATCTACACTCATCACATCTATATTGAAAATGTTAAACCAGTTAGGCAGCCTCAAAGAAGGATTAACCCAACCTTAAGGGATATAGTCAAACAAGAAATTTAAAAACTATTACAAGTATGTTTTATCTACCCTATCTCAGATAGTCAGTGGGTATCTCCTCTTGTAATTGTTCCTAAAAATAACGGAAAATGGAGAATATGTGTTAACTATAGGGAAATGAACAAATCCACACTGATAGATTATTTTCCCTTACCATTCATAGATCAAGTCCTAGACAACCGTTCAGGTAAACAATACTTTTCCTTCTTGGATGGCTTTAGTGGATACAATCAAATCAGATTTGTTGCTAACAATAAGGAAAAAACTACATTTACATGTCCATGGGGTACCTTTTATATAGGGTGTTACCATTTGGCTTATGCAATGCTCCTGTAAATTTCCAGAGAGTTGTACTTGTAATCTTTTCTAATCTAACAAATGATTGTGTTGAGGTATATATGGATGACTTCACTGTACATGGAGATACATTTGATGATGCTTTGAGAAATCTGGATAGACTGTTAACAAGATTTGAACAACACAATCTGTCTCTTAGTGATGAAAAGTGTTTAATGATGGTTAATGAGGGGATTGTATTAGGAAACCATATTTTGAAAAGAGGAATTCAGGTTGATCAAAACAAAATTAGGATCATTTCAGATTTACCTATTCCTCAAACCCCCACATATATCAAGTCATTTCTAGGACATGTTGGGTACTATAGGTGCTTTATAAAAGATTTTGGTAAAATTGTTGCCCCCATGTTTAATTTGCTAACCAAGGACTATGAATTTATTTGGGATGAAAAGTGTCAGCATGCTTTTGAAGAAATTAAATAAAAATTAATCACTGCCCCAATATAGAGAGGACCTAATTGGGAAAATCCATTTCATATCCAAATAGATGCTTCAAATAATTTCATTGGTGCAGTTTTGGGATAGAAAGATGAAGAAGGAAAAATGTATGCTATTTATTATCTTAGTAAGAATATTACTCCCAATGAAAAGAATTACACCACCACTGAAAAAGAATTTCTTTATGTGATTTATGCAATCAATAAATTCAGACATTACATTATAGGGTACAAGATATTTGTACACACAAATTATTCAGAAATTAAATATTTAATGAATAAACTAGTGGTTAGAGGAAGAATAATTAGATGGTTATTAATTTTGCAAGAATTTGATATTACCATTCTGGACAATCTAGGTAAATCTAATGTGGTAGCGAATATTTTGTCAAGACTAACCACTACAAGGGAGCAAGATCCACTTAAGGATAACCTTCCATATGAACAATTGTTTGTTATTTGTTGTCCCCTTAAAATTCCCCTCTTTTGAAAGTTGAAATTTTTGAAAATTTTGAGTTGGCACCCTTCAGTAATGTTTTAGTGAAGAGGAAATTTGAAAAGATAGTGAAAATTCCGTTTCTTGGGGTCATTTTAAGTAACTTACAGGTATGTCAAACATTTTTTTCCCTCATGTCCCAAGGTTCCTTTGGACTTCATGTTCCCTGATTCCCCACATCACCCACATCGTCTGAATTAGGTTTTCTTGTCCCATTTTGTCCCAAGTTCTGACAAGGCTTCTATTCGCCGATCGGTTGATTTCCCCGCAAGTCTTTGTCTGTTAGTTTTATTGAAACTTTTCAGCCCATTTGTCCCAAGTTCACGCGGACTTCCTTTTCCCCAATCACCTGCGTCTTCCACATCAGATTCTTCACGTACTTTCGACCCATCTATCCCAAATGCATCTGGGCCTTCTGTTCACCTATTCCCCACATCACTTACATCAGAAAAATCACGTCTTCATGTCCCACGCGTTTTTGTGTCCCTGGACCACCTGTGCTCATTTGGCCCGCATTCCCTGCATTACGCGCATCAGCCAGATAATGTCTTCACGTCCCTGTTATCCCCGTTTTGAGTTCACGACAAAACGATCGGATAACCCCTACGAAATTTTCGAAGTTGATTTTACATTATGGCCTCTTATTGTGAAAATCGGGTTTTCGGGTTTTACCAACAGCTCGACATGAGTTTTAACATGCTTTATGTCGACTGTCTTCCGAAACCCGAAATCCGCCTCATATTGTGAAAATCGGGTTTCCGGACCTCCGGCGCATCGGAACATACTTAAGTCAAACCATGTTTTATGTCATCTGACTTCCGAAACCTGAAACCCGCCTTGTATTGAGAAAATCAGGTTTTCGGACCCCCGGCGCATCAAAACATCCATAATCCAAAACATGTTTTATGCCCCATGTTTTCCGATTCCTGAAATCCGCTTAATCCTTTGTATCGGGTTTTTGGGGCTATGTAGCATCTAAGCACCTCATGCTTTATGCATCATGTTTTCCGAAACCCGAAACCCGAATTGCACTAAGTCCCCTCGTGTCGGGTTTTTGGACCTCCCAAACATGCTGACATGGCATTCATGCCGAGTGGTCAGTGAGTTGGCACGTGCCGAGCTGAAGTGTATTAATTACCAATTTTCTTATAAATACGCGGATTTCCACATCATTCTTACCATTCGTATTTTTAATTCGTGGAATTTTTGTGCGTGCTCTTCCGTTTTCAAAACCCGAAAACTCACCTTGCTCGATTGGATCGTCTGTTTTCGATCTTACATTTCTCAAATTGAAGGTATTTTTCTTTCCCTTATTTATTCTTGGTTTTTATGGATCGATTGAGCGTATTTTATTCCCAATTTCTTGCCGGGTGTTGAAGGTTTTCTTTCCTTCTTCTTTCTGTGTTGCTTTGGAAAGGGTTTTAGGTTTTTAGGGTTTATCTCTTCTGAACTATCACTTGGTTCTATTCTCTTGAAGTTTTCAATTATATGCATGATGCATGAATAACAAAAGGAGATTGTATATTTGGAATTCAAAGAAAAACCTTGTTTTTGCTTCTCGGGTTTTGAAGATTGTTTTGCAGAGTCAAAGGCCCGAAGTCATCAAAAGCAAGTGTCGGGGTTTCATTAAGTTTCGACATCAAAAGCAAGTGCCGGGTATCTCCGAGTTCCCGTCATCAAAAGCAAGTGTCGGGCTTTACCAAAGTTCCGACATATCAAACTTGTCGGGTTCTCAGGGTTTTCCGACATCCTCCTTAGCGTGTCGGACTCTTCTATTCTTCCGGCATATTCAGTCGATCGGGATTTTCAGTGTGGATAACATCTCCTGAGTTTCAAGCCTTTCTCCCTCCAACATTCTTCATGTCGGACCCTAGTCCATCTCAGGAGAAGGCCGAGAAGTCTAGCAGGATGAAGTACAAATTCAAGAAGCCAGAATCTCCATCATATATTGATTGTAATTATGATATCAGGGACACTGAACTTGGCAATATAGATATGGATGACTTCTGGAATAGGGTGAAGAGTTCCTCTCAAACCCCATGGATGACAGCTTTAGCTAACAGTGGCTTGCCCCTTGCAGCAGGCTTTCCCATGTCTGCCCAATGTCCAGAATTTGTTTTGGCTTGTGCATCTAGTTATGACTTGGCTTCTCGATCCGTGAAGAGCCAGGCTGGTGAGGTAGTGATCAGGCTAGATGGAGCGTATTTTGATGATCTTCTAAAACTACCTAATTTTGAAGAGTATGGGGACCTGAACATCAAGTCGGCTCAGAAGGCCTGGGATAGTAATCAGGAAGAGTGCATTAAGGATGTCAACAAGAAGTTCCTGGCCAAGGCTAAACCAGCAGTATCTAGAATTCCAAGGACTATCCCCAAATGTGATTTCATACAAGAAATCAATGATATTATCACCCTGCTGAGCCGGGTTTTTGGCTTGCCTGAATCAAATGTATTTCATGGATGGATGTATCAGTTTATGGTCACCATTAAGAAGAATCAGCAAGGGATTGACTGGGGGACCCTTATCAGCAATGAAATTGATTCTCAGATGACGACGGTCTTATCGACTGGAAAGTTTTATATGTTTTCATATGTGGCTTACACAGCATCCGGGATGAGGAACTATCCCGGGCTGGATACTATGGGAAGCAGAACGACAAACCCAGTTTATAAATATTTCCCTCAAATAACAAAGAAGGGGTCCAAAGAACATTTTAGAAGGGTAAATGATGCCTTCTTCTACGAGAATATCTGCCGGCTGAACCCAGGGCTAAGAAAGACAAGAGTCTCAGACGAGGCTTGGACTGAAGTATCCAAATGGGGGTGTATCTTCTTGCAATTCAAGAAGTTTACATATCTTCGAACAGTCATGTACTCGGGAGAGCCTTTCCGTCTGCCTCGCTATCCAGGAGATAGATTGATATTGATAGAATTGGTCAGATAGCTGTTGGATTTTCACAAATTCCAACAAAGCAAGCATAAGGCAGCTGTATCCTTCCCAATTTCTATTGGGAGATACACTTGCTCGACGGTAGCAAAGGCCAAAAATGTTGTCCATGAACTTCAGGACAAATTAAAGAAGCATATGAAGCCTCGAGATGGTTTTGATATCCGAGGAGTGCTCAGGGCATATGGAACCCAGCATTTGCACAGGCCAGATATAGAGGATATTTGGGTGGATCTGCGTAATGAGGTTACTATTCGCAAAAAGGATCATAGCAGATTAACTATTGCTGAGATTCAAACACTGGAGCTTGCTGATTTACCAGAGGGTACAGGTGACAATGAAAGTGTTTTGGATCTTTCCTATGATGGACTAAAGGAGGATCAATATGTTTTCCCACCTATTGATTGGTCAGCCAGCGAAAAAGCCTCTATTACAGATAGGTCGGATCTAATTCTTGCTCGCACCAAAGCATGGTTCTCCTCTTGGGGAATGAATTTTAAAGATGACAAGTTTCCAAAGTTGGCTGCTTCGGAGGTGGGGCCCTCCAAAAAGAAAAAGGACAAAGAATCTTCTGGGGGGCCTATAAAAATCAGGATTCCCAAGAAGAGGAAAGAAAGACAAATCTCTTCAATTATTTCTCCAGCTGAAACGGTGGTTGTGCCAGAATCACCAACACCACCAGAAATAGGAGAAATTAATTTGGAAGAAGGAGGAAGTCAGCTTCTGTCTTCACCATTTGCTGATTGCTCAACTGGAGAGACCTTATCTCTTGCATTCAAGGCTTTGGAGTCTGAATCTGCACCTCCTCCCTCACAGCCACTTCTACCTCCTCATTCTCCATCCACTTCTGCAACCATGGCCAGTATTTTCTCTGGGCTTTCACCCCTCTCCGCTGGAACCCAAGTGATTATCAGCACACCCCCTCCTGCGCCTCTTTTTATTGGATCCACTACCACATTGATAACTATTCCTTCTCCAATAGTAGAATCTTCTCCTCTTGAGAGTAGAATACCAGTTGCTACAACATGTGTAACTTCCTCTGATACGCCGCAATGGCTACTTGAGCAAACTCCGAGGAAGAGGAAGGTAATTTTGCCCATACCAGCTTTTGATTTCAGCTCACTCAAGGCTCCTACTGCAAAGTCGGCCAAGAAACCCAAAACAGTTTCAAGGGTTTTGGCAGATGCTTCAGGAGATAAGTTCGCAGAGATTGCCACTCCCTCGGCTGACAAAACTAGAGAGGATATAACAGCTTCTGATTATCAGATAACCAAGGTGGCTCTAGGGAAAGTGACAGCAGAAGGGGCACAACAAGATGCACGGGCTTCCATAGACGTGTTGTGCCAAAAGTTGAAAGAAACAAAGGACATCAGAAATGAGCTTAAGGAAAAAGTGGAGCAGTTGACAGATATTTTGATTAAACTCTCAAAACCCCTTGAATCCATACCACCTTCTTCTGTTTCTGCCGGATTCGATTTCTCATCGGTGCCTACGATTGAGAAGATTGCTAAAAAAGGAAGGGTGGTTGATGAATGGATCCAAAAGTTGCTCCAACAGGGGAAGGAAGTAATTCAAGACGTGGTGAAGGTTCATGAGTCTTTGGGGGAGATTCAGAAGGAAGGAGAGAAGATGGATGAGGAATTCACTGAAGAAATTGGACAACTTGATTTGACTTGTGAAGCTCTCCAAGTGCTAAAGCAATTACCAGCACACCTCTTGGTGGAAGAAGGTATTCTCCCACATACAGATAAACATTTCCAGCTAACCAAGGCCATCAGGTTCAGAGTAAGGATTCTCAATGAAGCCTGCAGCAAGTTGAGAGAATCAAGGGATAAATTGATCGATGGGAAAAGTGATCTGGAAGAAGAATTGCTGAAGATTTGTCCAAAGGTGTCAGTTGGGAACTCAAGTATCCTATCAGCAGATGATCTCTTCAAACAAGTCCAAGAATTTGTTTAGCATGAACCTGTACACGGATTTGACCTTGAAGTCATTGGTCAGTTTGTAAGGATTGAACATACGTTGGAGGCCTTAAGAAAGCTCAGCAAAAGATTGAAAAAGCTTCCCGGCAGTGCCAGTGATATCCATGAGACCTGCGAAATGTGGAATGATCATTCCACTGCACCTGATGAAAATGAAATGCAAGGCATTATTCGGAAGTTCCAGGAATTTCAGAACAAACAGTCTCAGCTGGAGGAAGAGAAAGAGGAAGGAGCAAAAGATGATGATTCAGATTAAGTCCCAACGTCCCATGTCATTTCTATTTTTAGATTGACATGTATTTTTTATTTCCGTTTTGTCGTATTTTTGATTCATACTTTGACTTGATCTCCTGCGTGAGAATCATGTAAAACTGAACTCTAGTTAACATGCTACTTTTTAGGATCTGCCCTATTTTATCTCTACTTCTTTTGTTATAAATAAGGGATGCTTATGCATTCCAAATGGTCGAGATTTTTTGGAATATTTAGGGGCTATTGGAAAGAAGAAAAACTTTGTGTTTTCATTCAATCATTTTTAAGAATAGGAATCGATATCGTTTTACAGACTTTGTGTTGTGGAATATATCTTTCTTAAGACAGTGTTCTTATGTTCATGATCTTAAAGCTATTCTTTGCATAGCATCTTAGTGTTTCTGATTATTTCGGACATTATATTTGTGATCTAAAACTCGTATGATTATTTCGTGCTCTGTGTTTACTCGAAAGAAAATATGTTTCTCCCATTCCCTTTCTACTGTGCTTCTTTCATTATAACAGTTTCTAACCTAGTTCATTCAAGAAAGCAATATCCTTGAATTGTGTGAGTGTGGATTTCGGGACTTCATCCCAACCCCCAATGGTTAGATTAGTGTGAATATTGTGTATATTGTTTGCCATGTTTTAGATTAGCAATAAAAAGGAAGCCTCACCTGTCTTTGAGGAGGGATTTAATCCCATGTACTGTGGTTGAACCTCATATTTTGGTTTGACAAAATATCCAACCAACAGTTTTTGGCGACTCCGCTGGGGAATACGGATCTATAGTATAAAGCTTATCCTCTCGGTGTCTGGTGACTCCGTATTTGCCTTATTTTTCAAAAATATCTCCTTTCGGTTCAAGCTGGCCAGGAAGATCTTCACTCAGTCTCGCCGAGCTCAAGGTGAAATTGATCCACTCTTCGAGTTACTGCAACAGCACAATTTCAGTCTTTCTCCCAATAGCATTGTCTCTAATCGAACCAGAAGTTCTTCACCTGTTCGGAGAAACCGGATCCCTGTGGAAGGGGAAGCATCTGTAACTTATCATGCACTACTCTTGTCTGATACTCAAATCCCTGTACGCACTCTTTTTAGAAGGATGGCGGTTCAACCTGTGCCTTGGGGTGTAGTTATTGGTCCTCTTTCCTTGACTCCTCCATTGAATGAGTTACCACGTGGATCTCGTAAAAACATTCCTAAGTTCAATGGGGATGGGAAGTAGCATCCTGATGAGCACATTGCATCTTTCTTTCTTGCATGCGGTGTCCTCGGAGTGGCCCATGAAGATGTCTCCGTCCGACTCTTCGTTGAAACGTTGCAGGGAGTAGCAGCCGAATGGTTTTATCACCTCCCGAATGCATGCATCCCAAACTGGGCTACCATGCGGACTAAGTTCGAAGCATGTTTCAAACCAGCCAAAGATTCCCATGATTTATTAGCTTAGCTCACGCACATGAAGAAAGAATCACATGAACCTATGCGGGAATTCGTGGCTAATTTCAACAAGCTGATCCGGAAGATTCCAGAAATAGCTGTACCTACTCCGGAAAACCAAAAATGCTTCTTCATCAATGCTCAACCTCCTGATATAAGCTTTTTGTTGAGAAGGTCGGTTATCCCAGATTTGGCTACTGCTTAGTCAACAGCTACTGAAATAGAGGATGATCTCATCTTGGTCGGAAGGATCAAGAAAGACATACCCAAACTCAAAAATCAAGGTTCTTCTCAAGGTAACACAGATCCTATGTTTCAAAAAATGGCTAATGATTTGATTGCTTTAAAGAAGCAAATGTCCCAGCAGGTGAGCAATGTTCCGTATCGGGATATACCTAGGTGGAATTTCAATAACAACAATGATGCATCTGCCAGAGATAGGCCACGGTTAACTCCTGCTCAACCTAGACTAGCAATTGAAGCTCTGCCCGTTAATGCAGCAGTAGAAATAATTGAAGAAGATGATGAACCAGAAGAAGAAGATTCCCATGAGGCTTTCGAAACTTCAGGATATGCTGATGAGTCTTATGATGAGTCAGTTGGCGACTCCAGTATTGGGTATTTGGAATATGATGAAGATGAATGTGCACCAGATGGTCAGTCATTTTCTGTCTTCACTCGGTCCCAATCTCAGAACCCCAGAAAACCTCTTGAAAGCACTAAGGAGAAGAATAAGGAACCTCCTGTATCCATAGTTAAGAGGGGTACCCCTATTTCGGTGCAAACTGAAAGAGAGGTTACCAAAAAAGCAGCTACTCCTTTTTCTCCTTCTCCTAAGATCAGTGCCCCAGCACAAGCTCATGTAATTAGAACTAAACCTACCATCATTCCTTCTTATACTGCTTTTGATATTGTTGATCATGCAAAGAGAACCCAAATTTAAATGTCAGAAGCAGAATACCTTCAGTCAAATCCTGAACAGTTTGAAAAGCTGGCCAAGTTCATCAGGAGTAAAGCGGCCGTTCCATCACCTTCCAAAGGTCTCCTTCCAAATCCTACTCAACCCACACCTCAGAATAATCTGACCTCTGCTTCTTCCTCAGGAAAGATTGAACCATTTTATTTGTCTCTACTTATAAATGGGTTTAAACTCAGCAATTGCATCATTGACTCAGGGGCCTCTGATAATGTTATGCCGGGAAAAGTGGCCCATGCCCTTGGGCTTACTTTGACTAAGACATATGGACGGTGCTATTCCATGGAAACTAAACAAGTCCCTCTGATTGGTCAAATCAAGGACGCACAGTTTGCATTTGTTGCTTTTCCTGAGAAGAGAGTGAAAATGACTATTCTGGTTGCCGACATTCCTACAGCTTACGGTATCCTCTTGGGTAGAGGATTTTGTAAAGACGTCGGAGGAGAAATTAATATGGATTGGACCAAAGCCAAGATCCCAGTCAATGGGGTTCATCGGGTTCTTCATCCTAAACCACAGGCGAAGTATTTGGTGACCAAATCAGATGATCCGAAAGCTCAGATCCTTTTCGAAGATGCTAGCTTTGGGAATTATTTCATGGCTTCAGAGATACCCATTGTAGATGTTGAAGAGGAAGATCCTAATGCTATTTGGACGCTCGAATTTGATGGTAGCTGCTCAACCTCTGGATCAGGCGCTGGTGTTGTTCTCATATCTCCTAGCTCCGAGATTTTCCCATCAGCTTATAAGTTGTAATTTGATAATACTAACAACACAGCCGAATATGAAGCCCTGTTATTAGGATTAGAATTGGCCAGACAGAAGGGGAATCAGGAATCTCAAGGTTCAGGGGGATGCGGAGCTGATTGTCAATCAGGTCAGGGGTATATATCAGGTAAAAAATGATCGGTTGAAACATTACCGGAATAAAGTTTGGGATAGTATAGAATGTTTTGATGCATTTTCTATTAAGGTAGTTTTGCGAGATTATAATGACAAGGCTGATTCTTTGGCCGTATCTGCATCTATTCTTCTTCCTCATCCTCAGTTCAAGCAAGACACATACTCTATCGAGATTGTGTACCGTCCCAGTGTCCCAGATAATGCAATTCACTAGCAAGTGTTTAACGATGATCAACAGGTGTTGGCTTTCCTAGAAAAGGCTGACAATTTCAGTGAGCTATATTTTAAAGGTTCGGAATCAGCCTTTCGTGAAACTATTTCAGATCCATATCGAGAGGTTGATGATGAATTTATCCAGCTGAAAGGCAACAAGATACCAAAAGGTCTGGTTTCCCTGGAGGGTCTGTTTGACAAGCATGATCGCTTTATCCAAAACAAAAGGCAAGTTGAAGGAGCTTCTTCCTCTGAAGTAGATCAAATCAATCTAGGTTCATCTGATCAACCTCGAATGGTGAATATCGGTAAATGTTGTTCTCCTGAAGAGAAGGTAAGATTCACTTCGCTTTTGAAGAAATACATCCATGTGTTGGCCTGGTCTTATGCAGATTTGAAATCTTTCAAGCCCAAAGATGTACAGCACAGTATCCCTTTGAAGCCTGATGTGAAGCCGTATAGACAAAAGCAAAGACATTACAATCCGAAGATTTTAGGGAATATCCTAGCAGAAATTAAAAAGATGTTAGATGCTAGAATTATTTTCCCAATCCATCACTCCACCTGGATTGCTAACATTGTTCCTGTCAGGAAGAAGAATGGCGAGATCCAGATTTTTGTTGACTTCCGGAACTTGAATCAGTCCTCACTGAAGGATAACTATCCCTTGCCTATCATGGATCAGGTATTGCAAACTGTTACTGGATCAGAAATGTTATCCATGCTCGACGGGTTTTTGGGATATAATCAAGTCGAGGTAACCACAGAAGATCAACACAAGACAGCTTTCACGACCCCATGGGGTACCTTTGCTTACAGGAGGATGCCATTCGGCTTGATCAATGCCGGAGCCACTTTTCAGAGAGCCATGGACTTAGCATTCAGAGATCTGATGGGTAAGGTCATAGTTGTGTATTTGGATGATTTGACTGTTTTTTCTAAAAAGCGGAGTGATCATTATGGTCATTTAGAACAGGTACTTTTGAGATGCAGGCGTCACAGGATTTCATTGAATCCTAAGAAGTCCATGTTCGGGGTGACTGAAGGAAAATTGTTGGGTCATATTGTGACTAAGGAAGGAACTAAAATTGACCCGAAAAGGGTAAAGGCTATTCAGAGTCTTACCTTACCCACAAGTAAGACCGGAGTTCATTCTTTCTTCGGAAAGGTTAATTTTTTGAGAAGATTTGTACCTGATTTCGCTGAAAAAACCAAGGATATCCTTGGAATGATGAAAGGAAAAGTTCCATTTCGATGGAGTGTAGAAGGAAAGCTTTCGTTTGAAGAAATCAAAAGAGAAGTTGCTTGCGCTCCTATCTTGGTATGCCCAGACTTTAAGAAAGATTTTATCATGTATAGCTATGCTTCTGCCCACACAGTGTCAGCGATCCTGATGCAGGAAAATGGAGAAGGCATCGAAGCTCCTATCGCATTCATGAGTTTCCCATTGAAGGAACATGAGTTGAAGATGTCACAGATTGAAAAACATGCTTACGCAGTGGTACGAGCAGTAAAACATTTCAGGTACTATGTGCTGAATTCCCATACTCGCGTTCTCGTTCCTGATACTACTGTTAAATCCATTCTGACTCAACAAGAGCTGGGAAGCCAACGAGGTACCTAGATAGCTAAAGTTCAGGAGTATGACTTGGACATCAAACCTACCAAGTTGGTACGAGGAAAGGGCCTGTGTCAATTGATTACAGAAAATCATGTTGAAACAGAGTGTGAAAAGACTCAAGATACTTCTTCAGAGCTACCTATGGTGCTTTTTGTGAGTACGACCGATGAATGGTACACGGACATTGCTTTCTTCCTAACTTATGGTGAATGCCCTCCGCATTTAAATCAAAAAGAGAAGAGGACCGTCAAGTTGAGATCTGCAAAATACCTTTTGTGGAATAATGCAATATACAAGAAAGGTATTGATGGTGTCTTCTTGCGTTGTGTTGATAAATCACAATAGGAAAAGTTATTAGAATCCTTTCATAGCCTAGCATGCGGAGGACATTTTTCATCCTCTGTAACAGCGTATAAGATCCTACGGGCTAGGTATTATTGGCCTACTCTTTTCCGGGATTCAGCAGAATGGGTGTCTAAATGTGAAGCTTGTCAACATTTCGTTGGTCGTCCCAAGCTAGCAGCTCTTCCTCTGAAACCTATAGTGATTGAAGAACCTTTTCGCCAATGGGGGATTGATTTTATCGGAACATTGAATCCTGCTTCCAGTGCCGGACACAACTATGTGCTGACCGCTACAGATTATTTTACCAAGTGGGTAGAAGCTGTACCAATCAAGCAAGCAACTTCTGAAGCTGTTTGCAAGTTCCTGAAAGAAAATATAATCCTCAGATTCGGTGTGCCTCATAAGATTGTAGATGATAATGCCTCTAACTTCTCATCACATGAGTTGACAAAATTTTTCTATGAATTCGGCATTACTCTGGCTCACTCATCTGACTATTATCCCCAGGGCAATGGACAAGCTGAGTCCAGCAATAAGAATCTGGTTATTATAATCAGGAAACTAGTAGAAGAGAATCAGAGGACATGGCCCAAAGCATTGTATGATGCGTTGTGGGCTGATCGGATCACTCCAAAGCGAGCCATAGGGATGTCTCCTTTTCAATTACTATACGGAATTGATGCTGAAATCCCTATCTCAGTAGAATTGTCGGCCTTGCAGTTGGCGAAAGTGGTTGAAGATGTAGCTTTTCAGAATTCTATCGAGAAGAGGGTTATGTACCTAACCAAGCTAGAAGAAGAGCGAATCAAGGTGGTTGATCGTATATCAGATCATCAGAGCAGGGTGAAGAAGATTTTCGATAAAAAATCAAAGCAGCGCAACTTCTAGATTGGAGACCTGGTGTTGCTTTGGGATAAAAGGAGAGAACAGAAAGGAATGCATGGAAAGTTTGATTCTTTATGGAAAGGACCTTTCAAGATCCACGAGTTGAATGGTGAAAATAGTTTCCTTCTATCATATCTGGATGGAGGGTTACTCCCTTTACCTTTCAGTGGACAACATCTAAAGTTGTTCCACCATTAATGCAAGATACTCTCTTGCATTGTACATATTTTACTTTTTGTTGTGTGTTTGCTTTTGGTTTTCTTTCTTTCTTTCTTCGTTTTGTTTTGTTTTGGTTTTATTCTTATCTCCGTAGCCCAATGAATAAGACCAGAGATTTTGAGTTCTCTTCCTTTGGTATTACAAATAAAGTCCCCAACTGGAGCCAGCTGTTATCCCCGTTTTGAGTTCACGACAAAACGATCGGATAACCCCTACGAAATTTTTGAAGTTGATTTTACATTATGGCCTCTTATTGTGAAAATCGGGTTTTCGGGTTTTACCAACAGCTCGACATGAGTTTTAACATGCTTTATGTCGACTGTCTTCCAAAACCCGAAATCCGCCTCATATTGTGAAAATCAGGTTTCCGGACCTTCGGCGCATCGGAACATACTTAATTCAAAACATGTTTTATGTCGTCTGACTTC
Source organism: Taxus chinensis (assembly GCA_019776745.2). NCBI lineage: Eukaryota > Viridiplantae > Streptophyta > Pinopsida > Cupressales > Taxaceae > Taxus > Taxus chinensis. The sequence continues at coordinate 894,038,813 of CM034150.1, forward strand.
CGAAACCCGAAACCCACCTTGTATTGAGAAAATCAGGTTTTCGAACCCCGGCGTATCAGAACATCCATAATCCAAAACATGTTTTATGCCCCATGTTTTCCGATTCCTGAAATCCGCTTAATCCTTTGTATCGGGTTTTCAGGGCTATGTAGCATCTAAGCACCTCATGCTTTATGCATCATGTTTTCCGAAACCTGAAACCCGAATTTCACTAAGTCCCCTCGTGTCGGGTTTTCGGACCTCCCAAACATGCTGACATGGCATTCATGCCGAGTGGTCGGTGAGTTGGCACGTGCTGAGCTGAAGTGTATTAATTACCAATTTTCTTATAAATACGCGGATTTCCACGTCATTCTTACCATTCGTATTTTTAATTTGTGGAATTTTTGTGCGTGCTCTTCCAATTTCAAAACCCGAAAACTCACCTTGCTCGATTGCATCGTCTGTTTTCGATCTTACATTTCTCGAATTGAAGGTATTTTTCTTTCCCTTCTTTATTCTTGGTTTTTATGGATCGATTGAGCGTATTTTATTCCCAATTTCTTGCCGGGTGTTGAAGGTTTTCTTTCCTTCTTCTTTCTGTGTTACTTTGGAAAGGGTTTTAGGTTTTTAGGGTTTATCTCTTCTGAACTATCACTTGGTTCTATTCTCTTGAAGTTTTCAATTATATGCATGATGCATGAATAACAAAAGGAGATTGTATATTTGGAATTCAAAGAAAAACCCTATTTTTGCTTCTCAGGTTTTGAAGATTGTTTTGCAGAGTAAAAGGCCCGAAGTCATCAAAAGCAAGTGTCGGGGTTTCTCAAAGTTCCGACATCAAAAGCAAGTGCCGGGTATCTCTGAGTTCCCGTCATCAAAAGCAAGTGTCAGGCTTTGCCAAAGTTCCGACATATCAAACTTGTCGGGTTCTCAGGGTTTTCCGACATCCTCCTCAGCGTGTCGGACTCTTCTATTCTTCCAGCATATTCAGTCGATCAGGATTTTCAGTGTGGATAACATCTCCTGAGTTTCAAGCCTTTCTCCCTCCAACATTCTTCATGTCAGACCCTGGTCCATCTCAGGAGAAGGCTGAGAAGTCTAGCAGGATGAAGTACAAATTCAAGAAGCCAGAATCTCCATCATATATTGATTGCAATTATGATATCAGGGACACTGAACTTGGCAATATAGATATGGATGACTTCTGGAATAGGGTGAAGAGTTCCTCTCAAACCCCATGGATGACAGCTTTAGCTAACAGTGGCTTGCCCCTTGCAGCAGGCTTTCCCATGTCCGCCCAATGTCCAGAATTTGTTTTGGCTTGTGCATCTAGTTATGACTCGGCTTCTCGATCCGTGAAGAGCCAGGCTGGTGAGGTAGTGATCAGGCTAGATGGAGCGTATTTTGATGATCTTCTAAAACTACCTAATTTTGAAGAGTATGGGGACCTGAACATCAAGTTGGCTCAGAAGGCCTGGGATAGTAATCAGGAAGAGTGCATTAAGGATGTCAACAAGAAGTTCCTGGCCAAGGCTAAACCAGCAGTATCTAGATTTCCAAGGACTATCCCGAGATGTGATTTCATACAAGAAATCAATGATATTATCACCCTGCTGAGTCGGGTTTTTGGCTTGCCTGAATCAAATGTATTTCATGGATGGATGTATCAGTTTATGGTCACCATCAAGAAGAATCAACAAGGGATTGACTAGGGGACCCTTATCAGCAATGAAATTGATTCTCAGATGACGACGGTCTTATCGACTGGAAAGTTTTATATGTTTTCATATGTGGCTTACGCAGCAGCCGGGATGAGGAACTATCCCGGGCTGGATACTATGTGAAGCAGAATGACAAACCCAGTTTATAAATATTTCCCTCAAATAACAAAGAATGGGTCCAAAGAACATTTTAGAAGGGTAAATGATGCCTTCTTCTACGAGAATATCTGCCGGCTGAACCCAGGGCTAAGAAAGACAAGAGTCTCAGACGAGGCTTGGACTGAAGTATCCAAATGGGGGTGTATCTTCTTGCAATTCAAGAAGTTTACATATCTTCGAACAGTCATGTACTCAGGAGAGCCTTTCCGTCTACCTCGCTATCCAGGAGATAGATTGATATTGATAGAATTGGTCAGACAGCTGTTGGATTTTCACAAATTCCAACAAAGCAAGCATAAGGCAGCTGTATCCTTCCCAATTTCTATTGGGAGATACACTTGCTCGACGGTAGCAAAGGCCAAAAATGTTGTCCATGAACTTCAGGACAAATTAAAGAAGCATATGAAGCCTCGAGATGGTTTTGATATCCGAGGAGTGCTCAGGGCATATGGAACCCAGCATTTGCACAGGCCAAATATAGAGGATATTTGGGTGGATCTGCGTAATGAGGTTAATTTCTCTTTTTAACTTTTCTCCCATTCCCTGTGCTCTCAAAATTTCCTCTCTTTTGAAAGTTATAACAATTTCTAACCTAATTCATTCAAGTAGAGCAATATCCTCAGTAATGTTCTAATGAAGTGAAAATTTTGAAGAGACTGGTGATCCCAATTCACATTTGTTGAGGTCAGTTTTAATGACTTGCGGGTATTGTCAGACATGTTTTATCCCTCATTTCGCAAGTACTTATGGGATCAGGCTGATTTCCCCACAAGTTCTTGTCTTTCGAGCTTTATCAGAACTTTTTATCCCATCTATCCCAACTGCAACTGGTTGAATTTCATATTCGTCGATTTCTCACATCGCCTACATCAGTCGAATCGTGTCTTCGTGTCCCATATGTCCCAATGTCCCATGGACCGTCCGAGCCCATTTTTTTTGACTTCTCCCACATCTCACCTTTTTCAAGTGGGTGTAGGGTGTATTTAATGCTCATTTACGATCTTCCCTCTCCTGAATGATCTATTTAAAGGGACTACCACCTACACATTTGTCACATTGCTCGCTTGATTTTTCTTGCACCTGCATCCTAAAAATTGAGTCACTTCTTCATCTCCCTGTATCCATTTGCATTCTCTTTGCATTCTCATCACGAATTTTTTCTTGGAAGGTCATCCCTCTGTGTCATTGCATAAATGAAGATCAAGTTTCAAGGGCAGGAACATATGTCACCTCTAGATACCTTTATACCAAATATTGGGGATAGTGAAGTTCGGCACTTAGATTTTGGCAATTTTTGGGGCAGACTAACATACGCACCAACCCTTACTCCCATGGCCCAAAATGATCAGTGATAGTGGAATTGCGTATGCGGCTGGTTTTACTCATCTCTGTGCAGTGTGCCAACACCATGCTTGCCTACGGAGATCATGTTCAACCCAGATACCAGGGAGCTTGCTAATGTGCATGGGGAATTAAGTGTTACCGAACTAGATGTTTCTGCACTATCGCTTCTTCCCTACACATTCCTAAAACTGAAGACTCCATCATTCTCACTCTTTCTCAAGCTCGGACCCTATTTGACTAAGACAATGAAAAATACAAGGCACGAGTAGGGAAGTCATGGTTAAAGAACCCTAAGAAGGGAGTCATCCCAACTCTCTAATGCATTGTTCAGGGTTGATTTTAATGAGGAGCTATTTGATTTCATCATCTTTCTCACTCGTATCATGGGAATTCCCTCCACCAACGAATTTCATTTTTGGATGTGCCCCTTTATAAACATCGTCTGTGAGGGCAAGCAGAACATAAACTGGGCTGAAATTATCTATATGAACCTGACCAAGCAATTTTCAAATGTTCCGCAAACTAAGAAGTTATATATGACTTCTTATCTCATGTATACCCTAGCTGCATCCCAGGAGTGGTTCGGTTTCACCTACATGGAGGGCAAGAAGGATGATTCTATCTACACATACTACCCTCAGTTTACCCTCAAGGCAAGCAATCACAATTTCAAAAGGGTCAATGATGCTTTCACCATGTATATTGTAAGACTCTTAGAGGGTGATGACTACTAGGAGATTCTCTAATGAAGATATGAATCTGACTAGCCAAGTATGGGGCTTTCTTCATTCAATTCAGAAAGTTCTCATACATTAGGTTAGCTTGGCTTTAAAAGTACACCCCTTCAAGACTCCCCATGTTTTGACAATGATAAAATGGCATCTCGTTGAAGTGTGCAAGTATCTTGATAAACTACACAGAACCTGTAGAGACAAGAAGATCATTGGTCGTCCATTTCCCTATCTCCCCGGGAAATTATACATGCAAAACGGCTCTAGATGCCTGAAACATATAAAGGGCTATTGCTCCTCTCACTGTCCATTTCTTCATACCTAGAACTTTTTTTGATCTGAAGAATTTTATTGATCAGAACCTCAAAATAACTTATCATCATAAACAAGACACTGAGGATTACTAGGTTGATTGTGCTAATGATTTTGAAGCCAGAAGGAGGCATTATGACAGAGACTCCCTCTACGAAAACATTATAGATGTCAATATCTACCAGGTGTCTGAAGGGTCTTAAATATGATGATGAGGGCTTGCAATCTTTTGAGTATGAAAGTTCCATCAAGACACACTCCTCTAGAAACCATGGATTGGTATGTGAAGGAGAGAGATGATTTGGGTGAGATAATTGCTCCTGTCCTTGTCAGAACTAAGGTTTGGCTTCAATAGAAAAGTTCATGAATTCAGAGAGGACCCAGGGCAGATCTTCTTCAAGAGAAAATTCCACACCTGGGAAGGAAGTGCATACACCCAGTACTAAGGTACCTAAGCAAACCACCCCTTCTTCCTCAATAAAAGAGCCTGAATCATCTACTCCTTCTTTTCCACTCAAGTGTATCAAAAGAAGATTAAAGAGGTTAAGCAAGAACCAATTAAGGAAGAATATCTTTTTGGAGTGGTAAGAATTGCCTTCAGGACTGGAGAACATTATTGTTATTAGTGAAAGTGATGATGGTGAAGTGTTAGATCTTGGAGGAGCTCCTGAAATCACTGTTGAAGAAGAAAAAGGGGTTCCAAGTACTAAACCTCCTAGTATAGCAGACTCCTCTAAAAAGAAAGTTTCTGAGGTCTCAAGTACTTCTCTACTGGAGGAAACAGTGGTTAATACTTTGAGTGTCATGAGTTCACTTGCCCTTGGGCCTCTTGTTCCTCCATCTTATTATTCTACCTTTTTATGTGTGCATCCCTTGGTTGACAGTAAGAAGAGGAAATATTCTTCTAGTTTAACAGGGCCATAATTCGATGTTGTAGCAGATCTGTTAAGTACAGTTACTCCTCCAGCAAAGAGAGCAAAGATTACTTCAAGATTAGTAACTGATGCTCAGGTCAGCAGTTACTAGAGGTTACAAATCCTAAGGTTGATAAAGCAGAGAAGGATATTTTGGTCTCTAATTTATAGCTTTCCAGGATCCCAATGGGAGAATTCACTCCTGAGAGTGATGTTCATAACCTTCAGGAAATAGTAACTAATGTTATTAAATGGGTTGAAAAAGGCAAGTAAACCATAGAGCAGTTGGAAGAACAGAATCAGGGTCTTTCCAACTTTATCAAATCATTGTTGGCCAAGGATAGAGTTCCAGCCCCACTAGCTACTCTCCCACCCCCCATGATTCTCAGCCAAGATGAAGTTCAAAGCATCAAATACATATACAAGTATTCAAATTATGGGAAGGCTGTGGAAGCTATGGTGGATGATATGACTATAGCAGGTTTGAACTTCATTGTGGAAGCCTTCAAAACTAATGAAAAAGTGATTAATTTGTAGTATAAATTCTTCGCTTCAATCAAAGCTATGGATAAAGAGATGAAGTTCTGGAGTAGTTGTATTACAGATCTTTGCCTAATGGGCCAAACTGATGAGAAGATCCTGTTGGTTAGTAATTTATTTGATGATGCCTAGAATAACCTGTTGAAGGCATGGATTTTCAGTGTTGAATGGAAGATAAAGGTTTTGGAAGAAGCACTAGGAGAATTAAGGAATGTGTGGCAAAAAAGGAGAATTTTTTAAAACTTGTGTCTCATCAGCTTTCAAAAATATTCACTGCCATCTTCAAGATGAAACTACAAGTGTTCCCTTCTCTCTATAGGAAATAAAGGCTCAGTTCAAAAATTTTGTCAAGAATAATTTGTTTAAAGAAGAGTCATTTACCAAAGAGAATATGGAAGACATTTGTTCCCTCCATTCAGCTATTGCTGAAGCTAATAAGGAATATCTAGAGCATACTGAATTTGATAAATATATGGAGAAATGTCTAGGAATGTGGACTCATGCTACTTCCGACATAGCAATTCCAAGAGGCATGGAAATAACAAAAGCATAGAAAAAGTTCAGGCATTAGATTCTCAAATTAGTGGGCCCTCCTCAGCTATAACTGAATGTCTCTTCTTCTATTTTTAGTGTTGAGCTCCTTGTAAATTAATTAAGGACATTATTTTGTGCATTTCCTTAATTAATCTTTTATTTAAAAGAAACAATTACCAAATGTAACCAATTTGTAAGCTATATAATGAGCTCTCTTCACCATTTCAAGGGGATGGAGCTCTGATTATTTTTTAAAGTGTAAAAGAGTCAAAAGCCATCAATACAAGAATATTTCCCTTTATGCTTCTATCTGTGTCTATTCATTCCTTCTTATCTGTCAAAAGTTATTGAATCATTAATCTATTTTACATTAAGAATCTTTGTATTCTTAAGAATGTCATCTCTGGAACTTTGTGTCTGTGAAATAACATCTAAAAGTTTTAATATGAATGATTCTATTTTATATTATCCTAGTTCAGCATTTAAAATAAATTATTTTGCTATCTATACTTCCTGAGAATGTTATTCTACCTTTTCCCCTTCCTTAGTTATTCTGTCCTTTTATATTGATAATCTATCTTAGAGCTTAAAACACTTTCATGATATCAGAGTTCCTCTTTGAAATAGAAAGTTGTAAATTTGTGAATAGCTTTTTACTTTCAATAAGGGAACCTGTCCCATTAAAGAGGAGGGACTGTTGTCCCCTGACTGTTGCTTTCATTAAAGTCCTAATTTGACAACCAACACTATTTCAGAAAGTACACCATGGTTTGTTGATATGGTAAATTATCTTGCAATAGGGAAGTTTCCTCCTCTTTTCACTAAGAAACAAATAAATAATTTAATCAAAACCAGTGCACAATTCAAATGGTTAAATGGAATGTTATTTAAATGTGGTCCTGATTTTTTTTTGCACAATTGTGTAAGAGAAGATGAAATCTTTGACATCCTCAGAGCATGTCATGATGAACCAAGTGGAGGACACTATTCAGTGACAAGAATAACTCATAAGATACTTGGCACTAGTTATTATTAGCCATCTCTATATAAGGATGTGAAGAGATATATCAAGCAGTGTGATCCTTGTCAAAGGATGGGACAACCAACTTTCACCAATGAAATGCCTCTTCAACCTCAAGTAGTGATTAAACCATTTGAGAGATGGGGATTGAATTTTTTTGGTACCTTTAATCCTCCTTCACAAGGAAAGGGATATGTTCTTGTGTGTACTGACTATGTGAAAAAGTGGGCAGAAGTGCAGGCATTGACAAATGCCACTAAAGAAGCAGTTGTTGATTTCCTTTAGCATAGAATTATGGTAAAGTTTGGAGCATTGAGGAGCATAGTTTCAGATCATGGACCATAATTTATGTCTAATATGAACCAATCTTTCACAATGTATTACCAAATCAATCATAAGAAGGCATCTCCTTATCACCCATAGTCAAATGGACAAGCTAAAGTCATAAACAGAGAATTGGAAAACATCCTTACCAAAAGAATTGAAGTTGGGATAAAAGATTGGGTAAAGAGACTACCTGAAGTTGTCTAGACTTATAATACAACTTCGAAAACTACAACAAGGTTTTCACCATATGAGTTAGTCTATGGGAAAAATCTCTTGTTTCTCATAGAGTTTAAACTTTAGACATTGAGGACAGCAATTAAGGTGGGTATTGAGTTGGATGCAGCTCAAAAAGAAAGAATCCTTCAACTCAATGAATTGGATGAATTAAGGATGGAAGAACTTCAGCAGACAGAGATAATCCAAGATCAAAGGAAGCAATGGCATGACACACATATAAAGAAAAGACAATTCAAAGTAGGAGACTGGGTATTGTTGTTTGATTCTAAGTACCAAAAAATCAAGGGAAAATTAAGAACCAGATGGTTGGGACCCTATCAGATTGAGCAGATATTTGAAAATGGTTCTATTCAGTTATTTCCCATTGATGGTAGCAGAAGAACACTCTTGGTCAATGAACATAGGCTAAAACTCTATAGGAAGCCTCCCACTAAGGATGAATTCTTGAGGAATATTGAAGCAAACAAAGAATTTGATCATATGGAAGAACCCAGTTCTTTCAAAATGATCAAGTAACCAGATAATAGATCTAGAATAAAAGGAAGAAAATGAAAACCAGTAAATGGCATTTTCTTCCCCAAAAAAATGAAATTAAAAAATAAAAATATAATATATATATATATATATATATATATATATATATATATATATATATATATATATATATATATATATATATATATATATATATATATATCTCAAAGGTCAATTGAAAACCAACAATGACGGTTGACCTCTTCTTTTGGCTAATTCAAATAAAAGGGAATTCTTTAGAATTCCAGCTGTCTTATCTAACCATGTTTTGTTCCACTTGTAGGAATGACGAGTCATCATAACAAAATGATTACATTATTAAGGATGGTAATTATATCTTTTAACTTATTTAGGTTTAAATTAAAAGCTTACATGTGTGATTTGACTTGATTTAAAAGTTGGTATGATGAGTCATCTATTTATACATTATGATTACAAGTGAGTAATCATGAAGATAATATGGATGGAATAAGTGGCGACATAGTTATTATTGGTAATCATTAGTGCAAAATCATGTGAAATAAGGTGTAGAGAGATTTTGAGGGAGAAGCAGTGAATTAAGCTTGTGTTTCATAGCAAAGAACAGAGTATTCCATAGCTAAGAACAGAGGTTCTGTAGCTAAGAACATAGGTTCCATAGATAAAATCACCAGTTTCGCATCTAAGTAAGAAGGATTGCAGTTGATTTGCACAGAATCAAAGGAAACATAATTCAAGCTAATATGGGGATTAAAAAGAAATCAAAACCAGAGGATGATTCCCAGCTGCTCACGGATGAAGAAGTGGCATATATCTTTGAGCATGCAAAATGGCTAGAGATCTTGAAGAATTTTTCAAAGTATAATGAAAAATTAGTAAGAGAATTCGTCATAAACCCAGAGCAATCCAGGACAAAGGTGAGAAATATTTTTATTCCTTTTTCTATAAATACAATAAGTAATGTGTCTGGAGTGCCAATTTTACATGTCCCACATCCTGCCAAAGGGACCTTGAAAGAACTGGTTGAAATCCTACTACAAGAAGGAGAAACTGATCCCCAGTACATTTATAACACAAAGAAAATCATAAAAGGGGCCAGAAGGGCCAGTTTTCCCAAACCCTTTGATAGGGTAGTATTTTGGATAGTGAAATATTTAACCTGTGATGGTCAATTTTGGTACGTAGGAAAAGAAGTCCTAAAAATGCTCATATATCTAAAATATGGAGCCACAAAACCAGAGTACATAATAAACCTTCCAGGTTTTCTTTTTTATTCTATCTAGACCATGGCCCAGAGGTATTCCTGGGGTGTTGGGACAATCAGGCATCACAGGCTAATTCATTTAGTATGCTAGCACCATTTTCTGTTAAAGAAAAATGGAGAAGAAATTTGGGAAAAGTTTCTTGGCAAGTTCAAGAAAAACCCTAATATTATCAGAAGGACAATACCAGCTCCATTTTCTCCTTCAACTGATTTGGAAATTGATGCCCCTACAGAAGAACAAAAGGAAGTGGAAAGAGAGAATATACTAAAAAGAAGAAGGTCTGTGAGAAAGATCAAAATATCAGAGCCCTCTGTACCTTTGAAGGAAGTTCCGTCTTCTGCAACAGCTACAGGGGAGATAATATCAATCTCTGATGGTGATAGCTCACCCATAAAAGAGAAAGAAATAAAAATAAGAAGAATCTCTAGAAGGAAATCCACCGATAGGCATGTTGAAATTCCCCAAAGAAATAAAATTCATAAGAGGACAAGGGAAACCCCAGAGGGAAGAAGTGAATAGGAAAAGATGGAAAAGGAAGATGTTGATATTTTGGGCAGCATGGCAATGACTCCTCCTGAACCAAGCCAAGCTGAGATGGACAAGGGAGATGAAAGGCTTGAGGAGCAAGATTTTTAAGAATTGGTTGAACCATCAACATTGCCACATGGAGAAGAAGAGTTGGCATCCTGGAGAATAAAAGGAAAATTTCCTTTGATAGACGAAGAATGCTCAACTCCTCAAGTAATTTCAGAGGAAGAAGAAAGACAGCAGGTTAAACAAGCTATGTTCGTTTCTAGAGAAGATCTCATTATCAGATAAAATTATGAGGAATTGGATTTCCTCAAACTCAAATTAGAACAAAGGGAAATGCTCATTGGAGAGCTAACAACTCAGCTTGTAGCTAGGAAAGAGGAGTTATCAATAATTAAAAAATAGCTGATAGAGAAAGAGGAAGAATGTTAGACTTCCAGAAAATAGAATGACGTGTCCATAGTCTTTGCACAGACTAATTTAACTTATTTTCCACTCAAACAACTATGGAATGACACTTACAGGGAACTCAGAGAAGCTAAAACATCAAATGAATATTTGAAGACCAAGATGGAAGAAGAAAAGAAGGCAAGAAAAGAGTGGGAAGAAAAATTTTATAAGGAAGAAGGAAACAAATATAAATGTCTTGCAAAAATTCATATGGTCTGCATTATGGGTGAAAAATTGCTTGCATGCAGGAGGCCCTCTCCTGCATATAGTGTGTTTTTAGAAGAACAATTCATTCACTAGCAGCTATCAAGGATTGCATGTGGATTTCCACATGAACTAAAAGATGAATTAGAATTCATGACATCTTATTCATTAGCCAGTCCTGAGCAAAATAACCTTCTATGTGAATTCTATCTTTGTAATCTGATGCTAGACAAAAACACAGGATTTATGATCAATTTGTATGTGGGGGAAAGTTAGCTCAATGCATTTGTCTCTTTTATACAAAACCAAATTGCATGGAAGGAAAGGGAATATGAATTTTTATTGAAAGCTAGCTCAATTGGTCTCTGCATGAGAGCTCACTATGGTAAACCTTCTGCCTTCCTCATACATTTTAGAACTCATGCCTTTGATGAGCAATTAAAAACACATTATTTTTCCAGGTTACAAAAGAGTATTGATACCTTTACCTCCTATGAGGAGGAGAAACTTGAAGATATTTATGAAGGATGCTCGAAGTGGTGGTAACTCCTTACTGTTTCCTTGAGAAGAAGGGAAGAAATATTCCTTACAAATATGATCTAGAGTTTAGAAAGAGCAAAAGCATTATGCACAATAATTCCTTAGATCAATGAGATCTACAAGAAAATATGGATGGGAATGTGAACAAGTCCCCCTCTACTTCTCACCCCCATGTCTCCTTATAAAAACAGAGAGCCTCAAGATCCCTTAGAAACAGGAGATATGTGCACTCTTGTTGCATATAGCTTTAGACACACCCATGGTTTGAATATGACATCAACAAGAAGTTGATTAAATGAAGGGAATAACGACACCCATCAAAGGAGAGTGCACATATCTCCTATTTCTTCATGAAACTCCACACAAAATAATTCTTTGGGCATCCTTGAAGTGTGGTGTTTTCATTTTGACTAACCAAATTTTACCAACCATTTTTTACCATCTCAAGGGATCCTCATCCCTGAATTGTTGTGTTATGTCAAAATTTTCTTCATAAAGTGGCTCTTTTAACATCTCTTCCATATGCTCGAGAGAGTTAAGAAGAAGGGTTTTGTTTCTATCATTAAAGACTCCCCAACTCTTAGGTTCGTAGTGTTCAGCATAGGCCAGAACAAACTCAAGACATTGTATTGCAACTAGAAATGTTTCCATTTGAGGTAAGCCATAAGGATAGAGCCTTTTTGAGAAAACAATTTTTCCTTCCCTCCTAACCATGTCGCAAAATTGGATCATATCCACATGACCCATATTAGTATTTGAAATATTATAGTATGTTGAGCTTAAGGATGATCCTGGAATTAATCCTTGAAATGCATACTTGAGTGCCGATTTTTTAGAGCATTCTCCCATTATGAATTTTTAAATTGGAAAGCAAAAGAAAGCTTACACAAGGAAGGTGTCAGGTCTAAGTCTCTGTACCACTGTAACCACAAGGAAAAATGTGTCTATTTGTATTATTTTATCCCTTTTTTAAAATAAAACTGATAAATTTCCAAGTTACAATTTTTACAAAGTGGCAAGATGATCTTGACAACACCGAATTGGGTCGAGCTTAATTTGTAAGCCAAAACTTGACCTTGTTCTTTTTTTTTACAATATTTCTCTCACCTCCTAGAATAAAAAAACCTTTAATTTATTAATATTTCCATCTATTTCTAAAAAATGTTGTCTTGAGCATTTGGCATGGTTTCTACAGTCCTCTGACAAGTCATTCTCCTTCTTATGGGGCTTGAAAATTGTGTGGAAAGCTTGTGGAAATGGTGTGAGTTGTCCTGGACGTAATGGAAATAAACTCAAGCTTCTTCCTTTCTCCTGCATTGATAGTTACCTTTGGTATGATGAATCTCCTTTGCTAATGTGTGTGGGTCGTCTTCCTGTCTATGGCTGCGTGAATGGACTATATATGGATGCGTGGAAAACCTTCTTTTTAAAAAATACATGGCCTTTGGTGTGAGCTATGAATGGTTAAATGTGGAAATGATTTCACATGTGTGGAAAATATGCCCTCCCTTGACTATGTGTGGCCTTATTTTGAGCTTTGACGTGGACTGTTTTACCCTGTAAATGTGTGGAAATGCTTTGATTGGATTCCTTTGACTATGCGATGAACTTTCCTTTGGCGTGGGATGAGTCTCTGACTTGTGAATGGCCTTTGTTGCCTTTAACTTGCACATATATTTTTTATTTCCTTGCATGTGTGGACTATCCTTGGATGAGTACGTGGGCTTTTCCTTGACAATGGTGATTGGTGATGCACAGATCCATGCATGGTTGGTCTTTCCTCCCTTGACATGGAAAATAATTTCTTTAACATGTGCATGTATGTGCCCAATCTGGAACAATAAAACAAAAAGAAAAATATTTGAGAAAATTATAAAGAATGCAAAATAAAAGATAGACTCTTAAACTCGAGTCTTCTTTTTTGATATTTTGAGCTCAAGCTAGATTTAGCATGTTATACAGATCAGGAACTTTGCACAGAGCATGGATGATCTTGAGAAAATGGAAAAGGATGACTTCTTGTAAGCTTGTGATTCTGAAATGGAGAAAACCACCTAGAGCTTTCAAGGTTTCCTAGCTCTAGACAAAGCCAGTGTCAGGTTTCTATGTGAAAGCTGAGGAGTGCATGTGGAATGAGCTTTTCATTCTTCTTCCTCTGGATGTCTGTAGTATTTTATTTTCTTCTTCTTCCCAATTTCTCCTGCTTCTACAACTTCTAACCATTTTCTTCCCAACTTCTTGGATGATGAAAGCAAAATTGTAATTATCCATGACAATTGGAAGTGGAATTATAATTGCCCATAGCAATTGCTCACGACAATTGGGGGAAAATGAGAAAAGTTCCTCCAAATTTGTCGAATAACTTTTATGATGATTAAATTAATGTTTATTAACTAAAAACCCTCAAATTTATTTTATTTTATTTTATTAAATAAAAAGGTAAAATATTAATTAATTAATTAAAACACGGTTTATGACATAAAAGGAGGACCTCTCAACTGAAATGAATGAAACGAAGGTCAAAATGATCAGACAAATAAAATGATCATGATGAAGGTGATAAACCATGAGAAAGGATACTTCACAAAAAAAAAAAAAAAAATTATGCTATAATTTTGTGAAGTCAAAATTAGTTGATAACACATCCGCATATAGTATCTTTCTCTAACAACAAATTCATATATGCAATTCACCCAATAATCTTCGATCTGCGAAATGTGATATGAATCGGGGAGATAGAAATTATTTGGATCACTTCAGATGTTGAAATCTACCCTCGATGTACATGAATAGATGCTCAGGGGTGTGAAGGTACTTTATAAGTGTGTAACAACACATACACACTTATAGGTGAAGATTCCAAGTGAAATGGGAAATGAGAAATTCTTTGTCTTTCAATTCTTGAGCTTATTGTGAACATGGGAAAGTTGTCTGCATAGATAGAACAAGATGATCTTATCATTTAGGTACCATGGTAACCTTTGCAGAGAAAGATCATAACCATACGCTCAAATGTAGGAGAAAGTGACAAACTAAGTGAAATATGATCCATATTGTTATCCCAAATTAATCCCCTGAGATTAATTTGGATAACTCATTTAAAATGGACTTCTCCATTTTTATAGGTCTGGGGACGTTCATACGGCCGTCAAATTCCCCCTTCCAAAAAGCACTAGCAATTGGTATTTAAAAACCCGTGGGAGTCTTAGGCTTATTCATTAGTAGATTCCTTTAAAAACCTGATAGACATTCACTTGGCCATCAAATTCAACACCAAACATCAGCGGCGCTACGTGGTGAAAGGTCAACGGGGTCAACAAAAACACACAACGGGTTTAGAGGTGGCCACATGGATAGGATCCAATGAGTGAAGAATAAACATGTGTCACCATTCCAACAATTCCTAAGGTGATGGGATCATCTGGAATTCAAGTCCCCAGACAGAGTCATAACGGATAATATTTCAGGTCTTCCCGACCCCCCACCCAATGAAAGGAGGACACATGGAATTTTTTTTAGGCCAAAAGTTTCTAAGTCCACCCAAGAGAGCCTGACAATTGTGAAGTCCAAAGCTACGTGGAGATTTCCTATAAGCCTTCCTTTTACAGACTGACAAATGCGATGGGATAAGGCGGGGATGACAAGTCTAACACTATGAAGAACATGGAGCTTTCCTATTAGCCCATTATTTGTAATTGTCAATTAAGAGATAAATAGGACTTACATTGCAAAGGAGTGTGGATCCATTTCATTGGTTAGTGCTTCATAATGTCTAGTATATATTCAAATACAGACTGACACTACCGAAGGTACGTAGCATCATTTTATCGGCCCACAATTCATAAAGGAAAAAATTCACAAGAAAGCAAATGAAGAAAATCTCGATCCCGTGAACCAACGTAAGACCGACACATGGAAAAAGGTGAAGTAATGAACACATAGGCATAGACAATATCTGAGGCCAATCAAGGATCGCCACATGTCAAATTTTTGTGCTTCACGACATGTAAATATTCAAATGGTCATTACTTTTGATCTAAATCAAAAAAATCTTACAAAATTGGTCTCGTTGGAAAGGTCTCCTCGAGTCCTTCAATTTAGCACAATTAAAATATTATTTTGGAAATATTTGATAAGTGAAAAGGGGAGGCAATAGTTCAGGCCATTAATGTATAGTTACAGGAAGTTCAACCACCTGAATTGATTAAGTATGGGCGCCGCATTTTCACTTCACGTTTCTAATGGCATGTTTTAGAGCTTGTCTATTGCCCATTCTTCCTCCATTGATTGGTCCTTTTGGGCAGCGGGTGGTTGAAACCATTAATACGTTGTCTATGACCTCCCTTTCTTCTCCAAAAATTCTATAAATGTAAGTGATTAAGCACATTGTAAAGGGAGGATTTTTCCTCCCTTCAGATTTGAGCTTGCATGGCTGGAAAATAATCAACTAGAACCTCTCATTAAGAGCTGGTGGCATATCAAAGTCCAAGGATCCAAAATGTTTAAATTCTCCAGCAAGCTTAAGGAAATAAAAAAGTAGCTTAAGATCTGGAAGAACACGGTGTTTGGAAACATCAAAAATCGTAAGCAAAATCTGACACAGGAAATTGCTAACATTTCTGCTCTGATGGAGGTTGAAGGAAGAACGGAACAACTCCATAATCAAGAAAGACATCTTCTTGGTAAATTTCACAATACCCTAAGGGAAGAAGAGACCTATTGGAAGCGGAGATCTCAGGCACTTTTGGCTGGAGAAGGGAGACCACAACACCAAGTTCTTCCACATTACTACCTCTAAACAAAAAAGTAGGGACAAAATCAAGGAATTGCTTACTTCAGCAGGTAACATTTTATTCTAATCTCCTTCAGGAAGAGGACCCTCCCAACGAGAAAGCTATGTCCAAGATGCTCTAGCACATTCCCAAATTAATCTCAGAGGAAATGAATGGAAATTTAATGAAACCCCTTCTCTATGGAGGAAATTCATAAATTAGTTTTCACAATGAAAGGTGACAAAGCCCTGGCCCTAACGGCTTTCCTGCTGCCTTTTTCCAAATCTTTTGGGAAATCATCAAGCAATATCTTTACAAGGTGGTTAAGGAATTCTAGTCCAGCAATGCCCTCCTGAAAGAGTGGAACACCACCCTCATAGCTCTTGCCCCCAAAGTTCTTGGATCCAAATTGGTTTCCAACTTCAAGCCAATTAGCCTCTACAACACCTCCTACAAAATCATCACCAAAATGTTAGCAGCTTGTCTTAAGCCCTTGACGAATGACCTCATCATGGTGAATCAAAATGGTTTCATCAGTGGGCACCTTATTCAAGGGGGTATCATCACCATTCATGAAGCCATCCACTCTACCCATCACTTGAAGTCTGTGGGGATGATCCTCAAATTAGACATGCAAAAATCATTTGATAGAGTTAGCTGGACTTTTTTGATCTTAGTGTTAAAAAGCTATGGGTTTGACAATAGATGGTGCAATTGGATTTTGTCTTGCATTGCAACCCTTGCTTCTTGATTCTCATCAATGGTATCCTGACAAGATTTTTCAAAAATAGCAGAGGCATATGTCGGGGGGACCCTCTATCTCAAATCCTCTTCCTGTTAATGGCAGACTTACTCAACAGAGCTCTTGAGGTTGCCAAAAGTCACTCGGTCATTTTTGGCATCAAAATCACTTCCAACTCCCCTACTGCCACTCATAACCAATTTGTGGATGACACCCTACTTTTGAGTGTTGCTTCGGTGATTGAAGCTCGTGCCCTAAAAGAAATTTTAGAAGACTATCAACTTTCCTCTCAACAATTGATTAACTTCAACAAAAGCAGTATCTCCTTCCTAAACATCGTGGCTCGAACTCAAAGAAGGATTGCTGAAATATTTGGTTGTAAAATTGTGGACTTTCCCTCCACCTATCTTGGCATTCCCCTATTTAAAGGCAAACAAA
Organism: Taxus chinensis; assembly: GCA_019776745.2. NCBI lineage: Eukaryota > Viridiplantae > Streptophyta > Pinopsida > Cupressales > Taxaceae > Taxus > Taxus chinensis. The sequence goes on from CM034150.1 coordinate 894,056,090, forward strand.
CCAATAATTTTTGGAATCTTGTCGTTGAGAGATACCAAAAAAATTGGCTTCTTGGAAAGGTGTAATTCTTAGTCAGGCTGGAAAACTTCAACTGGTCAAAGCTACTCTTTAGAGTCTACATATCTACTTCATGTCTCTTCTCAAAATGCCTTCCTCGGTGATTTTTTCTGTGGAGGGAATCAAAAATAAATTTCTTTGGTCAGGGATGGAGGCCAAAAAAATAGATTCACCTCGTCTCTTAGAATGAATTATGTAAGCCGACCATTCTGGGTGGGCTTGGTATAAGGCATATTGCTGATATGAATGTTGCTTTGCTGGCTAAAATTGGTTGGGAAGTTGTTCAAGGTAATTCAAAATGGGCTCAGCTGCTGAGATCAAAATATTTGATGCAAGATAAAGAATTCCTTCTCTCATCCCCGCCTTGCGTCTCGGCTATCTGGAACTCAGTTACTAGCTCTCTTCCTCTTCTTCATATTGGGACCAAGTGGAGGTTGGGAAATGGCAGATCTATTGACTTCTGGTCGGAATGGTGGATTGGAAATAAATCTCTAAGTCTTAACCCTATTTGGGAACCTATCAAAAGAAACCTCATCAATAGGCATGGCATAAAAATTTTCTGGCTACTGGAGAATTCAGAATTCAATCCCCTCTTGGCATATACCGGTTTGGATGGGCACCGGTGAACTTCAGATTCAGCTTTGATTTATTTGAGATCCTCCCTTTCCTCCATATATATTCCATTCTCCTCCCCCACTGATGAACGTATATGGCCCCTCTCCCCCTCTGGTGCCTTCACTGTTAAATTTTCCTATTACACTAAGCCCCAGACCATTGCTGACCCCTGCCCTCTTTAAAATTTGGCCCAAAGAGTCTATTCCAAAAATTGGCTTCTTTTCTTGGCTCTCCTTTAAGAATGCTTTCCTCTCAGGTGAGAACTTAAAGAGGAGAGGCTTCTCACTTCCCACTCGCTATGTTATTTGTTGGAAATTCTTGGAATCCTCCTCTCATCTCCTTCTACATTGCCCTTTTGCCCAAGCCATATGGAGTGGGATTTTGTTGTGTTTTAGAGTTGTCTGGACCTTCCCAAGTTCTATTCATGACACCCTCATACAATTGTATTCCCCCTTCACTCACTCTGCCCTTTCCCTAGCTTGGAAACTCATCCTCCCCCATGGTCTTTGGGGTATCTGGAAAGAGAGGAATAGGAGAATATTCAAAGATCAATGTTGGGATCCCAAGAGGTTGGCCAGTCATATAGCTATTCTCTTCCAAGATAATCTCAATAGTTTCTTATGGAAGAAATATCAGCAAAAAATTTAGTTATGCAATCATAAGGACTGGTGTCAATAGATGATGATCCTTCCCATAGCTAAACCCTCTTCCCAAGCTCGTTTAGATGTTAGGTGGCTCCCTCCTCCAATGGGTTGGTTGAAACTTAATACGGATGGTGCTTCTAAGGGTAACCCTGGGAAGTCAAGGGGGCGATCCTCCAAAATTCTGATGGTTCACCTAAAGCTGCTATTGCAGCCAATTTTAACCTAGGTACTAATCACCGTGTTGAAGCCTTAGCTATCTTAAAAGGCCTGGAGATGAGTCTTAAACTTGGCAATGATTCCCTAATTGTGGAAAGTGACTCTCTCAATATTATAACTCTCCTCAACTTGGATGACCTAGGTCAATGGACTATTAAAAACATTATTGCTGACATCCGGCTCCTCCAAAGAAAATTTCAGTAGCTCAAGTTCTAGCACACTCTAATGGAAGGAAACAAGGCAAAAAATTGTTTGGCTAACATTGGTCTCCTCCTTGATTCTTAGAAAATATGGTTAGAGAATTTCCCTGCCAATATCCTTCAAATTACCCACAATGATTGCTCATTGTCTAGCTAACACATGGAGTTGGGAGTCTAATTCTTATGTCAGCAAACATGGAAAAAGGCACTCCATTCTCATTTTTGACGGTGATAATGATTTCCACATTAATGTGAAGTATTGCTCTATGGAGCAGAGCACATGGGATAAGTATTACTGCACTCGTGCAGATCCTAGTCTGGGATTCACCATTTCACATCATAATTACTCTCGTCTCAGAAGGACAGATGACGTGGAAGGCTCCCATAGATATGGCCAACTTATTAAAGCCAAGTCGCAGATTGTCACCTCGGCTCACATCCACAATTATTTGAAAATGGGAGGGCAGCTCAAGTGCATTAAACCTGCTTGATGCACCCAGTTTCTAGAGGATCAAGATGTTTGGAGCATCCTTAAAGATAATGGCATAGCGACATTCCTTGAAAGGATGTTTGGATACTCGGCACTAGTTTCATATGGTGCCCTGGCCACCTGGTCACATGGCAGAGTCCAGATTGGCAACACCCGCTTCACCATCTCCACGAACACCATCGCCTCTGTCACTGGCCTTCCTGCCTCAGGGTTGTATACTTCAAGAAACCTCTATAGGAAGAGCTTCAATATTTCATTGCCAAAGGGGATAAGCCAACAAAATATCTCTCAGGTTATATTCAGGAATCCCTCCTTCCTCCCTGGGATAGAGTCGCTGAGGTGATCATGAGGTACTTCACCATTGATGGACGTTACAGGTTGGTATACGGTCCCCACTTCTTCATCCTCTCGTACTTACGCTGGGGGAAGAAAATTAACCTGGCTTATTTTCTTTTCTAATCACTTGAACACTCAATCAACCTGGCTAGGGAGGGTGAAGGGCCCATTCTACATCAGGGCTTTCTTTACCTCCTGATCAAATTTGCCACTTCCCCTGTTGAATTGAACCTTTTTCCTTCCAAACACAATTGGCCCCGCCGTACACGCACCTCCTCGCCCATTCCTTCCCCCACTTCCCATCCCTCCTCCACCCCATTTTCATCGCTGACAAGTTTCCTTTGACTTTGACTCCAATGTTGAAATCCTGGGGCCCTCCATTACAGGTTTTGTTCCCCCTGCCTCCCCTGTTCGGTTGCCCTCCTCGAGCCTGAACAATATTACTAACCATGTGGATTTGGTGGCGCTTACTCTGCTTCTTCTCCTGCCTCTAGCTCGGAGCTCCACCTCTTGGATGCCCTACTTGGGCTTGCTCAGTTGTATCCTAATTCCACTGAATCTGACCCAGTTGGCCTGGAGGTGGAGCTCAAGGAGGAGGGTCTTAACTTCTAGTTGGATGCCGATAATATCAACATGGAGGATTGAGACACCAACCCTTAGGGTGTGCAGATGGATGTTGTCCCTAATTGGAAATACTCTGCGTTTGGCAACATTGAGAAGGCCAACATTGATTCTACTGCTAACACTGAGAAACCATCCGGAACACTGCCATGTGGAGTTGGTGACTTCCATCTTGGCCAAGTTGCAACACTCTTTCTCGGATCTCAAAGCTTGGGTGACCTTCACTAAAAATACCAGGTGGTCATTACCAAAGACTGCACTGAGTTGTTAATGCTGGTGGACCAGCTTTGCCGATGAGTCGGGGTCTATCCATGCCAAGAATTTTGTGATTGAGGCTTAAGAAGCCCCCTTGATGTTGTTCTTTCTACTTCGGGCTTTGCTCTTTTGCCTACTTTTTTTGGAAATTTTCACAGGTTTTTTTCCTCTATGTAAGCTTCATAGTATAATCTAGCCACTGTGCTCCTTGTATAAGGTTGTGGGCCCTTCTAAAACCCTCATTTTACCCTATTTCCAAAAACAAAAAGGGAGGATTTTTGAAAAGGTAAAGGAACTCTATCAAAATTGTTCTAGATATTTTGAGAGCTGCAGGCCTCAGAATTTGATGTTTTGTAAGGCAATTCTTGCCTTATTCCCTACATTGTAATGAATTTTGCATTCCTCAAGTAATAAAATTCATTTTTTTTGGTTTGTATCTGCCCTAGCTTGTGTTGTATTGCATTTCTTGCCTTTCATTACAATTGTGGGTGTATTGTGCATACTTTATTCTTCTTACATGATTCAAATATGTTGTGTTCCATGAAAATGCTCATTTGAATGTTGTTTTGGATTGTGGCACTTTTGTCTTCCCTTCCTTTCTCCATTTTCCTCTCATTTTCACTCGGTGGAATGTCTCCATCCCATGTTTTGGTGTTAACACCTCCCTTAGCCTAGGATTTTAAATTTATGCATCCTCCTCTCTCTCTGGTCCCTTGGAATTATAATTCAATGTTAGATATTTCAATTTTCTTTTCTAGGAGTAGTTTTAGCATAAAGAGTAGGTAGAGGAGCTGACCTTCTCCGGAGGTCTGTCTCAGTGTGAGTCCCACAACTTGAAGACAATAACATGTAAAAAATATGTGGGAGAAGAAGTTGTTGGAAAAGAGGTCACCGGAAATTCTCTCACCGAAATTTGACACATCCCAGCAAGGGCATCTTTAAAGGTGGATGCCTCCGATGAAAAATATAGGAGACTATTTAATTTAAACTCTCATTTAGATGGTTTAATTTTTTTAGTGATTATTATATTTTAATCTTAGTTTTTAAAATATGTAAAATAATATAAATAATATAATATTAATAAAATATAAATTTTGTATTATTTTAACAATTTCTAATTTATATTTATGTCGATTAAATTTTTAAATAATTTTATATAAAATAATGGTCATGTTTGAAATTTCAAATTACAAGAGATTCGGGAGTTAGATGGATTATAAGTTTTAAGTGATAAATCTAGGATTTAAATAAACCTCAATCTCTATTAAATGCCTTTTCTTTATTTTATATATATATATATATTTCTTTATTTATATAATATATATATATATATATATATATATATATATGGGGTTTGTTTTAGTTGTATTTATAAGTGTCATGCACTTGTTTAAGGGATTATATGCTCGATATAAACACATTTTCAACAAAATATGTTATTTAAATATTTATGTAATGCTACACTTACATTTATATTGAATGTGTTCATAGTGATAATGATGGTTTTGCCAAGTTCTTTCATGTCAAACAGGGACGGGCTGACAATTTTACAAAGTGTAAAATACGATTAAAATAAGTAAAAATGTCAACAACGGACGTCAAATCTCAACTTTGTTTACACACATTTATTTTTTACTATTCTTAATGATTTCATTACGTCAAAATTTGTTATCTATGGTAGGACACCTAACCTCTCTCTAACATGCATAGAGAAAACCAACGGTTGTGATTATAAGTTATACAGGTCATCAATCAAATAAATCCCCACAATCTACTTGAGCAATCAAACTTTAATTTTGTTGTTCTTATAATCAACCTTTTCATTTATAGCCACCAACTGATGGTCAATAAACATAATAACATTCTAATAAAAGTTAATGAATTGTGAATTTCTACTTTATTTACAATATTGACTTAGATCAATGTAGGTTTTTTTTGGTTTGGATTGAAGGATAAACATCTGAGCCTTGAAATCCTTTGATTTATCCATTGTTATATGCAATTTTTTTATTATGATTCTTGTACACTCTCACAGCATTTCCTCTCATGCCCAACCCATATTGCACCTCATGAGTCACAAGGAGGTTATGCTCTTTCACAACCTTTCCTTTTCTTGCCAAATCCCTTTTCGTTTGAATTAATTAGGTCCTCGGGCCTCCATAACATCAATCCAAGAAATGGTTATTTTCTATCAAAATAATTTCATTCCCATCTCGTTTTATCAACATTGTTGCATTTTAATCCCACAAAACATATTGTTTGATTCTATGAAAAAGGAAAACCCCCGATCGTTCCTAACCTACATTATTTTAATTCATAACAATGTTTGGTAAGCGATATGTTTTATTAACCTTGTTTTATTTTTTTCAATTTGTTTTTACCAAGGTGATCTACCATCTAAAGCACATCAAATGAGGTTGATTTTTCCCATATTTTAGATTTGCATTGTCTGTATTGAATCTACTAAGTAAATAAATTTGTTACACATGAAATATTTTTTTGTGATGTTTAAAATGATTGATTCAGGTGGCCATTTTCATATAGTATGGCTAGGTTTACTCTTTGTTATGTAGTACCATGACAATACTTGTAGATTACAATTATACCGTTGATTTTTAGTATATAGGATCATTAGATATTTGTATTGATTCTATACACAAATGCATAGTAGATTGAGAATGAGATATTTAGCAAATGTATTGTATATCGATCATATGGAATCATGAATATGAATATATTTTGTATCGACTTTTATTTCAATTAACCGTATATTTAAATCTCGTTAGCATGCATGTTTTCTCAGTCATGGTAGATATTACTTGAAATTTGTGTAAAGAATGCACATACTTGATGCCATAGTTATGTTAAAATTAAAAGATTTTAGTAAGTTTCAAGTAATTTCCCCCAAATTTGAAATTTAATCTAGAGAAAATTCCTTATCAAAGCATGATAAAAAAAACATTTTTCCTTGGAATGATGCACTTGAAATGTTTGAAAAATGTCATCTCATGGAATGTTTCGTAATTTTTTACTTTTATGGTGGCAAATAAGATATTGTTTACTATTGGATACCTTTAAATATACTCTTGTCAGAAAAGCTCAGTTTGAGGAATATGGACTATATGTAACATCTTCCTCTTCATTCAAAAGCTTATTATATCATCATCACTATTGTCATTGTCATTATCAATGATGTCGTCATTATTACTGTCAAATTGGGGAAAATCCTTAGGAGTAGTAAGGAAGCTCAAGGGTTTGGGGGAAGCTTTCACGATTTGAACCATTGGCATTCATCTTCAATTTATACAACATTGTCATCTTTAAGAAGAAGAGTTGTATATGTGGATGCCAAAATGCTACTCCCGAACAAAATGACATCTTTCCTGTGAGAAATACATGCCCTTGGCTTCCCATTTTTTTTTATCTTGGTTTTGGTTTTCCCTTGTTTTGGTTTGGATTTGGATAATTTTTGGGGTATTCTTTGCTTGCGTGTGTGATAAGTGCAACGTTCGTATAGTAGGCATTTAGGAAAAGAGAGGAGTTTGCAGGCATGAAGGTGATCATGGTGGAATGGGTTTAATTTAGACATTAGCATTTACAGTTGAAAATATGGGAGGGTCCGAAATTTAAAAGAAGCTCCTCCCACGAGACATTTACTTTTTAAAAATTCCAAACATTTCATCTTTCAAGAAAATTTCTAATCCATCATTTTTGTCTAGATTTTTAGTATTATGCTCTCCTGAGTAGTGATAACTTTTTTATATTTTGTTACAAATGTCTTTTCATGCCTTAGAAATCGGTTAGACAACAAACAATCTATGAATAATTACACCATTGATATTAAGTGACATGATAAATAAACCAAATTATAATCTTACAGCCGATTGACTGAATTATAATCTTCAAACTAAAGCATTCCTTATTTATAATCTTGGATGAGATAAAGCATTGAAGGAGGAACCAAAAGCACATGTTATTCTCATCTTATAATGCGTCAAACATTAATTATGTCAATAATCTTTTCCATACATGATTTTTAGTGGTTGTGTCTAACACACATTGGTGAAATGCATAGTTGAGTATGAAAAATGGATCAACAAAGTTTTGTGTTGGCGGTCATTCATGGAAAAGGTTGTTAAAATCATTGATGTAGGAAACCATAATTTCTACCTTTAACACTAAATAAAAAAGTTAATTTAAAATGCGCATGAAATTGACAATAAAAGGAATTGTACCGCAAATATTTTGTATCATGCTTCAACAATCGACTAGGAAACAAATGACCTATGAAGTCTTTCACCAATAATATTAATTGCAATGATAAATAAAATAAATTATAATTTTCAAACCAATCAATTGAATGAGAAACCATAGTTTCTACCTTAATTGTTAAATTAAAACCCAACTAAAAAATGTGCATGAAATCGACGATAGAAGGAACCCTTGAGATATCATTTCTATGATCTAACACATGTAGTGCTTGGAAGTAAAACATATGCAATCTCCTTATCTACAAACGAAGACTATGGAAACTTTGCAATGTGACCAACCAACCCACTTCTCCATGTAATACACCAATGACCTCCACTCAAATAATGATTAGTGTTTTCATATATTTGTTGAACAAGTTAGCAGGGTAATCGTGATAGGAGTAGTATTAGGTCATGTGTTTAAACCTTGGCGATAAATTTTCTAGTTTTAGTTAATTTGATGCAGGATTGGCCACATGAAAACATTTCCTAATATAGATACATATGACAATACTTCAAATTTATCCGATGTTAAGAACCTCGAATGTTAAGGATAAACTATTGGCTACAACTCCACAAGGAAGAATATTACAAATGATACCTATTATTGCCTACGAGAGCATGGAGAATGGCATAAGATATTGGCATATAAAGATGACACAAAACCACATGATCGGCCCTTTATTTTGTGGTTATCTAACTTAACAACTTCAATGACTTGACTTGGGATGATGAGTCCACTCCATGTGTCCCTATCTCTAAAATGTATCAGGACACAAAGAATATAATTCCACTTAAATTTAAATTTTTACTAACTACCCTCAAATCACAAGGGATGTCATTGTTGGGAGTTACTTGCTCTGCCCCCCTTTTCTCGAATTTTAACGATTGACAAAAAAAGTGTGTGGTTTGTATGTTCCTAGTCGTAACAAAGTATTGTTTCACAAACCTTCCCTCATTTTTCCAATCCTTTAACTTCTCCTCCCTCAAACTCCTCCTTTGTTTCCCCTCTTCCTCATGTAGCATTTTTCTTCCTCGTTTTCACTTCTTCGACGCATCCCCTTCAATTTTCACAACACACCATTTTTTTGCAATCGATTTATGGTTTCTATCTTTTGATGAATAAACCTCATCCGATAACTTTTTTGGCCGACAAAAGCATGATAATTACCTTCGTATTACTATTTAATGATCCACTAAAAATTATTATATATTGAACCATCGTATTGCTTTTAAAATTATATATTACTTCACATATCTTATGCTTTTTTTTAAATACCAATTCCTAAATTCATATATATACAAAAGTAAACATAAATAGTTTTATAAACAACTTATTTTTTATCCAATATGGAGCTTACAAATATTTCTTGACCTTAATTACCTAGGGCTAAAGACAATCTATTCTGTCAAATTCCTCCCACATATGATCCCGAATCCAATTGTTGTGTCACTGATGCTAGCATATTTTTATGACCGCCTTCGCTAGAAATGTTGTTGATAAAATCCCTTTTCGTTATCCTACTAGCTATATATAATAAAATTTAATTTGCTAACAATGATTTCACCCATGCAATAGGTGTCGTAGATGTACATATTAAATTCCAACCTTTTCTCTAACTTTCCATTCATGTCTTTGTCTTATATAACAAATTACAGCCCACCCATTTTTTATCCTTGACACGATGCTCATAGATGGATGACACCACCGAGAGTATCGCTGGCTGGATATGCCACCAACGATTCCAAAAATTTCGGCCATGGAAGTTTGAATTCTAACCAACTCCGTTACCTATATAGTTGCTTTATGGAGGAGGGTCATGACCACCCAATACCATGTTTTCACATTCTCTTGTCAATTAGGGACAAGAATCATAATTTTTATTCATAGATGGTTGTTTGCACATTTCTTGGTTTCCTACATTTACTCTACCTACAATTGAAAAGGGGGCAACCAAGGAGCAAGCGTTGTGGTTGGGTTTTGAATGAGTAACCTTTGGATTTTCCCACATATTCTATTTTGACTCTTTAATCACAACTTGTGCTCACATGAATGATGCAAGTGACATGAACATAATAATATCAAGCAAATATAACAAATATTATTTTGGTAAGAGCTATTCCAACCATTGAATAGGTGTCAGTCATGTAGGTATTTAATTAGCACCATATTTCTAACTTTTCATTCATGTCTTTGTCTTATCTATTAAATTGAACACCATCCAATTGCAATCTTTGACTCCTACGCTTTGATAAATGACATCAATAAGACTATTGATTTTTCCCAGTCTCTTCAATCGCATTTCAAGTACTTTTCTTTTAAACAATCATCATAAATAGTTACTCCTCCCTAAAATAACCACACAAAACACCACCACCTAGCCTACTAATTTAAATTTTTGTTTCACTCTCTCTTTCTCCATATAGTTGATAAATAAAATACCTTAACCAACACAACTAGGCTTCTTATTTTCCTTCCCTTTTCCACAAATATTTCTTCCACCGCATCCCTTTTGGCATTCACATCGCATTATTCGTAGGCAATTGTATTAAAATTCATTTGTGGTGTGGGTCCCATTCTTAGTTATGCTCCGAACGTGGGTGCTTAATAACCTCCAAATCCTTACCACGTCAAACTTCATAAATAAATCCAAAACACTGATCGGCGTTGCATTGTACTTTTTGACAGGCATGATGCCAAGCGCCAGCATACTTATGCACGTGAAGCTTTCTGAGTCCTCACCATTGCCCATGTCTGCCTCTGCCACTGCCACTGCCACTGCCAGGCATTCACGTATTTTTTTTCCCATTTCTTCTTTTCAGACAACTCAAATATACTTGTGAGCCAAAGAAGACCACCTCCAAATGTTTTTAGGTTTATAGAAAATATTTAAGACGCCCTGTTATATTATTATTTTACAATAAATTTTAATAATAAAAGTATTAACATCGAAATTGTTATTTATAATATAATAAAACATAAGATATTCAATTAGATATCAACATTTTGTCTATATTTAAGACTGCATATAATAGATTATAATTATTGAGCAAATATAGATATGGTTTATGATTTAATAAATCATCCTCCTTACCAATTTAAAATTACTTTTCACTCAAAAATTAATATAAAACTCACTAATAAAAATATTTACTATTATATTATTTTTAAAGAATAAAGTTTACGAAAATTATTTCAAAAAATATCAACCAAAAGATGTGGTGCTCATTCAAGGTAATACTTGAGAGATAAAGGTGGTGGCAAATATGAAAATAATTATTTATAATTAAACAAAATTCAATTCACCATTCTACTAATTGATTACGTTAATGTCGAAGAAAGGCCAAAATTGATTTGGGACTTTTAAAAATCACAATGTAAAGTAAGGAACATGGAGTACAAAATGATCTCCAACAAGCCCAAAAACTAAACAATATGTAACCAAGAAACTGTATGCAAAGAAAAAGAAATAATGTTCTCTAACGCATCACAAATCTCACCATATCTTCATACTCAATCTAGAGAAAAGAAACAATTCTCCAATTGTAAATCATTATAGAAGTAAATTCTTTGGCCAAATAATAGTGAAGATTAAATATCTCTCGAAAGAAACGAGGCAACCTTCTCTCATCTTCATAAGCCATAAAGTTTTGGGGCGAGAGTTATACGAGCCTCTGAAGAAGTAATATAATCACCATTGATGTCATAACGAGAAGAATGTATAGATACAAGATGATCCTCAGTTCCAAGCACCAAAGAACCAATATGATAAAGACAATGTTCTTTAGGAATATGGTTTTGTGTCTATGTAGAGGTTCATGTGAACAAACTAAATTGGGCTAAAGAAACACTCAAATTGCTAGATAATTGGAACCAGGTGTACCTTGGAGATCAAATGAGCCCATTCTAAAAGTGAGGTTATATATTATAATAATGTTGAAGCTTTGAAGAAACATGATGACATGGCTTTAGCCATTTGGAATGTAGATTCTATAGATCTTGTTTTTAATACCCCTATTTATCTCCCTTTCAAAAACATCAGATACATCAATTGTAAAATTATATATGAAGAGAGTTTGTCAATGTTAGTACTTACAACCTGCTTAGAATTAAAGATTTAACAGTGGATTATATATGTTTTCATTAAAAGTAATAAATTCTTACCCTTATGCCTCTTTAGTACATTTTAAAATTTATTTTACAAAAAAAATATTGGAACAACATCATTTATTAACTAAGCATATTTGAACAGTTACAATAAAAAGGTGGCTTGGAAGGAGTTGCAGTTCTAATCTCCATGTTGGAAACATCCAACTCAAACACCAAATAAAAAAATACTTAAAAAGTGAACACCAATCCTTAGAACACAACATTACTGGTTGGAAAACCCCTGTAAGCGAAAACAACAAAATAGCCCAATAAAACCTTTGTTGACTAGGAAAATTCAAACAAGCAAAAACTTAAAACAAAATTCGATGCCACACATCCAAAGAAGGGCCACATTTCCTCCATCCAGAAGAAGTGTGCCTCCATAAGCCCTACAACCAAGGAACTAAGCAGAAGAAAAGAGTTGGGGTGACGCTACAACATACACACAAAACTAGATATGTTGTCACAAATAATAGAGTTGACCACTGAAACATGGAAAACAAAAAAATAGAGTATGCACTATCAAAACCCTAGAACCAACATAGAGAAAGAAAACACCACAATCCCACCCATTTTCATTTCCATTGTTACAACCACAACCACCACTATTGAATCCAAGAGCAAAAAAGTAGAAGAAAATCAAACTTAACCCTCCTATGCAATGTGCCATAGGTTCCTAGGTGCCCAAGCATTTCTATCCTAACCTTTACCTTCCCTCAAATGATGCTCCTATGAACAAAACCCTAACCTTAGGGTTTCATGAGGAGAGAGGCCACCAAAGAGTGCCTCTGGAATTCCCTCTTTCTTTCCATCAACGTTAACAATGGTATTTTAACAAATTTTAAATATTCATTCACTTCATATTTTTTACCTATTCATGAAATCAAAATAAAATAAATTGTTGCTAGATTAAAATATTGAATAAAGTACTCCCATTGGCCTTACAAAAGGCCTTAATTCATGATCTAAACCATTAATAGGGCTAGCTTTATATTTTAAGCCTCTCTCGGGGCTGATATCCTCCACTCGTGTGGAGGGTTCGACAATGAGGATTACATTGATTGTATTATCGAGTGATTCATGCGACACTTCCTCCTAGCCTTTAAGTATTGTAACTCAGTGGTCATTTGGCACGCCGAGTTAGGAGTATGATTCTATTAAGAAGAGATCAATCCAGAGATGGCGAGCAGTGGAAGCTGAGGAAAGCAAGTTAACAGTGAGAGCAAAGCTTGTCCTAGGGTAACACGGAGCTCCCGTTGCTCTGCCTTTCATTGTGCTGACGCTGAAGCTTCATTCGAAGATTGGTTAGATGGGAAGATACAAAATATTGTTATGTGTCACTGGCTCTTGCAGATTTGGTCAATTTCCCTAGATATTGATGGATGTGAGACGAAGGATATTCAAAACCATTTGCATGGTCTAATGCTAGACCCTAAGCAGTCAATCGGAAGGCGTAATATTTTTGATGTGGAGCAGGGGATTTGCGGCACCAATATGATTTTCAATGCCTCTGGCCAATTTTCACTACATTTGGATCACATTGAGCTCAAACATGCAAGGGAAAAGAGGGGAGATGAAGCCAATTTTCATGCGCACACCATCCTGAGGGCACTGAAAGCCCTGGCTGCTAGATAGAAGGCCATAGCAGAGCACCTGGGACTGGAGCTTCCTCTCGAGGCAATTGTGAATTTCCCTTGCAAGGACACCTCCAGCGAGTCAGACCAAGCTATGTCCGTGGATTCAAACGTGGTCTTCCTAGGGCGAAGCAGTGGTGAAGGAGCTGGTGGTGGCAATCTATCGTAATCTCTATAATTATGTAGTATTTTGTATCTCATTTATGTAAGCAGCTTGGTTGTGTTTTGATGTATTAGGTTGGCCAAATGGGCAATGTCTCATTGCTAGATTTTGCCACCTTTTTTGCGATAACATGTATATACTAAGACTGCCAAAGATGAACGATGCTATCTTTGGCAACTTCATGTACTATTTTTTTGTGGGCTAGGGCCCTTTCCCTAGGTAATATAAGCAAAAAAATTATTGAATATAATGTGACATCTAAGTAAGAACACTAAATTAAAATATTTTTACAAATATTTAAAATCAGTTATAAAAATATTCTTCTCAATTTTTACACCGAAAGCGTGTCTACAATATATCGAGAGGATGTCTTACGATTTGATGCCCTCCTACTTCGAGTTGTCTGTCATCCTCTGATGTCAGCATACACCTTTATCAGCTCCAAATGTTGGTGTATTCTGCTTTCTTTCTTTTCCATCTACCACCACTGGGTTTATGTGGTATGTCCCCTGTTTTTATTTGTTTCATGTTTGTTTGTTTTACATTACATTCCTACTTGAGCTGCCTGTCAACCTTCTCTGCCAACATTTCCCTCATCCCACCACCTGTCACTGCATGCACTCCATTTCAACCTCTCCACACCTATAGGTTACAACTTTCAAGGGAAATGGGATACATTTTCAAGGCACTTATAAAGAAATAGTTGGAAGAGTGTAGGAAGGCCTCCCGGTTTGGAAGCCTCCCCTGTACAACTGAGCATAGCAGGAAAAAACAATCAGTAGCATTGAAAAATCCCTAAGGCTGGATTTCCAGAGGATATACAGAAATAGCTGGCTCAGAAAAAACATTCCTTTTATAGGGAAAGATGATCAAGAGATTCCTGAAACAAAAAGTGTAGCTTCAAGTTCATTTGTTGCAGTGGCGCCGCAATTTTGGAGATGCATAATGAGATCTCGTGAGGTTGTAGATGAATACGTTGTTATATTTGGACTGTTGGCTGATTTTAGAGGTCGTGTAAATCCGCCATTGGCTCCCACTTGTTTCAATGTAACTATCTGTCAATGGGTATTGCACGGACAATGGAATCTCATGACAGGCTTTCTTTCCAGAATTTGCAGGGTTGTGTGGTAAGTTATCACATGTTTCTAATTTGATGAGATTTAATTATGGGTAAATGTGCGGGCTGCATTGATGAATGAAATCCGAACCATGGTTTTGTTCGGTGTAAATGATGGAAGAGGAAGCATTTTTGTTTCCGCTCGCCTTTTCATACTTCAGATGGGCACCTTAGCTCAACTTAGGTCTGCTTCGGACTGTCTATTTGGTTATCCCAATAGTACTTGGAGATTAATGGTTAGGTTATTATAATTCTTTGGTTTCGTCAACCGATTATTAGACATTATTATTTTTTTGAAAAAAAAATGACGAAGCCAGTTATAATATTCACTTTATTGTGTGTGCAATCTCTACAAAAACGTTAATACGTTTAATCTCACAGCTGCGCTGAGTATCTAGAATTGTAAAGTTATATTGGTTTATACGTATTTGTTACTTTATATATTTTTAATCAATGCAACCAATTTTACTCAAGGATTAGCTTAACAAGGAATTCAATTTGAGGGTGCATAAGAGGTCATTTATAGAAATTATAAATGGCAAGCCTAAAATTATTTGCGAAAAAACAAAGAAACATCATTGTATGTCACATGTGTTCATATTAATCATACTTTTCAAAGTATTGGTTATGAGTTTTACAACAGACACAAAAGAAGGTATTCCAATGACAATTATATAAAATATGGAACAAAGTAGCATGACTAGTGAGATACAAGTTCCACTTGTTATAGGTCCACAGTGTGATCCTCATCATGTTTATAATCATAGGAATGTTTGTTATCAGTATTGATGTCACACAATGGTAACTTGTTAATAGGATTAAGTATAAATGTAATGCTAGAAATAGGTAACAAATAAGAAGCCACGAGGATATGAGGATTGTAAGTAGGGGGAGAAAGCTCAATGTGCTCATGTTGGATATATGAAAGAAGCATATAAAAATATTTAGATACAAATTTTGATAGAAGATCACCCTAGGGCATCTAGGGTTTGAACTAGAAAAAATTATTCAAGTGTTAGGTTCACCAAATGTTTACACCCTTTAAATTTTTTGATAATCTTTAATACAATGTCATAGAATGCACAAAACTAGAAAGGGATGTATGGCTCAAAACCAAGAGCTAGGAGCTATTCTAATTAATTAACTTCCAACATTAACTATACAATATCATAATAAAATATTGGTACTTGCAATTAATGATTACAATATTCTATAAGCTTGAAAATAAAAGAAGGAAGATGCACTTATCTACACAAAACTGTAAAAGAGAGATATGTGTACAACAACTAAGGAATATGGGAATGCAAAGGCTAATCAACCTTTGTTTTGGAGATTGTAATTAGAAAATCACCTAGTGTGGGATTGTACATGTCTTCTAGGAATGAATTTATGGTCAAGTACCTATTGTATGACCTTAGACCTGTTGATTGTGGAGTCTTGCAACTTTCTAATTATTTCAGTAGTTTGGAAATGTGTTTCGATATCAAACCCTAAGTTTTGCACATTTTAACCATGATATAATCGATGGTGATATCATGCTCTAACCCTGACCATGGGTGGAATACCCTCCAAGAATATTAGTTTTGGTTTGAAGTGTAATGAATGCACCACCTTTGGAAACACTATTCTAAAGGGGCCTTCAAACCATACGTAATTCTTCACCTAACAAGATAACATTTATATGATTTGCAACAAGTTAAACTTGAACAACCTTCAACATTCTTGAGAGGATTGTGCTCTTTCTAGACTTTGAAGTAAGTAATTTTGGTGTTCTTGACAAGTGCTTTGAGATAGGATACACTAATGACTTGACCTAGTTGTAATGCTTTATTAACTATTAGTATTGGTTTCTAAAAAGAGTTTGATGAGAATCGAATCGGAAATGAGGCACCACGAAGTAGTTGCACTCCAACGTTGAATCGTGATAGCTCCAGTAATAGCAAGGAAAAAATGATCAGTAATGGAAGAACTTGCTCAACAGAAACAAAGCTTGCATAGAGGAAAGACAACAGAGTGTCTTGGCATGCTCATAAATGAATAGAAAAGGGGTACATATAGGGTGCTGAGTAACCCTAGTGCATGACACACATGAAACCCTAAACCTAACCCATGTGAGATGACCCTCCAATATGAGAGGAGGACACATAGGATAACTCACACTAACACCCCCCCTTCATCGAAGCTGGGGTAGCGGCTGTGATGAGTTAGGCGGAAGAGGAAGACACTCCTAAACAACTAAGAAAGATGTGTCAATGGGGCCCGAGCAACTAAAGGCCTGATAAGGTGCCCATATACAAACACAATCTTCCTAGAAGAAGAAGAAGAAAAGAAGGACTACATAGCCCAAAGAAGATGGGCAGCTACAGAAGACCTCACCCCAAGAAGAGACCGTAAGTGAAGAAACTTCATCTCAGTGAAGGGCTTGGTGAATAAATCTACAATCTGATCAGCTGTCTGAATGTACTGAATGTCGATGATACCATCATGAATAAGCTCCCGTATGAAGTGCATATGGATCTCAATGTGCTTCCTCTGCTGATGCTGAACTGGATTTATACAAATAGAGATTGTGCTCATGTTATCACAGTAGATAATGGTAGGCCACCGAAAGTGGATGCCAAACTCTGTCAGAATACCCTGTAGCCAAATAGCTTTTGTGGCAGCGTTAACTGCTCCTCTGTATTCTGCCTATGTAGATGATATTGCAATTACATTCTACTTCTTGCTAGACCAACTAATAGGACCCGAACCAAGAGAGAAACTATAGCCAGAAGTAGATTTCTGATGATCTAAGTCACCAACCCAATCAGAATCTGTGAATCCAATCAAGTCAATATCAACCCCTCCATGATAGTGAGATGCCATTAGCATAAGTGCCACGAACATAATGAAGGATCTGTTTAGCTGCTTTCCAATGCAACTCATGTGGCTCTTGCATGAATCTGGACATGATCCCAACAACATATGATAAATCCGGTCGAGTGTGAGTCAAGTAAATCAAGCTCCCCACCAACTGTCGATAAAGAGTACCATCAACCAAGGGAGTAGAGCAATCTGAAACCAACTTAACCCTGGAAAGAAAAGGAGTAGGAGAAGACTTGCAATCAGACATCTGAAAATGAGCTAGTAAATCAAGAGCATACTTAGGTTGTGAAATCAAGATTCCCGAGTCAGATTGTGAAATCTGGATCCCAAGGAAGTAATGAAGCAGACCTAAGTCAGTCATGGAAAACTTGTTGGCTAAGGTGATCTTCACAGAATCAATAATAGAGGAAGAGCTTCCTGTGATCAACAAGTCATCAACATATAGAACAAGAATGAGTATGGAGTCATCTTGCCATAGAATATAAACATTTGGATCAGAGTGACACCTAGTAAACCCTGATGTAAGTAAGAAGGAGTCCATCTTGGCATACCAAGCCCGAGGGGTTTGTTTAAGGCCATAAAGAGACTTCTTTAACTTACAAATGAGGGAGGAATCTTGGACATAACCTGGAGATTGTTCCATATAGATCTCTTCCTCTAGGTCACCATGAAGGAAGGCACTCTTAACATCCATTTGATGGACTTTCCATTTGTTCACTGTGGCAATGGCTAGGGTCAGTCAAATAGAAGTCATCTTCGCAACCAAGAAAAGGTTTCTGTATAATCAACCCCAGCTATCTGGGAGAAACCCTTAGCTACTAATTGCGCTTTAAACTTTTTGACGTCTCCATCTACTCCATACTTTGTTTAGAACACCCACTTACACCGAACGATTTTTCTTCCTTTCGGAAGAGTGGTGAGATCCCAAGTATCATTCTTCATGAGAGAGGAATACTCCTCATCCATGGCAGAATCCCACTCAGGAATACTAGAAGCCTCCCAGAAATACTGTGGATCAGAAGCAGAGGCGAAGAAAGAGTGGGGTCCAATGAAATCTGAGTGAGTACGTCTCATATCCGAAGTATCTCCAACTAAATCTCTAGCACTTTGTAAAGTTTTCCTGGCCCAAAGGGGACCAGGAGGATCAGCTCAGAGTCGAAAGATTCTTCACTTGAGTGAGAAGGGACATAGTCCTCGTCATCACTACTGTCAGAATCAAAAGACTCAAAGGTCTGATGGTCGGGAGGATCTAGGAAGAGGAGCACACTCAACAATATCATCATCTGATGAGTCAGAATCTGAATCAACGAGCTAAAGAACCTCAATAGGTGGAGAAGTAGAAGTCGAAGAAGACTCATCGAACTTAACACTTCTCTCAATATATAACTCATGAGAAGTAGGATTCATCAATCGATATCCCTTCACACCATCAGGATACCCTACAAAGATACAAGGTTTGGATTGTGGTTCCAAAGCCTTGCGTTTCTTCTTGGGAATCCAAGCCATAACCTTGGATCCGAAGACTCGAAAGTGCTCAACATCAGGCTTGCATCCAAACCAGGCTTCAAAGGGTGTCATCCCTCTTACTTCCTTGTGTGGAACACGGTTCTGAATGTAATTTGCACAATTTACTACTTCGGCCCAATACTGCGGAGGAAGAGACTTCGAGTGAATCATACAAGTGGCCATCTCCTTAAGAGTATGGTCTTTCTTTCTTGACTCCATTCGAAGGGCTATAAGCAACTGTATGTTGCAAAGAGATCCCTTTAGAAGTATAGAAATCCATGAACCTATTGTTTACATATTCACCTCCATTGTCAGTTTGAAGAACCTTGATAGACCGTTCCGCCTGTTTCTCAGCAAGAGCCTTAAAGTCCTGAAAATGTTCAAAGACTTCAGAACTTAAGCTTAAGAAAATATACCCAAGTATATCGTGAATAGTCATCAATGAAGGTTAGCACATAAAGAGCTCTAGTAAACGAAGGAGAAGGAAATGGACCAGAAACATCGTTGTGAACAAGATCCAAAGGACGAGTGGCTCTCCAGGATTTTCCTTTGTCAAAGTTATTTTCAGGATGCTTTCCAAGGGTACAACCCTCACAAAGACCCTTAGAAAACTTGACGCGAGGCAACCCATTGACCATTTCATTTTGACTCAATTGTTCAAGGTAGCGATAATTTAGATGTCCAAAATGCTCATGCCATAGCTTACTAACCTCATTTGCATGAGTGAGCAAGGAAGTGGGCGTAGAATCAAAAGTAAAGTGGGAAAAGGTATACAACCATGAATGGTGATCTGCCTTTCCCTCAGCCACTATAGTGTCATTGTTAAGCTCACAAATAATCACCGAGTTAGGACCAAATTCCACTCACATTCCTTCACCAAGGTGAGTAATTTGGTAAACGATAGGAGATTGGTAGAGAGATCAGGAACACTCAACACTTGGTTAAATGTTCCCCCATCCATCTCTACCAATCCACTACCGGAAACCGACACTGTCGTGTCATTACCCATCATGATTTGGGACATTCCACAAGGTTCGATGTTGGAAAACTCAACATGCAAAGAACCCATGTGGTGCGAGGCACCGGAATCTATAATCCATGTCGATGAAGGAGCAACTTTGGCTACAAGGGCCTTTCCTTTCTTCTTATCATTTTTAGCACCTTTTGCAGTAGAAGACTCAGCCTTCGGAGCACTTTGTTTTATGGATTCAGGAACACTTATTTTATTCTTCTCAAGTAAATGAGATAAGTGATCAATTTGTTTCTTAAAACAGTGTTGCTTGTCGTGACCAGTCTTCTTGCAATAGGAACACAAATACTTGCTTTTTTATGCCTTAGGCTCAGAAGTCGAAGTGTTTGTGTCATTTTTAGGTTTGGTCTTGGTTTCTTTCTTAGGTTGATCCTTTGTTTCTTTCTTCTTTTCAGTCTTCTTTCCCTTGCTAGTACTTGCTACAAGGGCATGTGACTTGGACTTGAGAGACCCCATTTGAATGATTTTTTCCTGTTCTCGAATGAGTTGGGATGAAAAATAGTCAAAGGAGGGCATTGTCCAAGTATCGCCCAAAGCAGCTTTTGTAGCATAGAAAGTTGACATGAAGACAAAATATTTGGGACCTAGCTTAGAGAGAATCGACAAGATCAGTTGAGAATCTTTCTTTTCTACTTGACATCCTTTTAACAATAATCTAATGTGGACAAATTTTGAGAAGAAGGCTTGTAGGTTTTTAAAGTCACTAGGATTTAACCCTAGTAGTTCATTTTCCAACTCATGTGCTCTCATGTCATCTAGTTGTCCAAACATCGCATCCAGCATTTTCCACACAGATTTAGGTGTTTTGGACGCCTCAATGTGGAAGAGCAAGTCAAGAGAAAAAACATGCAAAGAAGACCTAAAGCTTCATCACTACGGTTTAACCACTTAGATTTTTCAGGTTCATCGTCTGGTTCAGTCTCAGTTCCCATGGTGATGTAGAATAACCCTTTACCCCTTAGTTTCATTATTATTTTTGATCTCCATTCGAAAAATTTGAACGGCGTAAGCAAAGGAATTGAAAGTGCATCCATAGTGAGAGAGAGAGAAAGAAATGCAGAAAAGAAACACAACCACCCATGACAATAACAACCCCCTGCTTTCGGCACTTTATAGTTTAGTGCGTTGATTACAATCGGGTCCGTGCGTGCAGTTTGAAACACTTGGTAACTCGTCTTGCAATTAGCGTAATAATGCGTAAGAGAGGAGACCACAACAGTGTTTCGTGGAGCGCAACAAAAAAGGAACACCATAAACAAGCACAAGCAAAAAATAAAAAGGAGGCGAAAGCCAACCCTGGTGGTGAGAAAAAATGTCTCACGTCATAAAAGGAAACCCCCTTGCTGTAAACTGTGGCAGACGTGCTCACTAGTCGCAAGAAATAATAAGGGTCAAATAAAAGGTTTGGGAACTCAAGGAGTTCAGCATAGTCTTCAGAATGCCGGAAAGGCAGCTTGGAAGACAAAGAGGTGCACGAAGTGTCACTGCACACTTGAGTGTGCGCATGATTAGAGACTAAAGAAGTGCGACAAAACCCCTAAATCTTATCAAAAGTTTGGAAACACCCAATTTTACTATTTTTAAAGCTATTGGAGTTAAAAAAAAACCAATAGAGAGGTTATTTAGATGTTGACTTTTTTTACGTAAAGAGAGCAAATAATGTGTAATTAATAGGAAAAAATATATTTAATTAAATTAAATGCTAATTAATTACAAGCCAAAATAATTAACATCGAAAAAAAAAACAATCCTAATTAAGATCCAAAATGATAAAAAAATGAATTAGAATTTTAAATAAGATCTTTTAAATATCTATTGAAACTTCTAATTAAAAACTAATTAAAACTTAAAGGTGTGTTTTAAGCAAAGGCACTAAAAAAAACACTTATAATTCGTGGATTTAGAAACTTGATATATTTATTAAAAAACACGGAAAAGTTAGAAACTTTAAAACTTACCAAAAAAAAGAGAAGTTAGATTTGTTTAACAAACAAAAAAGAACTTACCATGAAAAAACACGGGTCGTTTTTTAAAAAGTTTGCAGAGTATTTTTTAAGTTTAAAAAAGGAAGGAATTTAAAACCTTACCAAAGGAAAGGGTGACACATGCTGTTTTTTCTTACCAAAATGAGGATTTTAGAGAGAAAACAAGAAGGACAATTAACAAACTTACTCAAAGGAAAAAGCGTATGGTTGAAGACCTTACCAAGAAGGCTTATGGCAAGAAGAGCAGGCCGCTCTGGAGTGTAAAAAACTGTGCAGGCACCTTAAGCTCAGACGTGTATGAAAAAACGTGGCAGAGTTGTTTAAAAACGCTTAGGAAGCAAGTAAAACACCAGAACAATCCAAAAAATGCCATGTACAGTCGCAATTTTTGGTAGCTTGCCCACATGTGAATAAAACTTTGGGCCAGATGTGGATGTAAAAACGACTCCATCGTGCGAGCAAAAAAAAAACGTGGCTAACTGATTAACATGATGAAATGCGTGTGCAATCATTAAAAAGAGCTTTTGGTGAGACGTTCAAGTCGTGCACGCTCTGATACCATGAAAAGAGTTTGCGAGAATCGAATCAAAAACGAGGCACCACGAAGCAGTTGCACTCCAACGGAATCGTGAAAGCTCCTGCAATAGCAAGGAAAAAATTGTTCAGTAATGGAAGAACTTGCTCAACAGAAACAAAGCTTGCATATAGGAAAGACAGCGGAGTGTCTTGGCATACTCATAAATGAATGGAAAAGGGGTACATATATGGTGCTGAGTAACCCTAGTGCATGACACATATGAAACCCTAAACCTAACCTCATATGAGATGACCTTCCAACATGAGAGGAGGACACATAGGATAACTCACACTAACAGTTTCAAATAAATGAGCATGTAATATCAAATTTATGATTATTTATGGAGCCTTCAATGCCTTTTATGAATGATTGTAATGATGTGCCAAGTTCTTTCCTATATACGTTTCTAAGTAATAATAGATCTAAGTAACCAGTCAAGGTCATAGATCAAGCTTTCCTAAACCAAGGTTTTGAAGGTAAATCATCAAAGATCTAGTCAATACCATAAGATCAGAGGAAAGAGACTAGTCATCAAATGATCTATTTCAATGAACAGTAGAGTCAAGAAAAGAACTATACCTAACAACTAGATAATATCTTCCTGGATCATCTAGGATAAGATTTAAAAAAATACCCACACACATAAGTGTTGTGAGGATAAATACAATAAAGGTAAGTATGGAAGTTACACTAGGTGAACATGAGCTAAGTTTAAATACCTGACTCTTATGACATTTACCCCTTAGAGTTTATCAACACATCAGTGTGTGCCAATAAATAAGTTAAGAAAGAGCATAACCAACATGTACTGAATCCCGATAAGATGTGGGTGTTTGTAATAGCAAGTGACTCATAGTCACAATTAATATAGTGAAAAAGGGATGCCGCAAGGTACCCAAAAATTAGTAACAACAAAGTTAGTTCTTGATTTAAAAACCCGTTGCACAGGCATCCTAAGAAGTATCTATCTCAAAAAACTCGTACAATGGTTCGTGAAGAAATATTATGGTGTAACACTGTGGTTTGAATCCACTGCTTGAAATCACACCAACTTGACCAAAAACAACTGACATTAGGGCTTCACCAAAATAGTTCCATACAAGAACATTGGTGTTTTGGAGTGATGTGCAAAAGTGTAAAAAACATCAAACATAATTCAATCAACTGCATGCAAATAGGTGTGCCATGAACACAAGCATTTCTTAACCTAAAGTATACAAGGCATATGACTACATAAATCCAAAGTGTATTTCATAATCCAAGAAAAGCCAAGGTAACATAGGCAAGGACACAAAACTTGAAGACAAACATAATTCGATCAACTGTATGCAATTGAGGTGTGTCATTGATCCAAGAAAAATGATTCTAAAGCAACATTGATAAGGAGTATTCAAAACCTGAAGAAGCGGGCTTCAGCACCCACATGTTTCCTAAATTGCTTGAATGGGTGGAGTGACTCTAGATAAATTGTCCATGACCTTGTCAAAACTACTTGAACACTGATAGACTAAGGACTGGACTTCACCAGAATAGATCAAGTGAGTAAGATGAGACTGTTAACATGCTTATAAAGTGTCAAAAATACAGATACAAAATCTCTCAACATTAACAAGAGAGATATACTACACCTACTATGAGGAGAGTAAATTCTTGCAAAACAAGGAGCATTAAAGATGCAGACTAGGTATATAGAAAGTGGAGCATTAGAGGCTCAAAATAGGTGGAGGAGTCTATGCCTATAGAGTCCTCTCAAGCAAATACCTATGTCGCCACCATCAAGTGATCAGATATCCACCCCAAATCAGCACAGATGGATGAAGAAGATTCCTGGCATATGATCTTGGAGCAAAATGCACAATGGGTGCATGCAAAGGAACATTAGAAGGCATAAAGTCAGATTGATGCATGTCTGACAGCTGACAATCTCAGGTTTCTCAAGCCTGAGTGAAGGTTCAAAACTCATGTGTAATGCTCATGATCACTCGGAAAGAGTCGAGAATTAACATAGATATAGAAGCTCATTGTCAATGAAGTGATCACCAGATGTAAGTACCTTCTGATAGAAACCAAGGCCATAACGTAAGATAAGTACCCATTTTAGACATGTGGAATTAGGGGAACTCAATACACCTACTGAATATCTGTTGAATACGTCATGTCGGTGACAACCCATGAGAATGGAGGCATGCGAGAACCGAATGCAATAGTATGTTTCTCAAAAGAGTCATGCATGTGATCAGAAGTCGGATACACTAGTATGTCAAAACTGCATATAGGCGACAAATGCTAGAAGAACACGCAGTAATCAATTTCCTACAATATGTCACTTAGGAGGTAAATCAAGAGTAGGTTTCAGGCATTCAACATCACCATGGCAGATCAAGGTTAGGTGGGTAGTCAGAGCCACTAACTGCAAGTAGGACTATTGGAGCAATGGATATGATTGCCAACATCAATATGATGGAGATGTCTGCAAGCTTGTAAGGATTTTGTTACAAGACATGTATTGGTGTATCCTTCATCGTGAATGAGTTCTTGTAGAAGAGAATTTTGTTTCTAGAGCGATCTCATTTTCTTCCACATGAAGTTTTACAATATCCTCTTTAAGGTCGCACACTTCAAAGAAAAGACATAGTTATTCCCGGATTTTCCATGATAGATATATAGAATGCAACTCCCAATATATTTTAGGACATCGGACTCAACCAAAATTGCATCCACAAGTGGCAATACAACACCCCTCCATATGATGAAGCACTTTTATAATGCAGTGTGTGTTACAATATGGCACTTTAAAATTATAGTGTGATTCTTCTAGAAGTAAAGGATGTAATTGGAAAACAAGCACTTTTGTAAAAAACAACAGTTCAATGCATACCGAGATATTGAGAATCATATAAGGAAATACAAGCTTGCACAGGGATTTTATGCTATGTTACTTGGATTTTAGTTGCCACTGAAACAAAATAAAATGCTCTTGCCTGTCACCACACAAATTGGATACAATGAAAGGGGGCTCGAGTTTAAGTACATACTAGTAACTCATCACAAGTTTAAGCCCTCTTATGACCATACCATATGACCAGGGTGCTACGCCCTTAATCATATATCTTATATTAGATGTATATAGCCGACTTGTGGCTATCATAACTTCTTATCATTATGTATCTCTTTCATATGATGTTATATTTTCATTAGTGGGTCGGCCTTGGTGTTGGCCATAGCATAGGAATCAGTATAGTACAAGGGTTAGTAGGTAGTATTTGATCAATGAGCTTGGCATTGTCACATTGATTCATTCTTGGTAAGTGATGGTTTTAGTAGAAGCAATATCGAACCTGTTATCCCGTAAAATTGGCGAGGGTAATTTTACAGGTAACCATACCAAAATTTTGTCTTGGTCCCTTGTTAGGGGCCCCTCATCATTCAGAATGTTATAAAATCCCTTTCCGAGAAATCTAGTTCTCCGAACTTAGTCATTTTGGTCCTTTTTTGGCTGGGCGCACCTTTTTGCTATGCAACATAAAACAAATATTGTGCCCCCTTCATTTCCTTTGGCGCACCCTTTGAAGTGTTGGCACATCAATTGTTGTGCCTTCCCGTGATGCGCCTTTCTTGCATGCGCCAAGGTGCATGCACCTTCCTGTCAACAACAAAATTGTTGCGCCGTGTTTTGGTGCGCTTTGGCAAGCTCGAAATCTAGTGTTGACAGTCCTTAAATTTGCGCCAAAGGCGCACATAATTCCGTGTTGACATGCGTATATCCGTGCCAAAGGGCGCAAAGTTTTACGTGTCGACACATGTTTTGGTGTGCCCTTTTAAAAAGTGGTTGGCGCATTTATTACACCTTTGCCTATATATAGGCGCATCCACCCTGTCACTTTCACAATCAGAAAACACATGATAAATTTTATTCCTCTGCACCTGTCAGCACGCCCGTCATCCTCGTGTCGCGTTCATGGACCCCACTTCATCTCTCACATTCTATATATTCCGGGTAAGTGGTTCTTACTCTTGTGTTTTGTTTTGCTTGTTGTTTGTGAGGTATGGATGCAATGGATCTGAAGCTTTAAACCCCTCCTGCGTTCTTGCACATCTTCCCTCCTAAACCATTTTTCATCCTCTTTCCAGATCTGCTGGTCAAGAGGGCTCTGCCTCAAAAAATAAATCTAGATCTCCTTACTGTGCCCCCTTCACCATCTAAATCCATGAAGAAAGAGGCCTGAAGACCACAACCCAACATGAAAAATGAGAAAATCTAAAAGTTGTTTGCTGAGCAGATTTTGTTTTTCTCTCTTGGCGCAATCACCACTCCTGCTGCATAAAACACAGTCATGCCTAAGGTGCACTGTTTCTACTTGCAACACGCACCCTTCTTGCTGCCATAAAAAATCTAAACCTCTTTGGCACTGGCGCAATCATCCTTACAACAACACATAGTGCCATGCAAGCTTTCCTTGCGTGCCAAAGTCTCCCTTTGTGCACACAATTTTGGTGTTACACGCATTAATCCTATGCCCTTCGGTGCACCAAAGTTCCATGTTAACATGAAAATTATATGCGCCATTGGTGCACCCTGCCCCCCATGCAACATCAAAATTATTTGCGCCCAGTATAAACACACATAAATGGCGCAGGCGCATCCCCGTTTACAATAACAATAATGTCATATGCAAAATTCTTGCGCCCTGTGCCCTTTGGCATTGATTTGTTCCTTGTAACACTCTGATTCAGTGTGCCATTCTATTAACTCTGCAGCCTACAGTGTTCCTGCGCCCTGCACCCTGAGGCCTTAAAATTGCTAACTCCTCATGTTCTGTAATGCTTTAATGGAAGATCTGACAGCTAACATGGCTCTTTTGCGTTGGACTTTGCTTCTTCTTGCAGATCAGCAACTGAACTCAGATCCATATATGTCTACATCAAGCAAAAATCCAACCAAGTCAAAGGGTAAGGCTAAGCTTACAGAGGAAGAGATGAAATACAAATACCAAAGGGTCAGAATGCCTGAGTCCCAGGCGGAATGTGACCTGGACATAAGGGATTCTGAACTCGGCCACATTGACATGGAAGATTTTTGGGCCAGAACCAGGAGAGTCACAGGAAGTCCTTGGATGGACAAGCTGGTGGGCAGTGGTCTGCATTTTGCTGGGGGAATCCCCGTCAGCGCGGTAAATAATGAATTTATGATGGTGGTGGCCCGCTGTTATAACAAGGACACAAGGTGTGTCGAAAATGAAAAGGGCGAGGTCATAATCAACCTCACTGCCTGGCACTTCGAAATCATGCTAGGCATTCCTCACCACCGACATTTTGTGGCTGTAAGCCAAGAGGACTACACCAAGGCATGGGAGGATAATGAAGACAAGTGCATGCAGCTGATGAACGAAGTGTACTTGAAAAATAAGAAGGTGATAACCAGATGGCCACAGGTTATTCACCGCAGTGACTTCTCTGAGGAATTGAGCGACACCATCACGTTCCTAAGTAGATTTTTTGGGCTTTCTGATGCCCATTACTTTCACAAATGGATGCTCAGGTACCTTGAAACTATGAATAAGAATGTGCCTGATCAACGCTTTGAGTGGGCAGAGATCATAAGCAGCACCATATCCGAGCAGCTCCAACAACTCACCACAACGGGAGGTTCTACATGAACTCCTACGTAGTCTACGCTGCAGCCTCGGAGAGGGATTATCTAGCACTGAGCCGATGCGGGGTTTGGCCCTCAGGTAAAGATATATGAATACTACCCAGAGCTGAAGCTGGAGAACAACATCCCGCAGTTTACCAAGATCAACGATGCTTTCTTCTATGGCATCGTCTACCTTTTGAGGCCAAATATGACTCATGGTCGGACAACCAAGAGCATAGTCACAGTGACTGAGAAGTGGGGGGCACTATTTACCCAATTCCCCACCTTCACCTATCTCAGAGCGGCCAACTTCTTGGGGGAGCCCACCAAATTGCTGAGATATGCTGGCCCCAAGTTGATCCTGTTAGAGCTGTCCAGACAGCTCATAACCTACCATGAGAAGTGTTTGAAGAGAAAGAAGGGTGGAACCCCTTTCCCCCTCACAGTGGGCAGGTATACCTGCACTTCTCACACCAAGGCCCGGGAGATGTTTGCAGAGCTAGAACTGCTCAATCTAAAGCACAACTTCCCGGCAAGGCCCACCTTCGATCCAAGAAATTGCCTTCCCAAGGCAAAACTCGATCCAATCCACATTCCACAGATCGAGGACATCTATATCGACCTATATCATGAGGTCAAACTTAGAAGGAAGGATCACTCTCGCCTGGCCCTGGCGGAGATTATTCAATATGGCGTGGCCATTGTTCTAAAAGGTTATCAAACAATTGATCAAGAAGTTGATCAAGTGTATCTGGACATAGATGGGGACAACTGGCCATTTGCTGCAATTGACAGAACAAAAGCACCCTAGACCATTGAAGAGAGGGTCAAAGAAACATTGCGGCAAACAGAACACTGGTGCAGAATGAATGGCCTTATCTACCTCGGAGTAGATTTCACTATGTCCCCATTGGGCAATGCACCTGTCAGGCCGAAGCATCTGCCAAAGGTCAAAGGCAAGGATAAAGAGGGCGAATCAAGCTCTGCTCAAGAAGAATCTCCTGAAAGCCCTCCTTCCGCTGCACAAGAACAGGTTGTAAGTCTGGTATCCCTAGAGAAAGAAGCGGCGGAAGGTGTTCTGATGGGTACATCCACTCAGGGTGTTGTCACAGCTACAATTACCGAGGTCCCTTCTATTCCTTCTCCCTCTCCTCCTTCCCCTCCTCGTGTAACTCAAACGACCATTCCTTTGGTCGTATCTTCTCCCCCATCTTCTACTGTTCCCTCTTCCTCGTCCTCCATCTTCTCTTCTCTCGCGGAGCTGTCCCCCACTATTTCTTCTCTCATCTCTCAGCTCCCTTCCATTCCCGCGTCTACCTCCCCTGCAGTATCTCTTCCTCCCGTGAGCACTTTCTCGGCCTCCCTCTCGATGCTGCCACCAAGTGTCTCTACCCATTTCCCCTCATCCATTGCAGCTGCTCCCTCTTCTACCTCTGGTCTCGTTTCCTTAAGTCCAACATGGATCTCCCAGCATCTGATCCAGCAGAAGAGGAAAGTCCCTATTACACCAATGGACTTCTCTGTCATCCCAACAAAGGGGGATAAGAAGCAAAAGCCTATAACCCGCTTCTCTCAGAGTGCATCGGGAGAAAGAGTAACGGAGATCATGTATCCCGATCCTTCAAAGGGTAAAAAGGATCTGTCTCCAACAGATTATACAGTGACCCAAGTCACAATGGGAACGTCTTCTGAAAGTCTTCAAGGAGAGGCCCTATCTGCGGTAGATGCCCTTTGCAAGAAGCTCCAAGAAGCAAAGGAAGAGAAGAGGTTATTAAAAGAGCAAAACAAACATCTTCTTCACGCCCCTGCAGAAAATGGGCAGTGCACCTCCTACAACTGCCACTAAAAGTCTTGAGGTCCTAAGCCAGGATAAGATAAACGAGTAGGCAAAAATTGGTG
The DNA here is from genome assembly GCA_019776745.2 of Taxus chinensis. Taxonomy (NCBI): domain Eukaryota; kingdom Viridiplantae; phylum Streptophyta; class Pinopsida; order Cupressales; family Taxaceae; genus Taxus; species Taxus chinensis. Next base: position 894,086,335 of record CM034150.1, read on the forward strand.
AACAAGGTATGGCAGTTTCTGCCTGGAGAGATCAAATCCTCAAAGACAACGAGGAGGTAATTGTCAAGTTCACCGAATTGTATCAGAACATCAGTTGGGAAAACAAAGAGCTCCAGGCGATCGCAGGACCTATCTCCGAAGATTTGGACCGTGCTAGGTTACAACACGAGACGTTCCAGAAAATGCTCGACTGCTAAGTCGATGATTTGGTGAAATTCGGCATTTTTGATCACCCCAAGGTACCCAGCAAAAACGTAGCTGCATTAGACTACCGGGTCGATCAGATGGAATTCATCCTGGAGAAGATTGACAAGGTCAAGGAGGAAGCCCTGGATGCAATGCATCAAATGGATCAAATTGTTTTAAGAATGTCTCCAGGCTTGCTTACTCCTTCTTTCGCCTTGAGGAAGGCAGAGAAACTATTTGGATCTTCAAGGAGATCGTCTCGCAAGGGCTAGGGCCAGAAGCCACTTTCGACACCGAATGCATCAACAATCTTCTGGCTTGTCATGATTTTGTGGGGTACCTGATGGAGGCAGGTAATGAATATTTCAAGCTCCTTGAAAAACTCAGAGATGAGCGGGAGACTTGTGAGGTCATCGGCGATCATACAAAGGGTCCTGCCCAGGATCAACTTCAGCCGATGGTTAGTAAATTCATGGAATATTGGACCCAGTTCCACATCACCTCTCCCAAACAACAACAGAAGCAAGATACCCCCTTTCAGCCACGAGACGACGATGAATAGCCTTCTTCCGCTTGGCTTCCTTTTTATAAATATCTAAGAGTATGTTGGTACAAATGATGACATCATCCATGTTGCACCATGGGATGTTGTCATCCACCAAGTTGTCCAAAGTCAACATTGACTTTTAGATATTTTGTAGATATTTTGTAATTAGTTGTTGGTTGCTTTTTGCCTTCTCTCTTCTCCTTCTTCTATATATACTTGGATACTTGTTGTATTCAAGGTGGTGGATACTTTTTAGATGAAAAATAGAAGTGAGAAGAAAAGACTTTGAGCTTTTTGTAACAGAAGAAAACATTAATACAAATATTAAGACTTTGCGCTGAATATGTGTGTTATAAGCATTTTAATCTTTCTTATGTCAGATTTGTGCGTTTATTCTGTTAAATCTATCTCTACTTTTTTGTCATTTATTCATCAGTATTGCTTTGTTCATCTATGCAAGTAGGTTCGGCTATGTTTACTACCAACCCAAAACATAGACCCTCTTACCTTTCTGCTTTGGAATTCTTTTTTTTTCTCCCTTCAGATCTATCTTATCTCCTCACTTCACTTCTTTCCCTCCTTTTCACAATCAGAAACACCCCAACTGGGATGAGATCCCAAAACCCCCTGGAGGTAGAATATTGTGAGACTTGCACAGATTCCTGCGGTAGAATAGCAATAAACTAGTTTCGCTTTGTTGACTCAAAGAGGGGCTATGCCATGCACACTGTTGGCTCGTCTATCCATAGATCTGCCCAAGCGACAGATTTTCAGACCAACAGAACCAAATTTTTATACCAAGGTGAATGAGTACGGTAAATTTCTGATTATATGTTGATTTGATATTCTCAGAAAAAATTGTTAGTTGAGTTATTCAAATCAGTGAAGAAAGAGTTTGAGATGACAAGCTTAAGTTTGATGGAGTATTTTCTTAGCATTGAAGTAAATCAAACAAGTGATGAAACTTTCATTCATCAATCTAAATATGCAAGTGGTGTTTTGAAAAGGTTTAGGATGTTGAACTGCAAACCAACACCTACGCCTGTCATATTAGGTTTAAAATTAAGAAAATAAGATGAGGGAAACTATATTGATTCAACATTGTATAAATGACTTGTTGGAAGTTTGATGTATTTGATGCAATGAGACACAACATAATGAATGTAGTGGCTCTAGTTTCAAGGTTTATGGAAACTAAAAAATATTCACATTAGAAAGTAAGGAAAATAATTTTGAGATACATAAGTGGAACAAGAGAGCATGACAATTTATATAAAAAATAGATGAATTATATTTTATTAGATACATGGGTAGTGATTGTATAAGAATTATTGACAACATATGACACTTTAGGTTATGCATTTCATTTCGTTTTAGGAGGAGTGACATGGGCTTTTAGAAACAACATATTATAACTTTATAATTAGTAGAAACAAAGTATGTAGTGACAACATTAACAACATGTCAAGCAATATGGAGGAGAATAATGAACTATCAGAATTGAAGCAAGAACAAAAAGGAGAAACAAAGATATTTTGTAATGATTATTCAACAATACCGTTGTCAAAGAATCATGGTTTTCACAAAAGGAGCAAACACATTGATACAAGATATTATTTCATTAGAAAGCTTGTCAACAATGGTGATGTATATGAGTTTTTCAATCCGAAGATCAAGTTACAAATATTTTCACAAAACCATTAGTTAAGGAGACTTTAAAGAGTCTATGTCATCAATATGAGAAGTGAAGGTTAAGAGGGCTCTTACCCTTTATGCATTTATATTTTTAGAAAGCTTTTGTGAAAAGTGGAGGCATTTAGTATAAAGCTCTCTAAATATGAAATATGTAAATTGGGTCTTACTTTAACAATTTATTTTTGACTTTATATTCTAAATAAATATATATCCGTATGTGTTACCAATTTATATGTGGGCATTACATTCAATTTATTATTGCAACAATCCTTCGGACTACCAATAACGGCCACCTTCAAATTCGTAAGTGTACCCGTATAGTTGGCACATAATTATAGATTGCTAAATTGATTGGACATTATGTTACGTATATAATTACAGATAGATCATAGATTCCTCGGTGGGGTATTTTTTCACAAACTTTTTGAATGGACAAAATGGTTTCAATCAAAAAATAAAATAAAATTAGAAACAGCAGGTCCGTCGACATCGATGAGACGGTGTTCGTAGCCAAAGGATATTATTGGTAGGGGAACAATCATAGCTCAATAATAATAGAAAAAAACAAGGCCGAACCTTGCAAATCCTGCAATACTTACATTTCCATGTACAGAAAACAAAAGGTCGTCATTCCTCCAACCTACACCAATGATCTGCCGGTTAAAACTATAGAGTAACCGCAGGAAAAATATGCAATGATTGACATTTCACCTACAGTTTGCGTTCTTCTCTGTCTCATCTGCTCAATAATTAATCAGGGTTGGGTATTGAGTGGTATGCATTAGTTTTCATCTCCCTCATATGGTACTAGAAATTTGGGTGGTGAACACGTGAAACAGACTTTGTCATGTTCCTTAATTGAATAAAATTTGTCCTTACATTTGAGGGGGGGCATTAGCTGCAACAACTGATATTCCTGCTACAGGGAGGACTACGGATCCGTAAGCATTATTACATAATGTTAATCATACCATGCGATGTGGTATAGAGGTTGAGTTTTATTCAAACACCTGCACATCATAATCATCATTCATACTTATCTCTTCATCTTCTTCTTTGCCTTGTTTTTTTGGGTTTCCATTGCTATTTTACCAAGTTTGTCTTCCTCCTGCACTGTTTATATAAATTTGTCGCTGCAATTACTATTTTATCAACTGTTATGCTTCAAAACTTTGCACAGTCTCTAACCACAATACAATTAAACTCTATTTTAAGTAATTATATGTATTGTAGAAATGGTGGACTGCAAATCCAGTCTTAATCTACCCCATGAACTATATGAGTACTTTTTCATGTATATTTTTGTGGTGCCCATGCGAGTTTTAGATTGAGGAAAACTTCCCAAAGACAATAATGGGTTGAGTTTGTTGCTACAAAGCCTCCAGGATATGTAGTGAGGCTGTTCATTAATGGATGGATAGGGTGGGCTATATCATTTTCTATCCTCTCTGCCAAAATAATGGGTTCCTAGTAATGCCTGGTATACATTCATGATAAGAGGTCAGCATAACCCAAACAAGTGTAGGTCAAGTAGAGCAACCTAGCTTCAACATCAAATGGAGGGACAGAACGAATTTCGTCGGCTCAACCGGGGAAAATCAGGGTAAGTCTCATGCAACATCAGCCCAAAAAGCCTGCTTATGAACTGAACCTGGAATTCTTTCTGATGGGAATATAGATTATAAATATGTTTTTTTTAAAACTATAGTTTTAGAAGGTAGATGGGAAACGTGGGATAAATGATACAACACAATTCCATCAGTAAAGATTATAAATACAAATTTAAAGCCCATATTTCTAGAAGTTCGATGAGAAATGTGGAAAAAGGATACACCACAATGATTTTATTATGACATCACATCTCTCTAAGCTCATATTCCAAGTTCTAGAACATTCATAGCTTCCTAACTTCCTCATGCAGGCACTATCAGCTTTTCTAACATGGCTTAGAGGTGTTTGTGTATGCCCTTTGCGATGTATAAACCATGATCTTAAAAAATTCACAAGCTTGTTCTAAATCCTGCAATGCATCCTTAAGGGTTTGGTTCTATATTAATATCTACTTACTAATCACTGTGCCGTATTGAGGTTTCAGTTGGGCACATTCTTATCTTTGAAACTTTGAATTTATTTTATTTTTGCATATAAATTTGTCCACAGTTCTCAGCTCAAGCTGGCAGATGTAATAAATTACGAGTAATATGTCTAGACTGAACTGTGTTGTATCCTTTTTTAAATTTCCAGATGTATAAATTGTTCTATCTCGTTGTACTTAGAATATTCAATGTTTCTTATGAATTGATCTATCCCATAATGCTTGAGCTTAACTGAGCGATTCGATAAATAAAAATTAAGCATAACCAGTCTTTCATCTTCAACCACATGCCATGCAAAATATTGTTTTTGCCTAGATAGGACTTTCCTTCTGTTGCTTAGACACTGATAGCATATGTTTAATTTTACAGGTGGAGAGTAAGACTAGGAAGAAAAGGGCAAGCAATCAGATCCAAGCTTTTTGGTAAGAGGAGCGTTGAATTGGGTACAATGGAGAATTCTCATTCTACTCCAACCTACCGTGGAGATTCCAGCAGTACTGCAACTTCAGAACCCCAGAGTTCCCCATATATGTGCACAAGAAGTGAAATTACACATCATCCTGAGGCCTTAAACGGGGGTTTGACTGCAGATGTACTGGACAATCACAACCACATAGAAACATGCCAGATCTCAATGCACAGCAAGTGGATTTTTGGTGCAGCTCTTGACCCAAGGAGCAGAGCAGTTCAGGAATGGAACCGCCTCTTTCTTGTCATCTGTGCTGTTGGATTAGCAATAGACCCCTTATTCTTCTATGCTCTTTCTGTCAGCGAAAAATTTATGTGTCTATATGTGGATGGCTGGTTTGCAATCACAGTTACAGTTCTGAGATCCATGAATGATGCAATGCATTTGTGGAATATATGGATGCAGCTCAAGCTAGCATATGTTGAAAAGGAATCTCTAGTTGTAGGTTCTGGAAAGCTTGTGGTAGATCCTCGTTCCATTGCTCTCCATTACCTGGGATCCAGAAAAGGATTTTTGTTCGATGTTTTTGTTATCCTGCCTTTTCCCCAGGTCAGACACAGATACCGTTGCCATAGTTTATCACAGTTTCTAACGTTATTTTTAATATTGGTAGAAGCATGGTAGATTAACTAAAAAATGATCTATATTTGTCTATTGTTTCAGTGGGTAACAGAGTCTATACATATTACTAGATTGCCATTTTAAGGTGATTTTGATTTGAAATTTGTTTGTGTTATTTTCAGATGGTTTTATGGGCCGTGGCTCCAGTGCTTATAGAGAAAGGAGACATCAGGATGATTATGAATGTGTTCTTGATCATGTTTTTGTTTCAGTACCTTCCCAAAGTCTATCATTCTATATGCCTTCTTCGAAAAATGCAGCATGTGACTGGTTATGTTTTTGGCACAATTTGGGCAGGGTTCGCCTTGAATATGCTTGCATACTTTGTTGCTGCTCATGTAAGTTAATATTTTTTTTTGGATACCATAAATTCCATTAGATCTTGCACTTGACCTCGTCTGCTGGGGATATACCACACCCAATATTATATGTTTACTCAATTTCAACATTCCATATCACTTTACCCGATTTCAACAGTTAACATGCTTGCTCAGCTTTCCCATCTTTTCTTATGTGGCTTCATAATTCCCCGAATAATAGTATATCAAATTATCTTTAAATACATGTCTTAAGTCAGATATGCCTCTTTAGAATATTGTAGAATTATTTCTATGACTCTAAAAATCCTCATTGAATTAAAAACTCACTCACACATTGGTTGGTTGGTTTGGTTTGTGGCAACAAATAAACCCCAATATATCATGATCCTTATGCCAATATGAGTGATAGCACAATGGAAGTCGCCCTCTTACTAACTTAATGGCTGCTTGGTTTTGGGAAGAGTATGCTTGCCTGCTCAGCCTTCCCATCTCCTCGTGTATGGTTTCATAATCCCCCAAAAATTATCATGTTGGATTTCCTATCCCATCTCCCCAAATTGTATATTTTCTTGCTTGGCCTTCCCATCTCCATGTGCCTTCATAATCCCCCAAAAAATATCATCTTGACCTTCTCATCCTTCCCATGTCCACCAAGTCACAACCTTCCCATCTCTTCCCATAAAAAATAAAAAATCATATTGGCCTTCATAATCCAAAAAATCAATCATGTTGGCCTTCCCATCCTTCTCATCTCCTCCAAGTCATAGGTTTGCTTGTTTGATCTTCCCATCTGTTTCTATGTGGCTTCATAATCCCAAAAGCATATCATGTTGGTCTTCCCATTTCCCTCAAATCAGATATCCCTCTTTTAAGTGCATCTTCAGATTGCTTCTACTACTCTAAAAATCCTCATTTGCACATTTTATTATGCAACATATATGCTCAGTATTTGAACACGTCTCCATTATGAAAGCTCAAGATAATTTTGGCACTTGAACTCATCCCATTATGACTGCTCATTTGAGTTGACTATTATTGAATCAAACCAGTTAATTTATTTCGACTCTGTAAAATCTAGAAAACGAATTGCATCCGCCATTATGTTTACAGATTAAATACTTTGAACTTCGGAGTGATCTAAACATATATTTCAAAGTTCTAATATAACTAAGTTTATATTTTGTTTCATTGCTAGGCCGCTGGTGGTTGCTGGTACCTACTTGGCATTCAAAGGGCAGCAAAATGTCTGCAAAATCAATGCGAAGTCACCAAAGGCTGTGATTTTCACATATTGGGTTGTGGAAGTCCTATATTTTATGGTTCATCAATAATCAGGAATACAGAGAGATTAGCTTGGAGTATGAATAATGGTGTGCGTGCAATCTGTATAAAAGGAAATGGCAGGTTTAACTATGGGGCTTATAAATGGGTGGTACCTCTAGTTACAAACACAAACCGAATAGAGAAGATACTCTTCCCAATATTTTGGGGTTTGATGACGCTCAGGTATTATTTTGGTTATGGTATCATTCCTAAAGCTTCTGGATTCTTTGTTTAAGATTTGCTCTGCTCTGGGATAAGGCATGAATTTATTAATAGATGAATTTGACTAATAATGGCAACACTTTTGACAGCACATTTGGAAATCTGGAGAGCACCACAGAATGGCTGGAGGTGATTTTCAACATTATAATTCTAACCTGTGGGCTGCTTCTAGTCACAATGCTTATTGGGAATATCAAGGTGAGCTCTAATTCTGAGCTTTAATATGTGCATATAGACTGCCTAGAAATGTATGAGAACTTCCTGATTAAGAACATTTCTTTAGGGGTTCTATCCAGGGGTATTGGGTGAATGAATAATCTGTCTACTGGAGACTTAAAGTTGAGATGCAGAGGAATATCTACTCCGCCAGTCAACCAGAGCTTACTGAATTTTGATTTGATCAATCTGTTTTGCAAGGTGTTTCTGCATGCTGCAACCTCGAGGAAGCAGTCGATGCAGCTAAAAATGAGAAACATTGAATGGTGGATGAAGCGCAGGCAGCTGCCTCAACGTTTAAGACAGAGAGTGAGAAACTATGAAAGACAGAAATGGGCTGCAATGCGGGGTGTAGATGAGAGTGCCATGATCTACAATTTGCCTGAAGGACTCAGACGAGACATCAAATACCACCTCTGTTTGGATCTTGTGCGCCAGGTATTGCAAATTTACATATAACAGTCATGGGTACTTATTGAAACTAAATCTAATTATGAAATTGCATTGCAGGTGCCCCTGTTTCAACACATGGACGATCTGGTTCTGGAGAATATCTGCGACCGGGTCAAATCAATGCTCTTCACCAAGGGCGAAACGGTACCTATTTAATTACATAAAAAATGTGAGAAATTTGCAGTTATGATCCCAAATGTTTCAAACATTAACATTATGGCAGACAATTTTGGAGTGCAGATTACAAGAGAAGGGGATCCGGTGCAGCGAATGCTGTTTCTAGTTCGAGGTCATTTCCGAAGCACAAATCAGCTGACAAACGGAGTTACGAGCTCTTGCATGTTGGGCCCTGGAAATTTCTGCGGCGACGAATTACTGTCGTGGTGCCTCCGGCGGCCATTCATAGAACGCCTCCCTATCTCCTCTGCAACCGTTGAGAGCATGGAAACAACAGAGGCATTCGGACTGGACGCCAAAGACCTCAAGTACGTCACTCAGCATTTCCGCTACACGTTTCTCAGCGACAAGCTCAAGAGAACCGCCAGGTATTATTCGCCAGGGTGGCGGACATGGGCCGCCGTGGCAATCCAGCTGGCGTGGCGGCGTTACAAGGCCAGATTCGCACTGAGCTCCTTGTCCTTCGTTAGAATGCGGCGACCCCTTTCCAGATCTTATTCTGAAGAGGATCGCCTGCGTCTCTACGCCGCTCTTCTTGCATCCCCCAAACCTCATGACGACCAAGATTTTATGTTTCCTTCCAATCAATAAAATCTCTAGCTCTTCATTCTTATTTGTCCAAAATTTTCTATTACATATAAAATTCAAAAGTGGAAGCTTCCCTAATTTTGCTTTAAAAAATAAAAAAAATCATCCCTCCAATTGAGAGTGTAATGATTTTATGGACCCATAAATTATCACTGCTGTTAAAACCTAACAAAATTCTTTACAAAAATTCAGTAGTTATATTTTAGGAAAAGGATTTTTAGGGTTCTTTGTCCCATAGGTTGTCTTTGGTAGCTTGGTGGATGTTAAAATGTTCTTCTTCTTCTTCTTAAACAGTTAGGGGCACAAAAAAAGCGGCTGCTTATATATTATAGGGAGCTTTTGTGACACTTGGCATTTCAATTCAAGCTTCCCTCTCAATTTTTCTGTCTAAGGGAGGGGTCCCATGGAGGGGGCTGCTGCTCCACAATTTACTCTGCAGCAGATCCCATGGGAGTTTCCACAATCTGCCGCAGGATAAAATGGAATCTACCCCTGAAAAATTGGAGCCCCTGATTTTTAGGGAGCATGGTTAAGCGGGTAGTAAAAAGGGGGCTAAAAATTTCCCTCACCCGCATAGTATTTTTTTCTGCTAAATTGCAATTTCCAGCTCATAGAAAACTCATTCCCTGAAATATCTATGCAGCAACCCCCGAATTTTTTAGGAGATGGGACCATAAAAATGCTAAAACTCCCTGAAACATCTCTGCAGCACCCGCTGAATTTTTTTTAGGAGCGGCAACCCCATGGGACCACTAGGTAATAATTTATTGGATTCATGGGACGATACTTCTCTTAGTGCTAAAGATTCATATTTTATCTCTGGAGAGGAGAACACAAATTCAAGTGACCCTATTCATGCTAAAATCTACCTTCACTTGCTAAAAACAAATTAACTTTCCCTTTACTCAGGGCCGAAGCCTTAGAGTGCAAGTCGCTGCTACTCCTAGATAAATTGGTATTATATTTTAGAGTTTGGAGTTGATAATAATATTTAAGTTAATTATGAAAAGTTGATTATACAACACAACTATTTTGTAAGTAAGATTATAATAAAAAAATTTAACATGATGAAAGAAATAAACATTCTATATAAGTATAGTTGGATAACCTTGTGTTAACATTTATTTTTAGATGAAACACTTTTAGTATTTTTGAAGAATTTTTGTTCTTGGAAAAAAGGTCACAAATTCAAATCCTATTAAAATAGAATATATATACCTCATATTTAAAACACACTTAAATACTTTATACTCCAAACCAAAAAACAAGCCACCCTCACAATCATTACTCTTTTTCCCATAAATTATTAATACACATTATTAAAATCTTCCATTTTTTCTTTTAGATAGTAGCCAACCTAATATTTCAATTTCATTGACATCATAAATATGGAAGTAGTTCTAATTTTCCAAGAACTTCAACCCTCCATTTTAAAGAATATATATTTTTATTAATGGAATCTACTTAAGTGAATATCAATTGATTTTGTCATTTTATGGAGACTTTAATTTCTTATAGAAATTATTTTTTTTTATTTTTTTTCCGCTAAAGAACATAACTTTTCAATTTTGTCGGTTTGGAAAGTTTTTATAAGCCCTTTAGTCTTTGGGAGGGTAGTCTAGAACTTGCACCGCACTCGACCTTATAATTTGAGGATTTTTATTAATCATTATTTTCTATTGATTAAATTTCAATTTTTTTAAAAAAATTGTTACTTTTAAAAAAGAGAATATTAGGGTATATTCTATATCATTTTAAAAAGAATTCAAAAGTGATAGTTTTTCTAATTTTGTAAATAGTGAAATCAAAAGTTAACTGTTTTTAATTAGTAAATACACTATTTTTTATTTTATATATTTTTATGAAAATTTAACTTTTTTACAAAATTTAAAATATTTTTTCAGTTTTATTGATTTGACAAAGGTTTTGTAAGGCCTTAACATAAATTAGGGTTTCCATTTCATTATGACTTTTTAATTTATTAATACTATTTATTTATTGATTCAATTTTATCTTGTTTAAATTGTTAGTTTTTTAATAAATAAATTATTTTAATATTTATATTTATATTTTTATAATAATCACAAATAATAAATAATCTTCTTAACAAATAAATATATAATAATCACAAATAATAAATAATCTTCTTAACAAATAAATATAATAACAATAAATTAATAATTATTAAAATAATATATAATAAATATATTTCAAAAAACATTATAATTTATAATTAAATATTTACGTCGAAGGCGTTCCCCCTATGGGAAAGGCCCCTGCGGACATTTCTATGACTGTCTTAATTTTGACGATTTGACGGCTGTCTGGAAGTTTGTTCTTTTTCGCCTATTTTTAATAGTTATTTTATTCTTTTTCGCCTATTTTTAATAGTGTTTTTTTTGGGTGCATGTTGAATACAGCGGTTATTTTTAACAGTCGTTTTTGTTTTTGCAGCGGCTATTTTTAAGAGTCGTTTTTGTTTTTGCGGGGGCTATTTTTAAGAGTGTTTTTTCTTGCAAGCGGCTATTTTTAACAGTCATTTTTGTTTTTGCGGGGGCTATTTTTAAGAGTGTTTTTTCTTGCATGCTCAATGAGGGTTTGTGTGACAGATTTTTGTGTATAAGTAGAAGAGGTGCGGGTTTGCAATTTCACAAGATTCATTACGGTGCTGAGGATTTCGGGTTTGCAATTTCACAGGTATTTATTACTCTGTTCTCATCAATTTACTTTGAAACTACTTATCTGCCTTGGTCACAACATCCAGAACAATGACAAGTTGCAATCTTTGAGTCTTGGTAGCGAGCTTATTGATTATTTATTCCCTCACTGTGCTTGGTCTTATCTTGACCTGCACCTTTCTCATGTGGACTGCACGAGTTCTATATGTAATAAGCTAAAGCTGAAAGCTTAGGAGTTTCGTAGTCAAGTTTTTGGAATCTGAGAACCAGTATAAAAAACAGGCAAATGGGTGTCTGTCTGTTTTCTATATTGATCTCTTGTCTTCCCTTGGCATTTTAATCATCCCTAAAATACTTAAATTGCTTTATTTTCCTGCAACTTTAGGCTTATGCATCCCTAAAATACTTAAATTGTTTTCTTTTCCTGCATAATGCAAAATTGAATATCTTCACCTTTGCAACCATACTTCTTTGAATAAAATTAACATGACAATAGAGCTAAAAGAAAACCATAGTACCTACTACCACGCATTCTCATATGTACAGTAATATCCAGATCAGGACCGTCTTCACTCTAAGTGCTGCAGACACTAAATGGCCAGATCTCCACAATATTATGTCGAGTGAATGCCCAATAGATCCTCGAGTTGCACAACGTTGGAGAACACTTAACATTGTCTCTAACCCTCATAGAGTATCAGCATACCTACATCACAGATTCACAATATTTCACGAAGAAATATTGCAGAAGGAACTTGGAGCAGTAGACTTTTGGTACAGGTAATCAAATCTACTTATTTCAAAATTATTTCCAAACTACATAGCTAATATTTATGTTCCCTTGTCTCGCAAGTATGAATGGCAACATAGAGGCTTTGCACATGTCCATGGTTTATTGTGGCTCGAGAATGTGGCCAAAGTTGACAAAATGGATTGGGAGGATACAACAGTTACTAAGGCCTCAAAACAATACTTTGATAAGTTCGTGTCTGCCTGGAACCCTCGACCAGCATGCAACCGCTTGGATTTTGTTCCCAGGTCACTCCTAGATGACCCTTGCTTGCTAGATACAACCAAAATTCTATCCTCCTCCCCAAATTCAGACCTTAAAGAACTGATTAATCAAGTTCAGTGCCACACTAAATGTTCAAAACAGACATGCCTGCGTAGAAAGCAATCACAGCTCCAGTGCAGGTACAATGCCCCCTGGGGCCGCGCAACCTACTTCTTCCTTACACATTGAAAGTGATGGGAAAATTAAGTACCTCCCTTCCAGAAATGATGACAGATTGAACATCCACAATCGAACTATGATATACATATGGAGAGAAAATGTCGATTGCCAACCGGTACTTTTCCGCCATGTTGTTCTTGAGTATATTGCAAAATATGCTTCGAAAGCCAAGCAACGCTCAGAAACATATCACCAAATGTTATCCAGATTTTCAAGAGACGCAGATGCAGATTCTCCAGCACATATCGCGATCCGTAAAATGCTAACAGAAAGCATTGTCGAACATGAAATAAGCACACAAGAAACATGCCACATGTTGCAAAAAATGCCACTTGTTATGTGCAGTCGTCCATTTGTATCATTAAATGTTGGAAAAAAAATTCTGAGACGTGTTGTTGAAAGTGACGCTGATGCAGAACAAACATCCGCTTTCTTGGATGCATATAAAGTTCGTCCAATAATCATGGAACACCTACCACTTATTCAAGTTGCTCGAGGTTGGAGCTACAACAAGAATCGTAAAGGTGATAAATGGAAAAAGTGAACGATACACGCAATTGTTCGGGTCCACCCGAGATTTGTGGATGTCCCAGCTCAGGATTCAACGTCATATGACCTTTTCTGTTGGTCAAAACTCCTTTTATACAAGCCTTTCAGAAATATTGCATCAGAATTTGGAGCAACCCCACATGACATCAACGACACTTGGGACATGTTTAAGCACAACTACAAACCGTGGCATGTTTTACGCACAACCGCAGACACAGGACCTGTTACGGATGTTAGTTCTGACTCTGAGCCCGAATGCAGTATTCAACACGAACCATTGCAAGAAATGGAAGGTCTTCGCCCAACTTCGCCCGGGAAACAACACGGGTCTAGACAGTCTTGACATGTTGGGGAAACGAGATTTTGACGTACAGCATAATTAGAACATACATGACGTTCCACATGAATTACAGATAACTAGTTCATCATTCATTGAAAGAGAGAAGGCAAACATAATTAATAACAACATACAGGCCACACCACCATCTTCCACACTTCCTTTGTCTCTAGAACAACAAACAGCTCTTGATACCATACTACACCATTCAGCAAACAAAACCCTTCTACCTCCACTAAGATTCATAATTCAAGGAACGACTGGCACAGGAAAATCATTTCTAATAAATAAAATCCACAATTTATTCACATCACCAACCACATATCCCTCACCTCTACTTGTGCTCGCCCCTACTGGTGTTTCAGCATTCAACATCTCTGCATCCACAATCCACGCAGCCCTATGAATTCCAATCGAAGAACTCAAACCCCTTGAAGGTACTGCATTATCGTCTTTTCAAGAGTCACTGAAACATATAGAATATGTTCTTATTGATGAAATGAGTTTCATCAGCCCAAAGTTACTAAGCAAAATTGACAGTAGGCTCCGCGAAGCTTTCCCACACTCAAGAACATCTGAATTTGGAAACAGATCAGTCATCCTCCTCGGCGACCTCGGCCAATTACCGTCGATTTAGTCCTCTTTATGCAAGTAATTCCTACGGAGCAACCCTTTGGAAGGGATTTGAGACTTCCATTACATTGCAAACAATATTTCGGCAACAAGGAACAACCAATGCACAAGTTTCATTCCGGAATTTACTGCTCCACATGCGAGATTCAACCCCTCTAATTGAGGATTGGGAAATCTTAATGTCTCGCACAGACACATACCTAACTCAGCAAGAGCTCAAAATTTTTAAGGATGCACCGCATTTGTTTGCAAAAAACGATCAAGTCGACTCCCACAACCTACAAATGTTGAAGGCATTGAACGTTTCGATCGTCCAATCCATTGTTGAAAGTAACAGGCGAACTAGACCAGGAAATCCTGATGATGATCAGTTGGAACACAAAGTTCTGTTGTGCAAACAACAAAAAATCATGCTTATTGACAAATCTATGGGTTGACGCAGGCCTCGTGAATGGTGCCACAGGAACAATCACCGACATTGTCTACGACGCATCAATGCAACCACCAGCATTACCTTTATTTGTTGTTGTCAAATTTGATAGATACAATGGCCCATGTTGGGATCCCACCAACCCGTTACATATTCCCACACCCCCTATTTCGAGAGGGAATCGAAGATAATTGCCAATTAAAATGGCCTGGGGATTAACTATCCACAAGTTGCAGGGACTTACTTTACACAGAGAAACCGTCGACATTGGAACCACTGAAAGGCAGGGTCTAACATTCACATATTTCTCCAGACTTCCCTCGCTTGCAAATCTGCATATTTCACCTGCTTTTTCATTCAAGAGATACTCAAAAATGGTGTACATAACAACACTTCGAGCAAGAAGAAAGGAGGAAGCAAGACTACTATCACTCAGCCTATCGTAAAAGCTACCCTCTGCTTTGATAGCACCTCCGCTACTACTATACTAAACACTTATTCTATCCAAAGTGACATTGCTGCTCAAGGGGTATCAAATGTAATCATGTTTATTCAAGTTAAAAAAGCCCACTAAAGGCTACTATTAATGATATAAAAAATGCAAATGTATACATGTCCCATTGTGTGCATGCAGATCTACATTTATTAGATGTTGTGAAATATGATATGAAACTTCAAATGTACAAAGCTATAACAGAAATAAATGTATACATACAAAATTTCAATCTAATGTTTCAACTCAATTCCTACACTACAACTATCAATCACACACATTATCAACTGTACAATAAATAATTTTCCAACAAAACACCAACCGAACAACTGATGCACAATTAACACAATAAACCCGAATAAAATACATACAACATCAACTTTAAGATAAATTAACTATTGAAAATGGTTAACAAGTTTGAAAAGTAAAAACAACCTTCACATTAAGTGGCCCATCTATATTTCTACACTTACGAAATCAATCACACCCCTAATCACCATCTACTACAAAAGTAATAATTATACCTCTAAAACAAATAACATATACCGTTCAGTGTTCACATTGCATGAAACACATGCGATTGCTAGTTAATAAATTGTAAGGCATATAACAATTAAATTCTTAAACCAAATATTCGTAAACTAGTCATAGTCCCATATTACATATTACATATTCTATGACATTTTGTTTTCAAAGATTATATGATTAAATTTGAATAAAATATTTGTAATATACAAATGCCCAATAGTCTATTTTTAATAGAAATATTATATAGTTTTTAAAATAAGAAGTATAAACATATACGTACTTAAAAAAGGCCTCTTATAGGAGTTTGCATGAGGAAAAAATGTATTATAATTATTAAATTATATTTTAGAAAATAAGGATTTGAAACCCAAAGCCAACAAATATGGCAGGGAAAAAAACAAACAAACATAAATAATGTTATCTTTCAACAATAATTAAGCAACATGTTTTCCAATCTTGCATGGATAGGAGGGGATCTTAGCTATCTTAGCTATTTTGCATAACATTTGGTTTTCATCTTTTCCCTCTTTATCGCTGAAGTGGTGAGATAACCAAGCTAAGGCAAGACATTTTTCCATAACCATGGGTAGGTCAATAACCCGAGGTAGTAAAACTATTAGCTTGAGGGGACAACCATCCTCTATACCCTCTAAAAGATGAACATTTGTGGTGAGGTAAAGTGAAAAAATTACAATGATTACACAATCTATGTTAACCTCTTCCTCGATCCCTCTACCCTTTATTTCTCCTTCATGAATTTTGTCTAAAAGAATAAAGATACAATACACTATTAATAGTATAAGAGACATTTTTCCACTTAACGAAAGAGAGGTTGAAGGTGCTCCACCTTCAATGCCATTTTTTCACTTAAATTGTTAGGAAATAATTTGTTTAGTGTTCCATTATTGTTGCTTACTGTATGGTATTTTATTGTTTATTTGTTGAGTTGTTAGTAGATAGTTTGTTCTTGAGAGTTAGTTTGGGTGTATTGTTGTAACTATCTCTTAGTTTATAGGAGTGCATCCATCTATTTATTTGTATAGTTTCTTCGTATGAAATACTAAGAAGAATTATTGTTGTGTAAACATGTTCCAGCCTTTTCATTTGGTCCCAGAGTGGTGTGTAATTTTGTGTACAATGGAAGTCTAATAGATGTTTGAGGGGCAATCTTCTTTCTATTCGCCCTAGTGAATGGCTTCGTTCTATTCGCCCCAGTGAATGACAATGTTCGTATCATTCATTTTTTGCATAGTTAGATTCTTGGCTCTACATGAAAATTCTGACTTGTATTGGATTTTTTACATTGTATCGACCTCATCATTGAATTGAATTTTTCGACTCAACCTTCCAAATAACAATAGCTTATCTTCCCTCTACAACATATAAGGGATCGACATCAAATTATGCTTGTACTTTTTCTTATTAATAAATTCACATCCTTGCTATCAAAATATTGTGCCAGGAGACTTGTTTGAAACTTGACCTCTTTTCACTATCAAATTGCTTGCAACTGCGAAAAGGCATTCATCTTGACACTGAAAAGCTATTGTTTAGTGGACCCATAATTTGGCGAGTCCTTTGGAATTGGTTTAATTAGCACTTGCTATAGACCACAAGTCGACTGCAACAAGTCGCTCAACCACCAATTAATCCTAATTCTCCATTCCAATTGCCAGCTCACAGATTTGGATGAAAAGATTTAGAAGAAGCACTTTGGAATTTTTATCGGTTGTATAACTGAGTGTAACATCCCTGAACATTTGTTGGAATATTATAAGGCGTCAAAACGCAAGGTACATCATTTGGTTGCAACCATTTCAACAAATATCGACTCCTATATTCTTGATTTTGTTTAGTTTGTGAATGTTTTGAATAAACTATTCGACTTGAGTTTTATAGTAAAAGTGTATTGAGTCATTAAAAGTCTTGGTAGTTGTGTCATGAGTTTTACAATTTAGATATAATGTCTTTAGTTTTGCAGTCTTATCAATGGGAAATGTTAGAAACAAGTTCATTCTTGTTAATAACAAGTTTAAGTTGAGTTAAGTTTTAAATCTATAAGTTGTTAAAAGTATTTTAGGGAAATAGTTAACGAGTCGTTCTCTCTTCTTCTATCTTTGTTTTTTAAATAGTCTTTATCCTTTTTCTTATGGTAAAATGTGTGGCATTAAAGTCTATTCTAAAGTCAAGTCACTTGTCAAAAATTTAAAAGTTGTCAAGTTTATATGTTATCTTTTATAAAAAGAGTCTATGTAGTTATTTTTATAGGTGATCTTAGGATTAGTAATATTATCTTGTTTAAGAGTCACTTAGTCAAGTTTCAAAAGAGTTGGTTATGTTGTCAATCTAAAGTTTTTGTCATTGTCAAAAGTTGTAAAAATAAAAAAAAATGCCTCACTTTTCAATAATCAGATGCATTTTTGCTTGTATGCGACGTCCATTTTGTGGGCATAAATTGTTTAATGAGCTTCATGATCAAATCAAGTTGAGCTAGCATCATGATATCGGAGGACAGAGGCAAACAAAGGTTGGAGGTCAATAATCAACCTCTTGTTAGTTGCCAACGACAGGGCTGCATGAAGATTTGGTGGCACATTTTGTTTCAGTTGTGTGTTTTCTTCCAGTTGTGTGTTTTCTTCCAGTCATACATGGTGTGTTCTTGTATGCAGTGTTGATTGCTGAATAAGTGGAAATTTCACATTGAGGGGGGGGCGGGGGGGGGGACATAATCCAATGTTCCATTTCCAATTTTTAGTTTGTGTATACGAGTAACATATTTCAACAAAATTTCCTATGTTATTCCCTGCAGTGAGATGTGATGAGAGCTAATAATAGTACTTGGCACATCATGATGTAGTTGTAGGTAAACCACTTGAAAACCTTCACTTTTGGTTTGTGGTACTCCAATTGAAAACCACCATTTTTGGTTCGCGGTTAACCGTTTGAAAATCATACAACAGGGTTGTGATCATCCTACAGTAAAAATCACCTAATCATGAAAGCAGGTGCAAGTACAAAGACATGTTTTTCCCATGTTCGCACTAAGGGGGGGTGGGGGGGGGGGGGATGTTAGCAAATAATTTGTTTAGTGCTCCATTATTGTTACTTACCATATGGTATTTTATTGTTATTTGTTGAGTTGTTAAAACAACTCACGTAGATAGATTGTTGTGAGAGTTAGTTTGAGTGCATCTACCTATTTACTTGTATAGTTTCTCCCTGTAAAATACTAAGAAGAATTATTGCTATGTAAATTTGCTCCAACCTTTTCATAAACTTGAACCTACAACATTATATTATTTTTAAAAACTAATTATATTAACAATGTATAAAAAATTAATAATTACTCATTTTAAACATTATACTATTTCTATATTTTTAAAATTGAAAAAAAAGCTCATTATGAAAGACATGCCATATGTACTTTTACTTGGTAAAAGCGTGACAAAATCTCCAAGCAAAATATTATAGAGAAAAAGTGATCTAAAGTTCTAAGTTCTGCTTTTCAAAACGAAAGGAATGAAATTGTACATAATAAAGTTGGAATCAAAATTTCTTTTCAATTTTGAAAATATTTTCGTGTACTAGAAATTCTTACTTTAGTAGTAAAGTTCATTCACCCACATTAATAATATTTCATCGAACTTTTATGGTTGTCCTCGAAAAATACGAGTCTCGTTATTTCACTTTAGATATGATTGTGCTCTTTTTAAATATAAATTGACATATTTGATTGATTTAGTTAGTATGCTATATCGTAAAATCAAGCTCCAATTCATGTTAATATGTTAAAATTAAGTTTGTGGGATGTACTTGTAATTGATTCAATAATTAAGATAATTTATATTCAATTCATATTAATTGATTATAATATATATAAAATAATTTAATTAATTTGTTCAATTTGTAATATGTGTATGTGACCAAGTCTCAATTCATGTTTATTAGTTGTAATTAAGTTTATAAGAATCAATTAGTTTTAATTATGCACCTAATTGATCCAATTACTCCATTAATTCAATTATACACTTAATTAGACTTATTGGAACTAATCTAATCCCAATGTATGCTGATTGATTTTGTGGGACTTTATTAGCCTTAATTACCAGCCCTATTGAACCAAAAGCTGCATTAATTAAATCACAATGTAATTATAATTAAGTGAAATCTAATCCATTCTAATTAATTAAACCACTAAAATCAGACAAGAATTTATCCCATAATGATGAATTGAAACTTTTCCCTTCCTCCATTAATGTTATTTTATAAGCTTTCCCACAACAAGAATTTGTTTTCTAATTTCCCGCTGATTACCACGAGATAATTTAACCAAATTTGTAGCATATAATCATATTTGGAATATATTTCCAACTAATTAAGTTTCATCTAATTTATATTTTATTTTCTCTCATTTTCTTGGAATACAAATTCAGTTATTCGTAACATTAAAATCCATTCAAATTTGAGGATTTTTGAAAACTGTTGTGAAATCTATTTTTTCTTGCACCATAACATCATAACCACTTTATTAAACTAGTGAGATCATAAAAATAAAAAATGAAGCTCCACTACTTTGGATATGATATTGTTTTAGTTCTAGTGTATTAGCTCCAAACATTGAATACAACAATGTGGAGCATGTGGATCTCAATGATATGAAGCAAAGGATGGAAGAAGGAAAACTCAATTGCTAACTTGAGTTAGAGTGCATAGGAGGATTGTTGTTAGACCCATGTTATATTTTTAAAAAAACTTACACTTAATATACAATTAATTTCACCAATGATTAACATAATTATTTAGCTTACTACTAAATAATCCAACATAATTAAATTATTCATAATCCATCTAATAACATATAATAACCATGTGTATTTGTAAGGGTACATCCATATCTACATGATATCCCTTTAAGTCACTCTAAGAAAGAGTGTATACGTTGTATGTGTGGTTTAACCTTTGACAGGTTATGAGAACTATGTGTATCTCCTACGTGCCTGCATGGAAGACAATAATATAAATTCCATATGGTATATAAAATTGTTCATTTATGGGATTTGTGATCAAACAATATAGTTAGATATTACATTACTTTGGCCAAAGTTTCAAGATTTTTTTTACAAGCTTAGTTCTGAGACCGCATACTAGCCTACAAAACTTGTCTTCTATCACCACACAACCATCTCAATAAAATTATATATATTCCTTATTGTTTAAGAATGTGAATTAATTAAGAAAAGGGAGATTCCACTAATGGATCATTTCTATAAATGAAATGAATCCCATCCATGCCATCTTAGGATTCCTATAGGATACATAGTGACCACGTAATGATTATCCATCATTATGTCGTCACTACGCTTCCTGTAGCCATCCTAATATGTCATGAAGCTAAGATTCTAGCAAGATGACGTAGGAACATTATGCCTTGTGCTGATTATAGTTAGGTTACCTTAGTTGATTAATGTAACTAAGTCATCCTTAGTGAGTTGTTCTAAAATTATTATTTCACAATACGTAATAGGTTTCCATACGAGGATCATAGTAACTCAACGAGTTACTAACTAATATTAGTTTCTCTTATCATACTATTAATAACTTATCAATTGACGTTAGGTGTAGGTTAATAATTTTTTCATATCGAGTCATTTATGTTCATTTACTTGTCATGATTAATTCATTAATACTATAAAGTACATAAACATCATTAATTCATTTTCTATGTTTCTTTTTCTTTTAACTATCAATATTCCTTCTACTTTGATTATTTTATTTGAGTTAATGAAACAAAAAATAATCATATAACTTAAGAAACAATCATCTTAATTATTAAATTAGTTGTATGAGTAAAATATCTACATTTTTAGTTTCATGTCAAACTTGCACCTGTGTCTCAGATTTGGAAGAAATGAGTCGTTTGAGTCAAAAATGGAATTATCTCCAAGTTTTAGGACCTTACGTGTTTGAGAAAGATCTCCATAGAAGGTTGGTTCCTCTAATTTTACTATTACTACTACTCCTAATGCTGAAAATGAAGCCTAAGATAACAATACTTAGGGACCAGGAATAGAAGGATAACATGAAAATGGAAAACTAAACTAAGGGTGCGATAGCACCAAAAAATAGTGGGATGAACACCACCAGTTTTGAGTGAAAAGGAAGGAGAAATAATGAAGGGAGGCTGGGGAACGTGTAGCATAGGAAAAAATGCATTCACATGAACATTTTCATGAGACACGACAAGAAAATGGAGATGCAAGGAATTTAAAATGACATAGCAAACACATAATGCAAGGAAAGTAAAGAAAGAAGAATATAGACACATTAAGGCAAAGAATAGCCATAAAATGATGCTTCTATTACTTCCAAGTATGCACAATCGATTACAATGGTGTCTAAAGGATGATATCCACATGAAAAAACTAAATTTGAAGGTATGTGACTCAAAAAATAAAGATATATAATCCTTAGCAAAACAATAAAGGATCTAAAATGTCCAACCCCTTACAATGAGAAATATTCTTACATTTATAGATGAATCAATGAGAGGAGGGAACACTCAGATTTTGAATTACAATCATTAAAAGCAAGCAATAAATTCCTACAAATCTACCTACAATCTGTCAAATGTGCTTCTCCAAGTCTGTATGGAATGTAGGAGAAGGAAAGAGGCAATATCTAAAGTAAATTGGGTGGTTGGAGCAATCAGATCATGTATCTAATAACATGAAAGATGTTTTACATCTTCTCACCTACCAAATCCCATTGAAATTTGAATTTGAATGGTCTAAAGTGTAGCCTACGTCAGCAGATTTTCAACAAGGCCTGACACATGAGGATCTAAGCACTGGAGTAGAAGTTATGGCTGTCAGAAGTATAGAGGTCATTCTAACATGCAATAACATGTGGCATGCACTGATTAATTGAAAAGATCAGCCAATTGTGTATCTATTTTTTCATTTCTGCCACGTGTCAATCAATGATTTGTTACAAGGATTTGGCACCCAATTGGCACACTTTGATTGATTGCATATAGTACACTCAATGTCTAACAGATGCCACGTGGCATAGAATGGCGCAAAAGAATGTGTAAAGTCATGCGTGCATAAGAGTGAAGCATGGGAGGAAAATAGAGGAAGGGCACACACAAAGATGACATGTGTGGGAATAAATTCATGGTCAAAACACAACTATTACAAGTTAATATGCAGCAGCAAGAAATGGGGGTGCGCAAAGGACTTACCTAATTTAAGGAAGCAAGTATAAGATGCACGCAAAGGATGCATGAAAATTTAGAAAGAAGGTGAATACGTAGAGGGTGTGTGTGAGCGGAGAATGGAACAAAGAGGAAAAGGAGATGATGGAGAGAAAGGAAGAGAAGTAGAGTGTGCATGAGCGTGTGAGGAATTGTCACCAAGGAAATGTGTCAAGGAGATAACTAGAGTGCACGCAACCTGAAATGTACAACCTTAGAGTAAGTATGGAATGTAGGTTATCCAAATAACTAAGGGAGTTATTGTGGATAAATGTTTTGGTGACTTTCAGAGCATCTTCTTACTAGGTGAAGGAAATCAGTAGCCTGGAGCATCCATTGGGCATGGAGTTTGCTATGTGACCATGAAATTATGATTTGGACTCTTTGAAGAACTACACCTTGAATTCACTTGATGAATCATTTCTAAACTCTATTCTAAATCTTACAAAAATTTCTGAAAAACCGTTGGAAGATAACTAACATCTTGGAAGCAAAGAAGAGCGTGAGCATAAAGGACATGAGAAGAAATAACTATATAAAAACAATAAGAATGTGTGTATAATGTACTTAGAGGAATGAAACTATTCTAATATATACAAAATGATGCAGCAATCTCAATGGAAGGCCTTGAGGTAGATCCCATTAACTGGGATTGATAGCGCACATCCATCAAGATGAGAAAAATTGAAAGAGTTAGCCTCCTTGTATGAACTGATGATGTATAGGCCACTCCAAATTGCATCAAAATTTGAATGGTGACCTAGTTTATCACTGTTAGCATCCCATTTTAAAAATAAGTTCCCAAATTTGAAAGCTTGAGGCCTAGCCCTTTTTTCAAACTATTTATTTGTTTCTTGTTGATGTTATTCTATCTTGATCATGATAGATTTTCTTGATTCTTCAAGCTCAACAAGCTTTGGCATTCTTATCTCTCTCTGATCCATGCCCTCAAACTATAACTATTGAGAAAGTTCTAATGTAGGAAACTCAAGAGATAAAGGGATTCTAGCTTCCTTACCATAAACTAGCTTGTATGGTGATGTATATCTTGCTTTCTTCATCATAATTTTGTCTTCCCAGAGTACATGTGTAACTTTTTTATGCCAATGTATTTGGTTAGTATTCATTGTTTGCTTCATAATCCTTATCAGGTTCTTGTTTGGAGACTCTTCCAAGCCATTACCTTGAGGGTAATAATTGGAGGAGATATTCAATTATTTTTGATCAGAGAATACTTATTAAAGATCGCACAAGAAGTCTATTCGGGAGAGAAGGCTAAGAAGAATCCACACATGGAAGGCAAGTTCAGCATTCAGGACTTAGCCGATTTTGAGCATGACAACTTATTTTTAGAATATGGTGTGCAAAACACACCAATGATGTAGGGACGTGTGCGCCACGCATTATTTATCTCTAGAGGATTGGATTCAGAGCATTTTTCATGGATACGAGTCTAAGAATAGGATTTTCACTTGAGTTAACTATCAAGAAGTCTATAGCTAACACACTTGCATGTGTGGCTATGCCTGTAAACGACACGTGGCTATTAATAGCATGTGGCCTATTTCTAAAATATATAAGTGGTGAAGGGAAAGTCCCCACCCTATATATATGATAGTGAATTACATAGTAGCAAGGTGATGGATATAGAGAGAGAGACATATACACAAATATATGAGAGGTGGATGTGTGTGTGAGAAAGAGATATACTATGGAATTATTGTAATCAGATCCATGTGCATCGGTATAGATTGACATTATTGTACGGAGCTTCTGTGTTATTGTTATAATTAATAGATGAAAGATATTGGCTAAATCTAAGTGTCATTCATGTGTATAATTGAGTAGTGCATGTTATTGATTTCAATCATGATTATTGTTTAAAGTTCGTTCTTTCATAGATCTGAGATCTGGCATGCATTGTAGAATGATGGATTAGTTATGGATTTATATGCTTTCTTCCTCCATCACGCTAACATCCTACTACAACAACCCTAAAGAGGGACTTGGTACCTTTGTGCATGCTTTGGGTGAGTGCTTAGTCTAGGCTGAGTGATGTGCCAGTGCAACTAGGGTGTTATCTGGTAAATTCTAGGTTGCATCATTGGTTCCGTTGCTGAGACCTCTTTTTTAGTTGTTTTCAGGATGGTTCACGATGAGGATGTACCGGTTAACTCTAGTAAGTATTGAGGAGTGGATACATGATCTGGAGGAAGAATATGCACATGGAGGTTTGGTAGTGGATCTAAGTTTAACACACGCATGTGCATGGGTAGAACAGAATCTATATGATAGCCTATACGAGATTTTTTTTGCTATCTTTCTAATAGAACTATACGAGTGGCTTGACTACTTATGCATCTCAAGCGGAATTGGAGGTATCGTGCAATTGTCTGGACACAGGAAGAATTTTAGGCCCTTTATGATGCTGATTTGATCTGGACTCGTGCTGTGGATACGTGGTTTCATAGTGTTCTAAATAGTTATATTCTGGAATATTGAATTTCAACATATTCTTACCCAGAGGTAGCCGAATTCTAGTTTTTGTGGTATCTAAGAGGATTATATCTGCAAGGTATTCCACCGACAATCAAGATCTTGATGGTAACTTTGAATCTGGATAATAAACCAATGGCTAACTAAACTTCACCACGCGTGAGGGCTAGAACAGGTTTGGTGAAAGATGGAAAACCTAGCGGCAGAGAGGCAGAGAGAGGAGAGACAACTTAAGTATAATGATGTGTGCAAGAGGGAGATAGAGAAGCAATTTTATATTACAGAAAGTATGGAGTTGAGGAGAGAGATGGTTCGTGAAGGATTTACAGCTCACGTAGAAGACATGGAGCCAGATCATCATGAAACTCCCCCATCTTGGAAAACATGACAGAGATCCCCCCTTGGCCTCACATAGAAGTGTGCCAGCAAATACTACCTAGGCTGAGGGTGAGCATCTTAATCCACCTGGTGACCTAGCCCTTGCACTTGGTTTTCTAGTATCTAGTACGACAAATAACTAGCAAGCTGAACTTGGGAAGTAGGAGAGAAGGAGTAAGTCAGAGAGAAAGTACATCAATGGAAGGAAAGATGGCTTCAATGTTATTTCGTAGGTGTGTTTTCAGGTGCCTCATCCACATACAGACATGTAAGTGTGCACTAAATGTTGGATTCACCTCTGGAAGTGGAAATACCTCACAGAGACTGTAGGAGTTCAGTATAGTACTACTATCGGAGTATAAGGGGAGTACATCTACAAGTCCTATTCAAGCTACAGGTGGAGGATCAGGTATAGGTGGTTCTAGTTCCGGTGGGTGGTTCTGAAGGCAAAGGGAAACACAAGAGGTTTTGGATTAGGTGTTCAAGGCCCGCAACAACCATAGAACATTTATATGGAAATGTCTCTTCATCTTCCAGAGTATAGTAAGCATATAGAATGCTTGCCAAACATGTGCATATGTGTGCAATTTTTTGGTGAGCTAAAGGGATCATGACTTGTTGTGCGTAAGGGAAGTCAATTTGCTACTACATTACAGGGATGTGCACATAGGTGGTACAAGAAATTTGAACCCTGATCAAACTTGTGTGGATTATGCAACATTGAAGGATGCTTTCTTGAAAGAGTTCCATATCCATGAGTTTGAGCATAAGAGTATAAGTGCGCTCAAGGATAGAAAGCAAGGCACTACTGAGAGTGTACGTGAGTATGATGCCCATTTTAAGACACTTATATCTAAGCTATCTTATGATATTCATGCAAGCCAACATGCACGATGGTTTTTTGGAGGATTGATTACACCATTTAGAAGGGCACTATCACATAAGACATACATTGATCCACGTGAAGCACTAGAAGCAACTTTGTGTGTTGAGGCAGTAGAGAGCATTGACATTGGCATTAGTCCATTCTTACAAGCACAGATTGCAGCTATGGCATAACATAGTTAGAGAAGTTATTAGCAAATTCAGCCCATGACACACGCTCAAGAATTTGGTGTATAGATTGTGAAGTGAAAGGTCACACCAAGGATAGTTACCCTCATAGATCTATATGCTCATTATTTTTGGATTATGAGATCTATCATTTGAATCATGATGCTAGTCATTGTCCTTTGCTATAGCACGCGATAAGGAAGAATGTATCCTACTGTTTGTAAAAATAATTGGTCCACGACCCATGATATTGAAGATTGTTGGTTGATTGGTTAGATCTAAGATTTTATAGACATTGGGGTACAACAAACAAGTATAATAGATAATCCTAAGGGTAAGAATGAGCACCAAGATCGGGATCATAATCAAACACACTATGACAAGGAATGAGGGGTGTTTTGAAGGAGGTCGTGGAAGGGGACGTGGATATCGTGGTGGATATGGAGGATGAGGCTACGTGGTAGAGGAAGAGGTGAGTTCCCTCATGGAACATGTTATACGTGAAGATCTCCTGACCATTATAGGTGCAAATGTCCTCATATTGTTGCATGTTATTTTTGCGGAAAGAACCATAGCTATGAAGAATGCCCGTACTTATATGAGAATCTGAGTAAGTAGCATAAGAAAGAAAACAAAGGCGCTAGGATGGTTAGAATCCAGCGCACTATAGAAGATCATTGGATGCCCAAGATAGCACCAGGACCTGAGGCATTAACTAGTGAAGATTACTACATGAGCTGAAGTGGCATGCATAAGAGAGGCATTGTACCATAAGCCTACGATCACCAAGGAGGAGGTTTTTCATGCAAGGTACCCAGATCCTGCTCATCAGAAGGAAGTTATACCAGGGTACTATGAAAGTGATAAGGAATCTTCAGGGTGAGATACATGTACTTAAAGGGAGTCAAGGAATATGGATCATCAGAAAGACAGTAGAAAAACTGATATCGATGATCTGAGATAAGTGTGCAAAATGTTGCACTAGGAGAACATCATTCCACTATTCTAGGAAGTTGGTTAAAAGGGAATACACTATGTGCTCAAGTATTGAGACTGGACAGAACAGATTCTGCATGTAAATATTCCCCCTGATAGCATTGACTATGAAAAGGAAATTACTCTGAATTCTGTTATGGATGGGTGGCTATTGAGGAACATATATTGATTGATATAGGTGCGGAAGTAAATTTGCTTACATTAGATGCATGGGTACAAATGAGGAGGCCTCCATTACAGCCATCATCTAATGTGTTGTTTATGGAAAGCTAGACTAAGGCCACTGCCATAGGAGTTTTTAAGGATGCATCTATAACCATACAAGGGGCCAAGTTCACTGGGGATTTTGAGGTATTATCACTTGCAGAAGCATACAATTTTCTAGCCTTGCTTGGATGCCCTTGGTGTTATGTGAATAATGTTGACTTAAGATTCAATAAGGGGTATATCAGCTTTGAGAACAAGAAGGAAAGGGTTGTGATACCTTTGAACAGATGGGAAGTCTACACCATATGTTGAGCCTCTAAGTGAGGAGGACTTAAACAAAATCCATGTACACACTATTCAAGACCTAGAGATTAATGAGCCATCAAAGGAAGGCATCCTACAGTGGGAAGATTCTCATTCTATTAGTGATACTACGAGTATTACTTGTGACAATTGGGCTCATGGTACATATGAACTAGTAGGGCATGAGGTAAAAAGCGTGGTTGCGTGCAAGAATGGACTTCATGTTCGGTTCGATGGATAGGTAGCATCAGTACCTTGGTATACAGGGGTAGAAGATCTTCCTATATTTTTGAAAGCCATGGAAGCACAGTGGACAAATCAAATTAAGAGAAGAGATATGTTAGTGTATACCTTGTGCGGGACAGCAATTCGCATTGGTGGGTAGTCTATCATAGAGATAATCTTATAGAATGGGGGGAGATTGGAATCGCCCTATCTACATAGGTTTTTAAGGAGAAATGCACCTATGCAGATTTACACTTATAATGGTGATCAACCATATTCAACATCACATTCAGCAGTGTGAGAGACTATGGACAGCAGGACAAGAAGCATTACCACCTTCACTCTGGGTGCATAGATTGTACTCTACTCTATAAGGATGCACACGCACCTGGTATGTATACGTAGAACTACATCGAGAGACTGGAAAATTGGAAAAAATTGACTACAGGAATGATCCAGACCTTTGACTACTTCTCGACTAAACCTCCAGTAGAAGAGGCATTAAAATTTATCAAGCGCTTAACTATGGGAGATAGTGCAAAGCAGAAGAGCATATTCAAGAATTATTTGGTGAGACAAATTCCAGAGCGCATTTTGAAAAGGAAGAAGAAATGGAATCCATACTACTTGAACGTGCTTTCCTTGAGAAAGAGAAAGGAAAGATGGTTTACATAGTGGATGATGAGGAAGTTGAGAACCAGGATATTGAACATTCACAAGGGGTGCCTGAGGTATTGGAAAGTGCAGACAAGGATACACGCTGCCTATCACGAACCCATGAAAACAAAGAAGGTGAATATAGGTTTAGAGGACTGAGCCAAAGGGAGGCCATAATTGGAGACTATTGGTCAGAATCGGAAGTGACAAAGATCATTGAGTTACTCAGGGATTATCAGGACTTATTCCCTCGAGGGTATCATGAACTTAAAGGCATGCATGAATCACTTGGGGGAAATGAAGATAAAGCTTAAGGATGGTGCACACACCAGTTAGAAAGTGACCATATAGAATGAATCCCCAATTTATGTGAAAAGGTGAAGGAAGAGATTGATAAGATGTTGAAATCTAGGATTATTCAACCCTTGGATGAGTCAGAATGGGTTAGTCCTATGGTGATAAGTATCAAGAAGGATGGTAGGATTCAAATCTGTGTAGATTACAGGGAGTTGAATGTTGCATGTGTCACAGACCCTTTTCCTACACCATTCACTGAGGAAATACTAGAAGGAGTGGCAAGGTGCGAAATATATTCATTCATAGATGGGTTTTCCAGGTATCATCAGGTTATGATTGCTCAGGGAGGATCAAGAAAAGACAACTTTTACTACTGAATGGGGCAGTTTTTCCTATACTGTGATGCCTTTTGGACTGAAAAATGCATGCCTGTTGTATTCTCACGGATAGTTGTTCAGGCATTCAAATATTTTATTCACAACTTCTTATAGGTTTATCTAGATGATTGGACAGTATATGGGCTTGTGAAAGATCATTGTGACAATCTACGCTTAATGTTTGAATGATGCAGACAATTGAGTATCTCTTTGAACATCAAGAAGTGCATATTTGCTACACCTTTTGGAATACTGTTAGGACATATAATCTGTAAGGAAGGTTTTCTAGTTGATCCAACTAAGGTTGTAGTCATTCTAGGCCTGGAAGCGCCTACCAGTCAAAGTGAGGTGCGCAGATTTTTGGGTCACACAGGATATTATCAAAGTTCATCAAAGGGTATGCCAAATTTGTTGCACCCTTGGAAGAGTTACTAAAAGGAAAAGGTACATTTTATTGGGGAGAACCGCAGTACAATGCGTGCATTTGAGATATTAAAGGAGAAACTTACTACCGCGCCCATTCTGTGCTTTCCCTCATGGGATAAACCATTTCATGTGCATGTGGATGCCTCTGGCATGGCCATTGGTGCTGTGTTAGCTCAACCTGGCGAAGGTATTATAGATCATCCAATTTGTATTTTCTAGTAGGAAGCTGACTCCTACTGAACAAAATTATACAACTATAGAGCACGAAGATTTGTCAATGATCTATGCATTGCACAAGTTTCGACAGTACTTGTTAGCAACACCATTTGTGTTTTATACAGATTACATGGCATTGAAGTATTTGGTGAACAAACCCATCTTACAAGGGCACATATGCAGATGGGTAATCCTATTTCAAGATTTTGACTTCACAGTTGTGGTGAAGCCAGGGAAAAGTAACTCTAGACCAGACCACTTGTCTAGAATTCACTCAGGAGAAGAAGCACAGACAATTGAAAAAACCATGCTAGATGCATAGTTATATAGGTTACAATGCGTGCCATCAGAATTAGAAGACATTGTTGTCTTTCTATGACTGGTGTGGCACCAGAAGGAATGAAGGCATTAGAAAAGAAACAACTTACTATACGCGCGACACTGTTTATGTTAATCAGTGGTGACCTCTACAAGTTAGGCAGAGATGAAGTATTACGTCATTGTGTATTAGAGCATGAGCACAAGGATATAATGGAGGAGGCACATGGTGGTATTGCAAGTGGCCACTATGTAGGTGATGCAACTGCCCAAAAGATCCTACTTGTTGGATTATGGTGGGAGACACCTGTATAAATATTGTAAAGCGTATTGCAAAGCAGTGTGACCATTGTTCAGCATCTAGGTAAACCAGGGAAAAGAGATGATATGCCTTTGAGACCTATTAATAGTGCCGAACCATTTGAGAAATGGGCCATCGATTTTGTAGGACCTATTTCGCCAGCCACGTGTAGGATTGGGTCACACTATATCATTACTTGTACATAGATTATCTCACAAGGTGGGCAGAAGCAGCACCTACGAAGGACTGTACAAATGGCTACAATAGCTAGGTTTCTATGGGAGAATGTTATTATAAGATATGGATGTCCTTTAAGCTTGACAAGTGATAGGGGTACACACTTTTTGAATGAGACAATCAAGATCCTATTAGATGAGTTTATGGTTACACACCATAAGACTACACCCTATCATCCTCAGGAAAAATGGAACTGCTGAGGCTTTCAAAAAGATTTTGAGCCAGACATTGACAAAAATTTGTGATGTTGGAAGAAAGGATTGGGATGATAAAGTGTCAGTTGTTCTTTGGGCATATAGAATAACTTATAAGAGATTGAAAAAAGCCATACCATTTCAGTTGGTGTTTGGCGCAGAAGTCATTCTCCCTATAGAATTTATGTTACCTTCTTTGCGCATTGCGTGTGATGGAGGTCTAGCTGATGAGTAGGCTTTAGAAGAGTGTATTGAGAAGATGATTCAACTGGATGAGCACGACGAGCCATAACACGATGGAGTCAGAAGTAGGAAAAGGCTAGGAAGAAAGCATGGCATGACAGAAACATAAGGGATAAGAAGTTTGAGATTGGAAAAATGGTACTTTTTTATGACTCTAAGTTCTTACACCATCCAAGCAAACTCAAAGTACATTGGTTAGGGCCGTATGTCATCACTTATATACTTGAATCAGGTGCTTATTAGTTAGAAGCACTTGATGGGACATGGCTACCTACTTACTTTAATGGGAGTAGGCTGAAGTCCTACTATAAATAAGTCTTCTTGGTGTTTGTAATAAGGTAGTATTGCTATTTAGAATAGGTTTCCATTATGTATTTCCTTAATGTATTTCCTTCATTATTGCTATGCTTTGTCAATTTAGTTTATTGTGTTCTTGTGTAATAAGCACGCTTGCATGCATGAAGCTAACTACAATATGGATGCATGTTGATGCGCAACAGACTGCACATACTTTTAGTGTGGGGCGTGGTTATTGATATCAAGGTACATGACTACTGAGAACTAAAAGGTGGAAAGGAATAAGTTACTATGGGTGTTTGTTAAAGTCAAAAAAGATTGCTTCTCAAAAGTGACCAAGGATGGAGATGAATGAAGTAACAATATAACACGAGGTAAGAAGAGGCCACGATAACTACCAGGATAAGGTACAGTGATGAGGTACTCAGGTGCATGAACGCATGCTAAAGAGAGGTCTATGACTAGAGGGTAGGAAGGTGCTGCAGAAGGTTATAGCTAGGGCGTGAATATGTACCGCGCAGAAATACCAAATTTGGTCAATAAATGAGAGGATATTAGATAGGTGGAGAAGTAATAAATGCATCAAAATTTGAAAATATATATAAGGATGGGATGCAAGTTCATTTTTACTGTTGTGATTAAGAGTATTTGAGAAATATCTAAGTGTGAAGAGCCGAGTAATCGATTTGAGGTGCGAAGGGTGTGAAACTAGATGTGACAAGCAAATCTGTGCATAGAAGAAGCTTGCGTCCTCTGATGGTGAAGGATTTGAGTGAAACAGGACGTCAGAGACAAGCTAGGGCACACAATTTCACCTAGGGCATGCTAACTCAATCTAGGGTTTGAGTCGGGCATTGCAGAGTTGAAGAGGTAAGTGTCTACAAAAGGATTGTAAAGTAAAAATGGCACCCAAGAAAGTAGCTGCAACAGAAACAAAGTGGAAGAAGAAGGTAGTTGTAGAGGAGGATGTAGAGTCAGAATCTCATCCACGCTGATCTCCACAGTGATAAGTTTGAAGGCCATATAAGAGGATATAAATATTGACCTAACATATAAGGCCGCGATTCTAGAAACCAGGAAGCAGTTAGGATACTTAAAGGGTACTGCGTAGTATGGACATTGATAAACTAAAGAATTGTCTAGTTTTACAAGCAACATCACATATTGTTACAAAATTGAATGACCAGAAGAGGTGGTCATAGGTGAACACCATGTGGCTGCATGTTGTGAAGCAAATGTCAGAAGGGGTAGTCTACAATATTTTAGGCTACATTGCAAAAAAGATAGTCGAGGAAGTTTGCACAAAAGGAAAAATCAGCTATGGAGCTATTTTATTTTCACTTTTATTTATGGAGATTGGAGTACCAAACGGACCGAAGGAGAAGATATGGGAATACCCCATGGAGAATAAGTCACTAGCTGAAAGGTTCAATAAGTACCTCTGTAAAGGGTCCATGACAGACGACGTCAAGCAAAGAGCAGAGAAATGGTACGACATGCTCCCCGTGTGACCTTTAAAGAAGAGTGGCGCATCCTGAAGGACCTACCTTTGGTAATAGGGGAACAAGTCCATTTTGATGTATATCAGCATTTCTACATCACGCGCTTCCCAATGAAAGATGGATCCTAGAGCCCTTCGTGCAAATTTCCTTATGCCTTCAGAGTGAGGTACTTTCAAACATCACTCCATAGATTCACAGACACGCGCCACCTGGCCTTCAATGCTGATAAGGTAGAATGTGACTACCACACCTTGAGGAAGAAATATGTGTATCTAGAGTGAAGTGTGTATATTGAGAGGATCATTTTAGAAGTATTAAGCATAAAGCCCATGAGTCTAGCTGTCAGAGATATTGGGGCAGCAATAGTATACCTTTAGCTGAAGCCAAAGATGGAAAACAATAAGTATATGGAGAATGAGTTCATGCTCCTAGGGCCACCGAAGGGTCAATATACAATAGAGAACGTACCGGCACCGAAGCCCACATAAACCATTGACGTAGAAGATGAAGAATAAGAGTGTGAAGATAGTGGTGGCTTGGAGCATAGAAGGAGGCAACCTTTAGATATGAAGGACTCACAGTGTGCCACTACTCCAGCACAAGGGCATGATGAAGAAAATGATATGAGGGTAGAATAGGGAGATAAGAGGTTCGAGAAAGTATTCAGATGCACAAGGACTCAATGTGGAACCCCAAAAATGGTAAGGAGATCACCTCGTCTCTCTCTGCACAAGGAGTCCACTGAGCCAAAAAGGAGAAGGAAGTTAAAGTTAGATGAAGAGGCTAAAGGATCAGAGGAGAGCGCGCCAGGATCTCCTACTCCACTTGAGCAAGAAAAAGAGCAAAAATATGAAGATATGAAAGACAGAGAAGAAGGAGAGAAGGAAACATATGAAACCACACATGATACTACCCAAGATACTACATAGAATCCTAACCTTGAATCTCAAGTTCCAAAAGGGCCAAGGACAAAGGGGATGAGTGGAGAACACAGTGCACCAATCATTGGATAAGTTGAGGACACAGGAAAGATTATCCACACTCGCTTCCAGAGCATGATAGCACAAAAGAATTTATTTGGCTGGGAGCTAATGGATACGGATATGGAAATCGTGTGCACTCAAAAGCAACTATCATGGTCAATGCACATCCACATGAATGCACCTGAATTTGATGTATGCAAGGAATCATGCATGTTGAGATGGTTGAAAAAGGCACCTCAAGCCAGGAACATAACAATAAAGCCTACTGTTATGTTAGATGAGCATGTCAGCAACGCATTGGTGAAGGTTTCTACTGAAGTTGCAAGAAGAAACATGGACAAAGATGCAATAATAAGAGTGCTACATGAGGAGACGAAGACAAAGGATGTAGAGATAGGGTGCCTAACCCAGGAGAAGGAATTAGAGAAGAAGAAATATACTGCATTCATCAGCATGGCAGAGGCCATTGGGGATCATGTGCTGAAAGAACACCCACATCTGGTATCCAAAGTACGTCAACAGTTCCCCTCAGTGATGCACTATGTTATAAATTTGGTAGACTTGGTATTGGAAGATGAAACCATCAGAATTCCACAACCAAAGAATCCCGTGGAAGAGGTGGAAATGGAAAAGGCTATAGTAGTCAGAAAGATTGCATCATATGAAAGACTGCTGTAAGAACTTCAAGAAGAATTGAAAAAATCCGATCAAGCCTTAAATATATGCACAACTCCAGAGGCACTGATCAAGGTAAAGAATCTGGAAGAAGATAATGAAGTATAGAAGGCTATAAGGGATGATACCTTAGGCTACGCAGAGAGGTTAACTATTGTGAAACAAAAGCATGAGGCACTGACAGCAGCACAAAATACACATAAGGAAAGATTAAATGATCTTGGGAAACTCATCGCATAGAAAATGGATGTACTAGAGGGAAGAATGGATGTAATGTCCAACATCGTGTTGGTCCTGTGAAATGAAAAAGGGGAAATTGCAAAGGATGAACTTGATTCCATCATTGTGGATATTCTAGAGAAAGTAGAGAACGATCTCACCAAGTGGAAGGCCTTAGAGGCTGAAATAAAGGAGTATCTAGAGTTGATCCTTCAAGATGAAACAGAGGAGGCTGCCACATAAAAGCATTCTTTATTCATTATTGCTGATTATTTCTATTCAACATTTTTTGGAGATACCCATTATCGGGGTGAGAATGAGATTAGTGTGGGGTAATGTTGCTCAGAGAAAACTTGACATAACTCACACAAGAATTCTACATGGGAAAACAGGCCAGATTCAAGGGCACGAAGGGACGACAAGAACCCGCATGCGCATGACAAGTCAGGATTCAGGACTTAGCCATTTTTGGGAATGAAGATCTATTTTTATAAGATAGTGTGCGGAACACACCAACGATGCAGAGACGTGCATGCCATGCATTGTCTATTTCTGGAGGATCAGATTCAGAACACTTTTGCATGGAGACAATATAAGAATAGGATTGTCACCTCAGTTAACTATCAGTAGTCTATAGATAACACACTTACATGTGTGGCTATGCATGAAAATGATGCATGGCTATTAATAGCATGCAACCTATTTTTGGGATAGATAAGTGGTGAAGGGAAAGTCCCCACCCTATATATATATATATATATATATATATGTAGTGAATCACCTGGTAGGGAGATGATGGATATAGAGAGATAGATAACATAGTGTGTGTGTGTGTGTGTGTGTGTGTGTGTGTGTGTGTGTGTGTGTGTGTGTGTGTGTGAGGGATAAGTATATAGAGACATGTACATGTTTATGGATTACCATATCATATCCATGTGTGCATTGGCATATAATGTCAGTATTGTAAGAAGCTTTTGTGTTATTGTGATAATTAAGAGACGTAAGATATTGACTGAACCTAAGTGTCATTCATGTGTGTATTTGGGTAGTGCATGTTCTTATTTTTATCATGATTATTGTTTAAACCTATTCTTTCCTAGATCTAGATTTATCCTGCACTGTATAATGATGTATTAGTTATGGATCTATATGCTTTAAGTCTTCATCATGTTAACATTCTGCTACAACAACCATAAAGAGGGACCTGGTACCTTTACCTGCTTTGGATGAGCGCTTTATCTAGGTTGAGTGATGTGCCAACGCATTTAGGGTATTATCTGGTGAATTATAGGCTACATCAGTCATTGTGAGTTAAATGCCCCTTGGAATGGGTCTAGGGTGAGGTGTAATGATGAGGTGGAGGTGTGAGGATGAAATTAACTTAATTAAAATAATTAAACACATTAGTAATGTGAGGATGAATATTAATATGGGATGAAGGGGTCATGATGTGTTAAATCTATTATGTTAATTAATTGAAGGGGACCAAGGGGAGTGTGACCCAAATTTGGTGTCTACATTTTCCCCTTTTTGTCGTGTAGCTTATATTGGTAGGCGATGCTGACAAAAATAGGGAGTCAGTGTCCTAGGTATAAGTGGAGGTTAGATTGTCCCTAAGTAGGGTTGAAGGTTATCCCCCTCAAACCATAAACCGCTGAGGTAGGAAAAGTAGTCAGGGAGTGGTTTGATAAATAGGTTATTGAGAAAAGTGAGGGCCAGTAGGTAAGGGTATGGTCATTACAGGTAATGGGTAAAGGTCAAGTCAAGTAATGGGTAATGGAAATCGAATGCAAACACACATATAGATTGCAATATGGTACCAGGTGGAAGAGCTTGTAAACTCTCAGTTGTCAAAATGGCGATAGGTTTATCCAAACGAGGTTGAAGTGATTTAGGTATCCAAGGTATAGGATATGGTCACTAAGCACAACAAGGTCAGGTATAGGAATGTGCAATAGGTTTATTTCCATGGCACCAAAGGTATGGTCAGGATAAACATCACACCATTAGGTAAGGTAAGGTCATTATGCTAAACAACATGGGCAACAACATCACAAGGTATAATGAGTACAAAAATTCAAATGTCACAAAAGGCGGTTCAGGTCAAGGTACATGTAGGGCTAAGGTATAGGTAAATAACATGTCCCTAAACGTAATTAAGGAAATGTTAAAGTAATTTAGGCATGTGGGTAAGGTGTAAGTGGTGTTGGTAAGGGTAATAGTTGTATGAGAAATATTGTTTCAGGCTAAATGGGCATAGGGTAGGTCAAATGGTTATGTCAAGTGACCGATGCCAATTATAACTTAATTGACATTAGTTGGCTAAGGATCGACATGACCGACGTCGGTCATGTCGATTTGGTGCTAAAAAAGGAAAAATCCTTATTTTACGGATTCATTTTAACCTTTCTACTTTAGAAAATGACAGAGGAGAAGAGTAAGAGTGGAAAGCAACGGTACAAGGTGTTTGAGATGAGTTGGCTAGCCATGTAGCAGGTGAGTGGCATTTTATAGGCAGGTCCTTGAGATTTGATTGATTCAATTGGTTGTGAGGTGAGGATTTGATTTGTGGCATGATGGAGGTAGGAGAGGGAGCAGGTGGACCACCAACACATCGACTAGATGTGCCACCACAGAGATGACACTGAGTAGAGGTAGGAGACTATCTGAATCCTTCAATTGAGTTGAAAATATTGAAATCATTTTGTTTATTATAGGTTAAGTTTGGGTAGAAATTTAATTTTTAAAATGTGGTTAAAATGAATGAAACAGGGGGTGGGAAGGTCAAATGTAGCTTAAATAGGGTTGGTAATGAAGGTAGGATAGGTCTGGGTGAGTTGGGGTAGGTGTGTAAGTTATTTTTGGGAAATTTTTGATAATGGGGGATGGTGATTTTGGTTTTATTTCTGAAATAGTGACAGACACCAGTCAAGGGTTAGCCAATGTTGGTTGCATTTTTCCGGCATCGGTCAAATAAAGGGTGACCAACACCAGTCAAAGTAACAGGCATTGGTTAAGGAAACCAATGTTGGTCACTGTAAAAAAGTGACTATGGTAATGCAAAGGTAGTTGGGAAAGTTAAACAGGTGAGGCGGGGTTATGGTGAAGATTAGTGTGAGTGGAAGAGGGGAAGGCACCATGTTGTAGGTGTGTGATAGGTATATAGTTGAAATGGTCTAGGGAATTGGGTAAGTATGATAATGGGGACAATATTTTTTTAGGTGAATTTGATAAAGGGGTAGGTATTGAGTGATGATTTTAGGTATGATTATGTAAAAAGATGGCTAAGTAAGAGGTTAGTTGATTTTTTGAGGGAATAGGTAATTTGAGAGGGTTGCAACTTGACAGTGTTGTTTTGGATGATGGAGGCAAGAGATCAGTTGATGATGAGAAACCGAGTACCACCACTTTTGATACAGATACAACCTAGCATGACAACTTAGGAGTGGGAGCACATAACAGTTGTGGGACTTAGTTCAATCAGGTGCTATAGGCGTATAGGATGAGATCATAACTTGATGGTCACTCTCATCGATAGATGGGACTCAGTGACCAATACCTTTCATTTACAAATGAGTGAGATGACTGTCACATTAGAGGACATGTATAAGATCTGATGGCTTCCTATTGTGGGGGAGCAAGTGTATTCAATTTCATTGGAGGAATTAGTGGAGCCGATAGTGGTGGTATTTGGTGAGGCGATGGGCATGTTGAGTTATCACAATGTGATTTTAAGCCATGGGGACATGTAGGTAGCCTACCCACAGGAGATTAGGATATCAGTTCTGATGATGGTGGTAGTAGGTTGTTTTGCTCTCCTAGATTCTGAGGGTCTAAGATTCCCACGAGCACTGATGGGAGTGCTACAAGACATAATTGAGGAGCGGGTTTGCTTTTCTTGGGCACCAACTCTTCTAGTCCAAATGTATAGGGAGATATGGGCCTATGGTAGGTTGAGGATATTTGGTATATGTTTCACATTCTTGTTACACTAATGGGCGTATGGGCACATTTTTTGTGTGCATCTAGTTGGGTTACCATGATAGGATTATTTTGGGGGTGGTTTGTACAGAGTAAGATTTAAGATATGGATACCAGCCGGGGCACAAATGAGAGTGGCCAGGGCCACATATGATGTTATATACTATAGGAAATTGTTGGAGGGCCTATTAGTGACATATATTGTGTGATAGCCATATGTTGATTATCCATCATATAGAGGCATGGATGAGGAGTTAGAGGAGCTTCAGCTACTAAGAACGATAGAGAGGGTGGAATGACAGGGAGCATGACATGATACCCATGAGGATAGGGTCAGATAGTAGTTTAGACTTATGGTACGACATGCCCCCGCCTTTCCCACGGCACCATAGAGATGATGTGGAGAGGACCCATGTCTCCACCACATGTCTTAGTGTTGCCTATATGGCATAGTAGGGGTACATACAAGATAGACGGATTGATGATGCACGGGAGTTATTGATGGATACATGTACAGTAGTGGGTGGTACGATTAAGGTTGGCATCGCCAAGGCCAAGGTAGGATAATTTAATGACTATTGTCACAGTACAGAGAGATACATTATATGGTTAGGTGGTCACCCTATAGGCATAGATTAAAGGTTTGTATGGACATCTGACAGGGTCAGAGGCACAAGTGACCACCTTGCAGGAATAAGTGACGGCTCCCCTTTAGCCCTCATGTATCATAGGCACACGTTCCTGCACACAGGGTGGAGATGGGGATGGAGGGTAGGTATCCACCCTACAGGAAAAAGTGGATACGATTACAATGTTAAGTTGGTTGTTAGCATAGGGACCAGGTTTTGGCCCTACATACCTAAGTAGTTACATAGGTACCACCATGCAGGAACAGGGACATGGTCCCACAGTACAGGCACCATGCACCAAGATACATGGTGACACTTTTAGTCGAGTTAGAGTTCAAAGGGGAGCAATCAAGCTGATGGAACCACCCCAGACCATTGTACTCGATGTTGAGGTTTAGGGATGCCCTGAACGAGACTCGTTACTATCAAGATCATCTAGCCGCCACATGGATTGAAGTGCCCTCATATGCTGAGTACCGAGCCCAACAGGTAGCCAGGTGAACGGATGAGATCAATGACTCACAATTATGGCAGTATAGGGGCTAATTGACCCCAAAGACAGGGCCATGGTGAGGTTACGATCTCTCAGAGACTGGGATTAGTAGACCGGGCTAAGAGCAGGAGACAGGTGATACTGGAGAGGAGGGAACCAGGTGATGATTGACATGGTCACTGTATGTTATAGTGTACCCTTATTGTGATTTTTGATATATATATCAGCCTACGTGCCGAAAACATAAGATTGTACATGATATTTTTTGGAGATACTTATATTTATTGTATATTTTTGTATATATGTAATGATACATAGACTCTCCTATTCATATAGTTGATGATGTTGAATGGATGGATGATGTACTCGTTTTTGATTTCCATTGTTATTTTGTAAAATAGAAATTAGTTGAATTAGGTATAATTGAGTCAATGTCATGTAAGCATGATGGAGTGTTAGGTTATTTAGGCATGATGGAGTCAAGGTAATTTAGGCATGATGGATTCAATGTCATTTAAGCATGCTGGATTCAGGTATAGGCATGGTGGATATTAGGTGATTTAGGCATGATTTGTTCATGGTTTTGGCACTTGATTTAATTTCTAAGTTACTGGTTGTTATGGAAAATAAATGATAATTTATATGTATATTGTAGTGTAAATATCAAAATATGTGATATCATGGAAATGTGAAATGATTACTGTATGATATGGTGATGTTATTAAATGGTAGGTATGTATGCTTTTATGATTGTTTAATTTCCTAGTTTTGTGTAAAATGAAAAACCAACTAAGGTAGAATGTGAATATAAAAGGGGGGGAATTTGGATAGGGGAAAGAGTGGCCAAGCTAACCTCTCAAGGGACCCATTCTCTCATATTGGTGCCTATATAGCCTAGACGAAAAAAGGGGCCTCAAGCCGATGTAGTTATCCCAAAAGCTAGGGAAGAATATGATGAGGTAGAGGAATGGGTTGGTCGGTTCTAGGCATGATTGAGTCTAGGTCATTCAGGCATGTTTGAGTTTATGTCATTTAGGCATGGTTGAGTTTAGGTCATAGGCATAGTTGAGTTTAGTTCATTTAGGCATGGTTGAGTTTAGGTCAATTAGGCATTTTAAATTTAAGCTGAATAGGCATGGGTGATTTTGGTGAAAGAGAAATTTCTGAAATGTAGGTTTCAATGGTCAAGTCCTGTGTAGGAGAGTAAAATAACTAAGAAAAATAAGTGAATGGTAAGAGGAGACAAAAAGAGCCGCCTAATTAATAAGAACCATTATGAGTCTGTCATACCAAAGATATGGTCATATGAACATAAAACCCTAAAGGCATTGCATGATTGACTATTCTAATGATGAAGAATGTCACATGATCACAAAATGTCACATTTAGCAGCACATCCTTTGAGTAGGTGGAAGTTTAGAAAGGAAATACAGGTGGTGAGGTGAATGAATTTTTTTTAGACGTAACCTAGTGTGAGACAACATGCCTCTTCTGGCAAGAGACCCAAGGTAAAAAATAGGCAAGTCCATGATGAAAAAGTTATCTTTCTCTTTTTGCTTTTATTTTTATAGACTGGTATCGATGTGGGAAGTCTATGTGGGATGACTTTCAGACTATATCCTTGAGGTCTTCATGAATTTGATTGATGCAGGAAGCTTCATAATATTTTTATTTTATTTTATTTTTGCAGGAATAGTCTTCTTTTTGATAGATTATGTGTTTTTTTTCTTTTTTTTAGGTCTAACTTTGTATAGATTGTCCTTCGAGGGAGAAGTTTACATTTATAAAAGCAAGACGAGATAGAGTGGTAGATTTCCTTGTTTAGGGATTCATCTTTTTGATAGAAGTTTGACTCAAGGATTTTGAATTTTAAAATCCCGTATATTACTATTGAAAAAAAAATTAGACTTTTAGGTCATGGACACGACTATAGAGAAGTATAGGCTTCTTTTATGAAGACAAAACCATAGCACACAGGGGTTACCTATAAAAGAGAGGATTTAAGTGATGGACAACGAGCATTGAATTCCATCCTAAAAAAGTAATAAAATTATCCATGAGAATCATGCCTTGAGTAGAGAAGTGGTGACTCATATTCAAGATAAGGCTGAAAAGTGACGGGTAATCACATGAGTCTTGTTTATTCATTGATCCTTAAAATAGGTAAGTAGAAGGTGAATGGTTCTCAAGGGAAAAACATTTAATATACATAAGCTGATCTAGAACTTGATTCAACAATAGAATGGTCAAAGATATAAGGCATTAAGGGCCTCAGGTTTAGGTTTACGTTTGACTGAAGACAAATGATAAACACCTTATCCATAGGTATGAGTAATGATATAGAGGATTATCAATGGGTATAATGAAGAAAAATGAAAGGAGGTGATGGAGTTCTTATTTGACAAGAAAGGAAATGTGAGGATGCATTTTATGTAGCTTTTACTTCACAAGTTTGGACTCGGGAATAGTTATGATATTGTGGACCACAATGTTTGGGTCAATACCAGACATATTAGTGAGATACAAATAGATAGGATTTGGACTTCAAGACGTAGAACAACATCTGTACCGTAGACTAAAGAGAAAGGCATGCCAATAGTTGAGGAACAAATACTAATGCGATATTCCTATAAGGCAATGAAATGTGCGTGTGTCAATCCTTTCCAGTATCGTAAACCAATTTCATAAGATTTTTGTTTAAGGTTTTTTTGGTTGATTCTGCTTGGTCATTTTTTGAGGATAATAAGGTGAAGAAAAACTAAGTTGAATTCCGAAGGCATCAAAAATTTTCCTCATGTTTTTTTTTTGAATTGTTTTCTATTATCAGTTATGAGGTGCTGAGGGACACCAAAGCGAAAAATGATGTGATGGTTGATGAATTCACATATTTTCTTGGATTTTGTAGAAATGAGAGGTATGGATTCCACCCATTTAGTGTAATATTTATTAGTGGTAATAATCCATTAATGACGTTGGGAAGAATGAGGATTGATCTCCTCGACAAGATCTAAAGCCCATTGGGAGCCTCACCATCTCATTGATAAGTTAGAGGTCCCAGGGAAATAGTGTTCAAGAAAAAAATTAGGAGGAATGGATTCTAGATCCATAGACTTTGTAGGTGAAGGTGGTGAAGTTGGTAAATGGGGTGGGGAATGTTTATCATCCTCAATGAGTTTGACTCAAGCATACTTGGGAGATGGATCAGAAAATTTGTAATATCTAGAGGCAACATGGAAAGGAAAAGGTAGTCAACAAACTGCTTATACCAAAGCTTATGTGGGTCAGTTTAGATGTTTCCTACATGGTTGACATCTCAAATAAGATATGGAGGTGCCTGTAACATTTGTACGGTGACAAATATTTTCAAGTCGTAGGGCGAAGTGGGTATTTGAGAAGCCAGAAAGGCCATGGTATCTTGTTGTCATGTAAATGTGCAATAGGGAAATTGACAATTTCCAAGCACGAAAACGATACCCCTGTGTTAAAAAAATCAAGTCCTATCATTCCAGGACACCACGAGTTTGTTCATTCTATCCCAGTGACCTCCTAATTAACTTCATCCCATCCCCCTAGGTCGACGTAGGAAATTCCATTCATTCCCTCTAGGTGATTTTAGGAATTCATTAAAAATTGTAAGCTACAAGAAGTTGATAGGAAGGGCTAGCATTGGCCTTCCTAGGACTAGAGACAACCCCATGGAGCTGGAGCATAGAATTAAAATCAAAAAATGGATGTGGAAGTTATTTAAATTTCATATGGAACATCATGAAAATTATTCAAGAAGGTTCTAGGTAAGGAATTTGGAGTAGTTATGGCAGTTTCATCAAAGTTGGGGATTTACAGGCCTAGGCAGTGCACATTCCAAAACAACCATTGAGATTCATAAGGTGATTCCAAGAGCTCCGGATGGAGTTAGGAGAAAAAAAAAAATTCTCTAGAAATACAATTTCCAATACCTAAAAAATGGTGAAAGTCATATTTTTCACAACACTTTGGCGCATCAGGTTTGTAAGCAGTTTTTCTCAGGCATATAGTGGAGTACCAAATCATAAATCACTAATTTTTCAGGGATCAAATGGAAGAATAAATACATGATATCCCCATGGCCTT
Source organism: Taxus chinensis (assembly GCA_019776745.2). Taxonomy (NCBI): domain Eukaryota; kingdom Viridiplantae; phylum Streptophyta; class Pinopsida; order Cupressales; family Taxaceae; genus Taxus; species Taxus chinensis. Next base: position 894,131,198 of record CM034150.1, read on the forward strand.
TCGATTTAAAATTCCATTTCAAGTCAGAATCATATAAAAAAATTCCAAATAATGTCCACTCGGGAGCTCAAGTTATCATCGTCACAAGTTGTCCTCTTGGAGCAAGTTTGAGGGCCTTAGCTAAATTTTTAGAGGACACGTGTCAGCTCCAAGATCCTTGTGAGATTTTTTGTCCTCAAATGTCCCTAAGTTTCAGGTACATAAATCCTTGGAAATATGTGCCCAGTCCCCATGTGACCTATGGAGCTCCATACGGCCATCAACATTGTCAGTTCAGCCCCCAGAGTGTAATTTGGAGCTCAAGCTCCCTTGCCGTTGGATCAATCCGGCACATGTCAGCTCTAGGATCGCCATGTAATTTTATGTTCCTCACATCCCTCATATATTCAGGGACATAAATCATTTAAAAATGTTCCCAGCCATCTAGGAGATAGTTTTTTTCACACATGTGACCCGCATCCAGCACCTCGATGATGTTAAAGCTGATTTTTGAGCACTCATTCCCTGTCGTCAGATCAAGCTGACACATGTCACCTTCAAAGCTTACCATAGAAATTGATGTCCCTCATGTCCCTTTGAGGTGAGGAATGAAAGGGATAAAAAAATGTTCCCAGCCCCTTACTATGCAAAAATTTGAAATGATTTAAAGCCGGCTACTTCAGTTGTTTATTGTTGCTTCATTGTCTGCTTCTCAACTACTCGCCAAGTCGTGGCCTTGTTCAAAGAACACCTCCAGTCCACTTGACTCCAGCATTTCCAAAGCTCAAAACCAGTTTCCTTCACAGTCACAATTAAATCCTCAACCCCATGCTAATACACAAGTCTTAGAATAATATTTCATCGAGATAAGAATTAATTGAAATGATGAACAACGAAGAAGAACAATGGAAGATTTTTCGCTAGATTACCATGAAAGTCATCCAATTCAAAGAAATCTTCCATAACCGGTGCACAATAAAAGACAAATCAAGTTTGCCGTACTGATTCATACCTCCTCATTCTTCAAGCTTATTAAGAGGAAATCATATTGGTACCTCTAATGGTTCCCATAAGGATTTGCTCACAGAGAATAAAATTCACATCCGGCTCCATGTAAGGACTCAAATTTGTTCAATTTCCTATCAAACCAGTTATGAAATTGAAGCTAAAAGATTTCATATGAAGCTACCAGAATGAAAAAACCCATAACGAAAATGGATATTTTTTCATGATGAATGAAGACAGAAAAAAGACATCTACAATTTTTTAGCTCCATTAATGGTCGCCATGGCAGCTCCATGCTCGAAGCCACTGCTAGGTGAAAAAATCAGCAAGCTATCTCCCTGCATTCTACTAGGTGAAATCAAGTGAAATTGGGAGGAAATAACCGTGAAAATTGAGCCTAATATAAAATAATATGTTCCATCACAAATAGAGTAATAGAATTCTAGTTTCCAACGAACTAGTAATTTTTCCTATATAGACTCGCTATGTTTGGAAAGTCACCATCAAAAGCGACTATGGAAAAGGCAGTGTGCACTGAAGATATCGATGAAGCCAGACTGATTATCTGAAGCAAAAAATCAGTGACACTGACCACTTACTAAACATAGTAAGTAACATTATATGGGTGCTTACTAAAAGGCACTGAGCTCACCTCAAGAAGTGGTCACTTCTCAGACAGTGTGCGTAGGATTGAGTGAATAATTTCTTCACATGAAGATTTTTAAGAAGAAGGAAGAATCATTTCGTACTAAAAATAATAAGTCTCCCAGTCTGGGAACTTGCTAAAACTAGTTTTGTCACTACTCAAAGCCCCTATTTTGGGTCACAAGGATATCATATGCAGGCTAGTGTTTTTTGTTAGTATTATTCCCATAACCATGAAAATAGTGTATTTAAACACTCATTCCAAAACATATGTGATCCAGATTTGAAGGATTTACTCAAACGACGTTTGAAGCGTTAAAGTTTCATTGCATCAGAGCTTTCCATCAACGAGGATCATCAAAAGTTCATCAGGGGCAACATGTTTTGTCACATCTTCTCTCTCTTCCCACGGCGCAAATTTCTATCTCTAAAAATAGTTCTAATTCCTTCATTGGGGCATGAATGGTTTGTTGACTATGCCTTTAAGTCACCTAAAAGTGACTTTAAGAAGGATAATGTACATTAAGTCACCTTGAAGTTATACACGAAGGGACTTAAGTATTTTGTATGAATATGAATAGTCTAAAGTCTAGAAATAAGGCATATGGAGGGTTATGAGGAAGATGACGAGTCAATTCTTATTCTATAAATTGTAATGCCATTCCCATCTGCAAAGAGTTGGTAATTGATCTTGTCCAACTCAAGAGTGCATTGTACTTAGAGAAAGAAAAGGAGATAGCCCATTTTCTTCTACTCTTTCCAGTCCACTCATCAAATTTCTTCCATTCCCATATTATGTACAAACTTTGATTTAAGCATAGTCAATACAAAAAGAAAGAGATTTCTAGCTTTCTTTGAATAAGGGGTTTCTTGATACTTTCTGATTAAGGTGAAATTCTATTTGGTCTTGTTGCTATTGCCATAGTTTTTTCTTCTCATAAATGCATGTGTTGAAGTTTCTAACTAGTGTGTGTGCAGGAATCATGATTTTCTACCTGACAACATTAGTTCTCCTCATCTCTCTTTCTCACTCCCTCTTTCCTCGCTCTTCAGACATTTTTTAATTCTTCCCTAGCAAGATCAATTGCTAGATTTACTGTAGGGTCCAGTGGACTGCCCCTGTTGGATCCCTAGTCAAAAGACCACCTCAGAAATCCACACTTTTCACTCGTGCATAGCATATACGACAACTGCACCAGTTAAGTAGAGGGACTTAGATTCCTAGAGCATTGACAAGAAATCCATCAATTTGTTCCACCTAGAAATTTTTTCTTGCCAACAGTTTTTGGCAGCCCACCATGGGGCAAATTTAGCAGTATCTGCACCCAAAATACAACCACAAAGGTCCAAAAATTCAAAAAAAAATCAAATATTGAAAAAAGCAAAAAAAAGAGTTCATGAAAATCCGTTGCTGAAAGATACACTGTTGAATTCCTGCACATGACCTTTCATATTCCACAGTTCCCTTTCATGTTCCCACTTGCAAGAAGTTTCCAAAAGTTGGATGAAGGAAGATACACCAAGTTGAGCAGGTCAAGAGGTGTTGTTGATTCCAATTTCAAGGCTTTGAAAAAATCAGCAAGAACGAATTAGAGATAATCCATACTTCTTCTCTCAAGCCTCCTCTCCATCTGGCACTTCAAGTAGTTCACCTGGCAAATCCTATCCAAACTCCTGTTGATACTCTGCCTTTAAATTCTCCCATTTTTCAACCAACATTGAGCATTGAGTTCCCGTGAAAGAAGAAGAATTTGAATAAGAAGCAAGAGCTGAAAGTAGAAGTAGAAACAATGATGGCAGATGAAGAAGAAAGACCTTAACCCATTGTTCCATGGGAAGGAATACAAGCCCGCTTTCTCTTGAACCCCCTCTTGATGATCTACCAATGTGTTTCCGCAAGAAGTTTCCAAAGTTCAAAGGTGACAACACACAACATCCTGAAGAACACATTACTGCCTTCATGACATCATGTGGAATTCTTGGTGTCCAACATGAAGATGCTCACTTATAAGACTGTTCGTGGAGTCCCTCCAAGAAAAAAAAATAGAATGGTTCTACCTCCTATCCTCCTCGATCCATCACTGGTTGGAATGACATCAAGGACTTCCTTCGAGGAAATATTTAAATCAACTGAAGATTGTCAAGACCTCTTGGTGCAGTTGGCTCAAATGAAGAAAGGAGAAAGTGAAACTATGAGAGACTTCGTGGCTTGTTTCGAATGGTTTCTTCGTAGGATACCTGGAAGAAGATTCATCCCTCTCAAAATAATATCAAAAGATTCTTCATAAAATGCTCAATCACTCGGAGGTAGGATTTCTCCTATGAAGAGTTCAACCAAGGAACATTGTAGAAGCACAAAAGATTGGCCATTGAACGTGATGACGATCTCATCCTCTCTGGAAAGATCAAGAATCCTTCAAAGGGTAAAGGCCCAACATCCTGGAGATGAGAGAACTAATCCATCGATACAAAAGTTGGAAAATGAGATGGAATCTTTGAAGAGGGAATTATTTGAACGAGTTTCTTCTCAAAGAAGCAACCAAAATTAGATTTTAGGAGCACCCCAAAGGCTTACCTTAGAGGCCCCACCCATGAATGTAAATTACTAAGATTTCAATGAAAATGAAGAAGAGCTTGAACAAGAAAGTGAAGGTGGTGATTTCCTAGAAAGTGATGAGTTTGAGAACGATACACAAATCAGGTTTTGTGAGTATTATGGAGGTGATGAAGAAGATGAAGAAGATGCACCTAGTTTTTCATGCATGGTATTCACTCATTCTCAGTCTGAGAAAGGATAGCATCTCCCTCCACTACTGTAAAAGAAAAAGAAGAGTTGAATGATCCTCCTATGGAAGAATTCTCCGAAAAATAAAAATCAGTCAAGGATCCCCACTTCCATCTTCCATGGAGTCTGCATTGTTGAAGCCTGATCCTGTAGCAAGTAAGAAGGCTCCCGAAATCCCAAGTAAGTCTTCCAATGTCTCTTCCAATTCTAAATCTAAATCTAAATGCTTCTCCTAAAAAATCTAATGCCTTGAAATCTCCTAGTGTGCCTTTCAAAATACCCTCCATTCCTCAAACATCAAATCCTGCTCCCAAACCTATCCAAATCCAAAATCAGTCCCTTCATCACCATCATCTTGTCCATCATCTGCTCCTTTTGATTTCATAGAATATGCAAACAAAGCTAAAGTCCAAATTACTGAAACTGAATATTTATGGACTCATCCTAAACAATTTGAGAGGTTCCTCTGATATATCAAGAGTGATAGTTTCCCTAACACCCAATGTTGTAACTTCTAGTTCCAAAGGCATGTTACCAAACTCACCTACACCTCCCTCACAAAACATGCTTTCCTTAACTGCATCAAAGACTGATACAAGGTTGATCCTTTCTACATCTCCCTTCTTGTTGGAGAATATGTACTAAAAAATTGCATAATAGATTCTGGTGCCTCAGACAACGTGATGCCTTTGAAGGTCTGCCAAGACTCTCAAACTTACCATGACTCCACCTAGAGTGGCTCTTGTTACTCTTTGGAGTCAAAAGAGGTCCCACTTGTAGGGAAGGTTCAAAGATGCACATGTGTCTCTCACCAGATTTCTAGACAAGAAAGTTTCAACGATGATTTTGGTAGTAGACGTCCCAACCTCATTCGGAATGTTGTTGAGTAGAAGTTTCTACCAAGACTTGGGAGGGAAAATTTAGATGAATTGGTCATCTGCAACCATACCAGTGAAGGGATAAATGGAGAAAATTTCTTCCTGAGAAGAAGATGAGGTACACGGTACGAAAGTCTATGGAAGCCCAGAAGCTAACATTTTGTACCAAGATAGCAGGAAGATGAATCACTTTGTGACAACTGAGGAGGAAGAGGATATTCCCATCTTGATAGGGCCAGACATGCCTTCCCAAAGAGATTTGAATTTTGAATAAGCATTGAGGAGATTCGAGTTACAAGAGGGCAGCCCCAAATTGCTAGTATGATGCAAACCATGAAGGAAGAGGAAATGGTTCTTGATGATTTTCAAGAAGAAAAATCAACTTATATGCTTATCCAAGATGAGGATTTATTCTCATTCCCATTTGGGGATGAAGATGATATCAGTCAGGCCATCTATGGAGAGAAATAGCTCAGCTTCATGATGAGCCCATGAAAGGTTTGAAATAAATGTTTGTACAAGAACTACTTAAGAGCCATAGAAGAAATCGAAGACCCTGAGCTTAGTCTCGAACTCCTGATGCAAGCCATGAATCTAGAAGACAAGCGTGAAGCTGATTTGGAAGCCTTCAACCAATGTGCAAAGGTTGGCCATATTGAGATAAAGCAAGATGAAAAATATGATGTCCTCTTGAGCTAATGATTGATGGATGCAATGATGAAATGGAGATATTTTCTTTCCCATTTGAAGAAGAAGACTCTTTCCATGATGAAGAAATTGAAGAAATAAGTTTCAAGGCCTTTGAAAGATGAAGCTCCTTGTTGATGAAGGAGATAGAATGCAGTGATTCCAAATATGATGAAGTAATCCCTCTAGATAGTTGCCTTGAGCTGCAAAATAAATATTCTTCAAAGGCAAGGCAGTGATTATAATGAGGATCCCTCTGTAGAGATGCAAGAATAACTATGATGAAGCATGTCCATGCAAGAACTATTGGATACAGTAGAAGTTGTTAGAAGACCCAAGATGATTCTTGATCTCTTCACTCATGCCATGGACATACAAGACAAGTATGAGTTTTCCTCCAATCCTTCGTCAGTACTCAAGCACCTCACAGTGGAGTAAAGATAAACGATATAAGTATGAGGTTTCTCATGGAAAAGATGTCAATGAGCATAGACCTGGGAAATAAAAGTAACTCAGAATATTCAAAGTAATTGGAATGAAAATCAGCATTGGGGCACCGATGAGATGCTCTATGGAGAATCAATCTATATGGATAAACATGGAAGGCAACATAGCACAATGAAAACCGATTTCAAAGAGCATGAAGGCAATGGAATTTCCAAGTGCAAGGACCTGAGCATCAATAAGTTCACATAGAATCACTCATACGAAGTACAAAGACAATTGTGAAAGCACTTGGTTTTCATAAATAGGTGAGGAGGGGAGGATAATTTTTGGAACTCAGTCAACCGGCTTCGCAGAAAAATAGCACCATTGCGGTGTTGCCTCACTCAGGGGTAACCTTTTAAGAAATGAAAAGAGTACTTTAGTGGAAGAAGGTTTATTCCTCAATTTGTACCATAGGTGATTTATAGGTGTTTTTCCCTTTCTATTGCGATGTGTCTCCATTCCTTATTGTGTGTGTATTTTCCTTTCTGTGTGTGTGTTTCCTTTTTCGCTCTATCTCTCTCTCTCTCTTGTTGTAAGTTATACATGACTCCGTAGGGCCCAATTGATAAGGCATTGGTCAATATGTTGTAAGTTGATATTCTGGGAGTTCTCATGTCATGTATTCACTGCACTCATTCCATACCATGTCCCCAAGCTAGAGACAATTGTTTTCATGAAAATGTGGAATAAGGAAATTGTGAATTTCTAAGCATGATAACTATACCCCTGTGTTAATTTTTTCAAGTCCTATCATTCTAAGACACCTCGGGTCTTTCCAATTAGTCTAAGTGACCTCACAATTAATGTTATCCCATCCCCATAGGTGACTTAGGAAAGTCCATTACTTCACGTGAGGTGATTTTAGAAGTTCATTAAAAGTTGCAAGCTATAGGTAGCTGTAGGAAGGGCTATTGTTGGCCTTCTTGGGACTGGAACAAGCCCATGGAGTAGAACAGAAAATCCAAACCAGACACGAAGGTGATTCAAACGTCTTGGGAAATTATGTATATGATTCAAGAAGATTCTGGAAGGGATCGGAGAATTTGGGGTAGTTTCACCAAAATTAGGGTTCACAGGCCTAGTTAGTACACGAGCCAAAACAGCCACTGAGCTTCGGAAGCTGATTTTGGAAGCTCCAAACGGAGTTAGGACCAAAAATAAACATATCCAGAAAGATAATTCTAAGCCCTACAAGATGGTGAAATTTTATTTTTCACAACACTTTGGTGCATTAGGTCTGTAGGTAGGTTTTCTCAGGCATAGGTGGAGTACCAAATCAAAACTCTACTTTTTTAGGGATAAAATGGAATAATCAAGACATTAGATCCCCACCATTGGATTTAAAAGTAAATTCAAAATCAGGATCATATAAGTTTTTCTTGAAAATTCCATCGAGAGCTCAAGTTATCATCATCACAAGTTATCCTCTTGGAGTGTGTTCGGGAGTTAGCAAAATTTTGGGAGGACATGTGTCAACTCCAGGAGCCTAGCGGGATTTTATGTCTCCGAAGTCCTTAAGGGTTAGGGACATCAACCTTGGGAAAATTCACCCACCTCCCTTGTTACCTATGGAACCCCATACGAGCATCAGGATTGTCATTTCAACCCCTGGGTGTAATTTGGAGCTCAAATCCCTTCCGTCGTATCTCCGCCACATGTCAACTCCAGGACCGCTGTGGAATTTGACGTCCCTCACATCACTTATAGATCAGGGACATGAAACCTTGAATAATTTTCCTAGTCCTCTAGGAGAGACTTTTGGTCACCCATGTGACCTGCTTCAAGCCCCTTAGTGTTGATTTTATAGCTCTCATTCCTTGCTATCGGATTGCTGCCACATGTCACCTTCTTTCTCACAATGAAAATTGATGTCCCTCACGTCCCTTTGAGGTGAGGGACATCAAGGACATAAAAATGTGCCCAACCCCTTGCTATACATTTTTTGAATGATTTAAATCTGGCACTTAGCCATTATTTCCCCCCATTTCTCCTTCACAACTCATCACCATGCCATGGCCTTGTTCATGTTTTTCCAGACACCTAGTCTGCCATTGCTGATCCAAACCAGCTCTGTCATGGTCACCAAACTCTCCAAACCATGAATACACAACAATATAAGAGAAAAATGGATTGAAATGATGAAGAACGAAGAGAAAATGAATATTTTTCGCTAGATAACTATGAAGTCAGCCAATCAAAAAATATTCATATCTTGCAAAATATAAGTCAGATCGAGATGCCATATTTTATAGACCTCCTCATTTTTCAAGAGAATTAAGACACAAAAAATGAGATGTCAAATGGTGCCCATAATTATTTGTTCCAAAAAATCCCCACTTCATGCACTGTCTCACGTTTGTTGGATTTCCCATTAATTCGGCCATGGAAACGAGATAAAAAATTTCACACAAGCTCCAAATGAAAAACATATTGCAATGGAGTTGTTTTCATCGTGAAAGAAGACAAAAACTAAACCTATAAATTTTGAGCTCCATTAATGGCCGCCATGGAAGCTCCGTGCTCGAATCCACTTCCAGGTGAAAAGTTTAAATTTTATTTCCAAGAATTCTAGAGGGTGAAATCAAGTGAAATTTGGAGGACGTGACCGAAATGATTAGCCAAATCTAAAAATATATGTTTAGTCACAAACCAAGTAGTGGAAGTCTACTTTCTAAAAATAGTAATTTTTCTTATATAGACTCGCTATGTTTGGAAAGTCATCATCAAAAGTGGCTATGGCAAAGGAAATGTGCACTGAAGATATCCAAGAATCCAGAATGATTATCTAGAGTAGAAAACAGTGAAAATGACCATTTACTAAAAATAGTAAGTCCCTTATATGGGTTTTTACTAAAAATAGTAATTCACCCCAAGAAGTGGTCAAAGCAAAGGTAGTGTGTGTAAGTTGAATGAATAACTTTATCACACCAAGATGGTCAAGAAGAAGTACGAATCAAATCTTACTAAAAATATTAAGTCTCCCATCTAGGCACATGCCAAAAATAGTAAGTTACACTCAAAGGGAAGTTCAGGTCACAGGTATATCATACAGAGGCTAGAAGTTATGATCATTGACATAACCATTCAGTAGTGTTTTTAAACACTCATTCCAAAGCATCTGTGAGCTGATTTGAAGGAGTTTCACACAAGTTTGAATATTCCAAGTTTCATCACATCAGAGCTTTCCATCGACGAGGATCATCGGACTTTATCCGGGGCAACATCTTCTCCTCTTCTCTCTCTTCCATCTCCCCAGCTTTCTCTCTCTTCAAATGTTCTAATTCTTTGTTGGGGTTTGCACTTTTTGATATGCCTTTAAGTTACCTAAATGTGACTTTAGAAACATAATGTAAATTAATTCACCTTGATTTTATAAAAGGGACTTAAATATTTGGTAGGAATATGAATTGTCTAAATTTAGAAATAAGTCATATGGTGGGTCATGAGGAAGATGAGGATTTGATTTTATTCTATAAATTGTAAATCCATTCCCATCTCAAATGGTTGGAAATTGATCTTGTAAACTCAAGAGTGCATTGTACTTAGAGAAAGCAAAGGAGATAGCCATTTTCTTCTAATTTCCTCCACTCTCAAATTTCTTCCGTTCCCACACTATGTACAACTTTTGTTTAAGCATTCAATACAAAAAGAAAGAGTTTCTACCTTTATTTGACTAAGGAGTTTCTTGATACTTTAGGATTAATAAATTATATTTGGTCTTGTTGCTATTTGTAGAGTTGTTTCTTCCCATAAATGCATGTGTTGAAATTTATAACTAGTGTGTGTAGGAATTTAATTTTCTACTTGCAACGTTAGTTCACCCATATCATTTCTCACTTCTCTTTCCCGCTCTTCAGGAAAAGTCTTCCCTAGCAAGATATTGCTAGCTTTTTCGCAGGGTCACTAGAGTGCCCCTGTTGGATCCCCGACCGCAAGGCCACCCAGAGAAAACCCACTTTCACTCACGTATCCATATACGATAGCTGCACCGGTGAAGTAGAGGGACTTAGAATCCCAGAGCATTGGTAAGATAACCACAAATTTTTTCACCCGACAAATTTTCTTGCCAACACATCTGCAAACTTATTAGTGGAACGCAGGGTGGTATGAAGTTTATAATTAGTCAAAAGTATGTCAAAATGATGTTTATACTTTTGATGTACCTCGTTATGAAACTGGTATATACCATTAACTTGGTTCACAACTAGTTGAGATTCATGAAATATATTAATTTATTTAACATCTAAGGCTATAACGGCTTGAATACCTAACACGAGTGCTTCATATTCATCAATAATGTTAGTACAATAAAAATATAGTTTGAAAGATACTGACATAGGATCATCATTAAGAGGAATGAGGATAACTCCAGCTCCACCCCCATGCTGACATTTGGAACCATCGAAGAATAAGGTCATTTTGTAAACGGTATTTTCCAAAGAGAGGGTAGTCATGGATTCATCAGGGAAATCAAAGTTAGAGGATTGATTTTCAGAGAGAGGTGCGTTTGCGAGTTGGTCATCAATTATTTTTCCTTTGACATATTTTTGATGGGTGAATTTGAGATCTAGATCTGTAATAATTATGAGCAAACGTGCAACACATTGATGTTGGTATGGATTAGCATACATATAATGTAAGAGGTCAGTATTGGTGACAACCAAGGTTTTGTGGCTAAGTAGGTAATGATGAAGTTTAGTGGCAGTAAAAACTAAGGCAAAACAAATTTTTTCAACGTGAGTATATCTAGTTTCGTAGTCTAAAAGTGTATGACTTATATAATAAACTGATTCTTCCTTGTGTTTCTCACCATGATCAGCGAGCATGGCACCCAAGGAATGATCAATAGTAGAAATATAAAGTTAAAATGATTAGTCATCCTCAGGAGGAATGAGCACAAGTGGTTGGAGGAGGTATTATTTTAAGGCGTCAAAGGCTTTGTGGCATTCATTATCCCATTTAAAGGAGACATCCCTTTTGAGGAGATGATTAAATGGATAGTAGTGGTCAGAAAGCTACAAAATAAAGTGATGAATAGATTGCAACTTGCCTTGCAAACTAAAAAGTTGAAGAATGTTAGTAGGTGGAGGCATTTTGAGAATAACCTTGATTTTAATAGGATGAAATTAAGTGCCACATAAAGAAATGATAAATCCAAGGAGATTTCCAGAGAGAACAACAAAGACATACTTCTTAGGTTGAAGATGAATACCGTACTTGATGAGACGGTCGAAGATGACCTTAAGGAATGTAATGTGTTCGAACTGATGTTTGGATTTGGCAAGAATATCGTCAACGTAATATTTCAATATGCGATGCATAATGTCATGAAATATATAAGTCATAGACCGTTGATATGTAGCACCAACGTTTTTAAGGCAGAAGGGCATGACATGATAGTAGAAGGCCCCCCAAGGAGTGATCAAGGAGGTTTTGTGTTGATCTTCTGGGGTAAGTAATATTTGGTTATAACCCGAGAAAAATTCCATGAGTGATAAAATCTCATGGCCGGTGGTGAGATCAACTAGTTGGTCAATACTAGGTAGGGGAAAGTCATGTTTAAGGAAAGCTAAGTTAAGGTCGTGAAAATATGTGCAAATGCGGAGTCCCCCTATCACTTTTGTGACAAGAACAATGTTAGAGATCCATTGGGGATAATTAATGGGTAGGCTGAAGGAAACCAAATGAAGGTGCTAGAGTTCTTCTTTAACAAGAAGGGAAATATGAGGATGTATTTGTCGTAGCTTCTATTTTACTGGTGTAACATCAGGAACTGTTATGATATTATGGACCACAATTTTTGGGTCAATATCAGACATATCAGCATAGGACCAAGCAAACGTGTTGCTATTATCCTGGAGAAAAGAAGTAACAACTTCTTGTTCAGTAACATCTAAATATTGGCCTTTTTTTAGAATGTACGGGTCGTCCATAGTGTGAATATTGATTTTTATGGTCAATTCATTCAACATGGTTTGTGGCTTAGAAGGTAATGACCAGTGAATATAAGAATCTTCCACACCAAGGTAGGTGAGAATAAACTCATCATCCTAATACTGAACGACGTTAATAAAAGGTGTATCATCATCGATCATGTTAGGATACAAGAAGGGAAGAGAAGAGGGAACCTTTCCATCTCATTGATAAGTTATAGGTCCCAGGGAAATGGTGTTCAAAAAAAAAAAATTATGAGGAATGAAAATTGGATCCATAGACTCTATAGGTGAACATGATGAAGTTGGTGAATGGGGTGGGGAATTTTTATCATCCTTAATGAGTTCAACTCGGGCCTTATTGGGCAATGGATTGGAAAATCCGTTGCCACAATGGTATTTATACTTACGAGTGGTGCATGGGAGGAAACTATGGTATTCTTGTTTGTAGAAACCAAAGCTAAAGCCCTTCCAAGTACAACAATAGAGGAGGTGTGGGAGAAGTGGTGGTTTGTTAGAGATTGAAGGTCAAATGTTAAATGTTCAAGTTTGGGAAGGTTTCTCATGAGAGTAGCTAGAAGTGTCATAGTCCCCTATACATTAAGTTGGTGTGAAGGTTAGGAGGACCGTAAGGGGAAAAACTTTCCTATACGATGGTTAGAGCAGGGATATTGGTGAAGGTTACCATACTCTTGAGGAGTAAGGAATGCGTCGATATTATAAAGGCGATACTCCCCCAGAGTGAGGCATTGAAAAAAACTCTTTTAAGGGGTCAGTAGTTGATATGTGGGTAGCGATGGATGGACGAAGTATTAGATGGTTGGGAAGAAGAAGAATTGGTTGGTTGAGAAATATATGGATTGGATGATGGGTCAACTACAGAAGATGTGGTGGCAGTGGGAATAGACGAGTTATTTTTGGAAGAGGTAGTGAAAAAAATTGGTGGATTGAGGCCATGAGTGAAGGGGAAGTGGTAGCTGGTAGTAGATGCCTTAACTTATATAAGGACATCATTGGGTCGATACAACATGTTACAGGTATTGAATGGTGAAGAGTCAAGGCTAGGATGGTATTGTTTTGTCCATCGTGTTCAAATTTTAAATAGCTAGTATAAGATTGAAGGAACACAACCCACGACTTAGATCCAAGGTTTTGGCCAAGCAATATGCTATAATAGAATTCTCCCTCTAAGACATAGAATAATTTCAGGAATGGTATGTAAAGGCCCACATGAATGATGGAGAATGATGCTACCGAGGAGTGGATGTTATGGACATCGTTAAATGAATGTAACATAAATGAGTTATTTTTCATGCAATTGGAAGGGATGCACATTTTGTTATATGCATGGGAAATAAATGATCTTGATACTGGACATCACCATCAATCATAACATGCGTCAAATACATATATTATCAATGTAAACATGGAAATGAAGAGGGTTGGATCAAGATCATCTGATTAGAGAGGTGTCAATTTCTTCATCATAGAAACTGATTGAGATCGGACTACTTAATGAGTGGAAGTAGGGTGTAGAGGAAGGGGATGAAGTGGTAAGATAGGACAAATGGTGAGGAGTGATAATGGATGCCACAAGAGTAGGATCATTAAGTAAAACCTCAATAGATTGTAGAACCTCAATTAGCGCCTTTCGATGAGACTCAGAGGTTTAGACCAAGGTCATACAAAGATATTTTGAGAGGATACTGGTGCAATTGTTTAATCATTATATAATGGGCCACCCCGTCAGAAATAGGGTATGTGGGTCCACTAGATGGTTGGTTTTTGGTGCGGGTGTACAGATGGGATATTTGGTAAAAGAATGGTGAAGACATGCTCAGTTTGATATTTTATCCTTTCCTTTTTCTTTCTCGGATTGCATGTGGCAATGTTAACCATATTAACCTATGTGGTAAAGGAGAAAGTGAGTCGTGATAGGTGTAGTGACAAGATGGGAAAAAAAATGGTGAATTCATATACTGATTTTGTGAAAATAATGCAGTGCATTGACATTTTAGTGGAGGTTTGGATAGATCTCTTATGTATACCATATTGATCTCAAATGTTTGAGGAGGATAGAAGGGTTATAGATGGGGAGATGAAGGTTGCTGGAGATAGGTAAGGGACGAGGGTGTGTGGTGATAGGTGGAGGTGAAATAGGGTCCTCATCTTATAAGATCATCATTGTCAAAGTATTTATTTGGGAGGACAAAAGTTGGAGAAGAACTAGTCATGTAAGAGCCTTACAGTTTTTCCACATCATGCCTTGACACATGATGGTGAGCATGTAAAAATTTTTGTATCATCAAACCCTTCAGGTTTAGGTTTAATGTGGGTCATAAGATCTATGTTGTGACAATTTGATGATAGAGGTTTCTAAAGGGTTAGCTAAGACGTTGGCATAAGACCCTGCCAATGGATCACAATGTGAAGTAAGTGTTGGTCTAGATGGAAATGTGGGTGATTTTGGTGGGAGAGGCACCACCGGAGGTGGAATCAGAAGGTTGAGTTAGTCTCACAACCTATTTAGTAGGTAGTAAAATTTTAGGTTTAGATTGCACCTTCATGAGTAAAGATGTGAGCAGATGAACTAGTTAGTCGAAGGTGATCTAGGTTTAACTACCTCTTTGGAGTGTAGTGGATTTTTGGACTTTGGTTACACCTTCTTGGGAAAAAGTGAAGGAGAAGTGTGTGATGTAGAAGGGACGGCATATGGATGGAAATGGTATGGGTTAGCCAAGGTGATAATGGAGGAATGTGGAGAAGGCTATGGGAAGAGGAAAGGTGGAAGGTACTAGTTGAAGGGAAGGGAATATCATAGGTAATGATGAGGAGATACTGGAAGTGGTGTAGGTATAGGTGGTAGAAAGGATGAAGGTGACAATGAAAGTGCATAAAATTCATGTAGGTAAATTGGGTGTAACAGATGATCGTGATGATAAGGTGGGTCTATTGGGGTTTTAGTTTACCTAAGGTAGGAAGGATGCTTGGCCAAATTTTATGGGTGGAGCCCTATGATAGATGGAAGTGGTGAAGGTAATAGAGGGGTAGTAGGTAGAAGCTGGTGTGTGTGGCCTAAGATGTTGAGTATTACTATTAGGTGGGGGAATATTCTTCATTCACTAGCTTATGAGGATGTGGCTAAATCTAGTTTGACAGGGGGATGATACTAGGCTTGATGTCAGCATGACTCCCAATGTGGCAATGGGTTTGGACGTGGAAAGGAAAATATAGATGTAGGCAAGGATTTAGGCATTGGAAAAATTTCAGTCGATGGTAAAGTTTTAGGTGTGGGCGAGGGTGATGAAGAAGAGGTTTCTACAACTAACATGGGAATGGTTTTTTTTTGTTATCTAAAACACCTTTAGAAAGATCATGGAAGTATAAAGCAGAAAACATTTGTATATGTGTTGAGAAAGGCAGCTAAAGGTGTCCCCAAATAATGGAAATTAACGACATAATCCAAGCGGTTAACCTAACATGAACACTACACCATTGGAGGGGGGATGATGTTGATTTGGTAGTAATCCTTGTAAAGAATGTCTGTGAGATATGGTAATGGTTGGATTTTGAATCTATGGGTAAAAGAGCCAAGATAAAATCAAGTGGATCCTTGAAAGATCCAATGGAGAATTTGTCTTCGACTAGAAGGGGACACCTGTTAATGGGTCACCCATATGGGTTGGGGAGGATGGCAAGGTAAGGATGAGATAAGGTCTATATTTTGGCATGAGAGGATAAAAAAACATGACTCTCATGTTGGTATGTGAATAGGTAAATAATGCAGGTTGTTCATCAGGTTGAGAGGTGAGTGGGGAAACTGCATTGGTGGATATGGAAGACTTATACGTAGGGTGAAGGGGTAGATAAGGTAGTCTCCTCATATGGGTAGAGGAGAAAATGATGGGGAATCCCTTAATGGGTGAATGAGTATCCTGAAATAATTTTCTCAATAGATGAAGTAGGAGGAAATTGTGCCGAAGGATATGGTAAGATGTCGAAAAGTAGTATGAACCTTATGGATATTACTGTCATTGGATGAGGAATCACTATGGTTTGGTTTAGACAATGGGGTTTTCTTTGGGAATGGATTCCATGAAAATATGAAGATTTTGGTTAGATCCGCTACGTTAGGATTGTCCAAGATGAGATATCCACTTTATCTAACATTTCTTGGATGACATTTTTGGAAAGTGATATAGTTACCGTCGCTGTGAACTCAAATGTGATGGTAATTTGTAGTAATCGTTTTCATTATACCTTGTAGGAACAGGGAAAGAGAGGAGTCAAAACCAGTAAATGGCTTGATTGGTGGAAGGGTAATGGCTCCAACTTTTAAGAAGTTTCTCCAGAACTGGAAGAGTAGGGCTATCCTATGAGAGGGTATACTTTCATTGCTCCCCTTCTTAAACTGAAAGGTCTTGGATGGGGGAGAGGTTAGATGAAGGTTTTGATTGGCTAGATGGATGAGACGGGATGGAATTTCAAAACTAACCACATTGGGTAGATCCCTTTGTCTTTGGAGTAATTATGTATTTTAGGGTTTGGAGGAAGAATAAGTATCATTTTATTTAAATGCAATGTTCTTGTTACACAATTATATCTTCTTTTCTTCAAGGGCACGGATTTCCAGTTTCTCGGGCCATAGTAAATGCCTTGTCGAACATGTGCGAAAGGTTTGAGCCTAGAGAGTTTGGTGATATATGTTTAGCACAAGACGTGGTGAATACAGTTCTATTAAATCATTATCTGAAGTAATTGGAATGTAAGTTGGCTGATTAGGATTCACCAACATGTGATAAAATCTGTGATAGATTCGTCTTCATACTGGCGTGTGGAGTATAATTCAGTCATGGTGAATTTCTTGACAATATTGATAGAAAAGTGGTCATAGAAAAGCCTGAGAAACTTAGTTAAATGAGAGGATATGGAATGTCTAGTTAGAATAACTATACCAATCCAAATAGGGTCTATATTAACGACATTGGAAATGTCTACAAGAGTAACAGCATCATCATGAGCGATCAGGTAGTAGACCCATGTTTAAAAAGACCAAAAGTTTTGTTGCGGGTATTATCTTTGTTATTGAATCCATTGAACTTTAGGCATTTCGCAATGCATAGGGTATGGGTGAATCAGAATGGATAGTGTGAATGGGCTAAAATTTCAAATCTCGTCATATGTCAGAGAGTTACGTGAGCCCGGAGACTAGATGCTTCTAATGTCTACATCTGGTCCATCATCATTTTTATTAGGTCATTGGTAGGCTTGTGATGATTGAGGGGGTAAATACAGGTTGGTATAATGTAGATGGAATTCTAGTCTGTGGTGGTACCATGTACAAAAATTATGATGAAGGGATATGAGAGGGAATCCCAGTATGAGGGGAAGTACCCAGAGTAAGCAGTACAGGAAATAGGTGGTTATTAGTAGTAGGTATACATACGATACAGGTGGATGTAAAGTACCCTCAGTATAGATTAAGTATATGAAATAGGTGGTTTTTGGTAATAGGTATATGTAGGTTGGAGTGGCTGTAAAGACCCTCATAGAGATTAGTGGAAGAGATTGGGGGATAGAGAGAATGAGGTTTTGGAAGGAAGTGTGGGCTGCTGACACCAAAGGTGGGTAGGATGCAATAAGTATATCAGTAGATGGAAGACATGCAGATAGTCCTATAATGAAGGTGGTGGATGTAGGCCTAGTGGTTGTCGTCAGGGGAGACAACTGACGTCAAAGGCGTTCAACAAATGTCATAGGTGTAACAAATATTGATGAGGCAGGGAAAATTTCAGAAACCATAAGTGGTAAGGTGGAAGAAGCTAGAGGCCGATGTTGGTAGTAGATGAAGGAAAAAGTGAGTGTGAGTGTAGGTGGCATGGATACGATGCATGCCATATAGATATGCTTCCTAGATGAGTCACGAGTGTATGAACGGGATAAGTAATATTGTAAAGTAACAGGGTTTTAATTAAGGAGTTTTGTGAACTCCTCATCACCAGTGATACTGATCGGCAATAGGCTAATTGGGATCCATAGATGATAAAATGAAAGGCAATGATGGTCTAGGTGGGAGAAGTTGATGGCTAACATGGAATATGAAGGCATTGAATTGGCTATGATTCAAAACCATGTGACTTATAGTATACTTGGTAATCTGATCTTTGCAGATGACATATGATTACATAGAAGGAATGGATAAAATGGTTCCAGAAGGTGAAAATTGGTCGATGTTTGAATTGAAAATTTAAAACATAGAGACTAACAGCGATGGTTGTGCTAACCAGTGTTCAATAGTAGAGAGTAACCTATGCTATGGTCAGAGGACCGATACCAGTCCTTATGGAAAATCAATTTTTTTTGGTAAATGTGGAAAACAAATGATGAAAATGAAGCAAATTTAGAATTTGACAGTGACTTCAAAGACACGGAGATATGGTGAAGGTATTTGATAAAAATCCCAGAAAGAACAGAAATTTGATGAGTGCTAATTTAGTTAAAAATGATCAAAAACATCAAGAAACCAACAATGGTTCAAGTTAACTGATAACAGTGAGATGAGTAAACTGATTATGGTCATTCGAACTAACACCAGTCACTGTATGAAATTTGTGAAAAGATGGAAAAGAAGTTAATTTGGTAATTTAGATTAAATAAAAGACCAACCCAGAAACCTGAGTATGGCTAATGATTGACCCTAACACACTCAGAAAGATTCGAAATACACCAAATATGATTATGGGGTGTGAAGGGAGAGAATAATGAAGAAAACAAACTCACACGTCAAAAAAAAGATCAAGCAAAAACTAGCAAACACGAAATCCTATTTGGTGGATTTTATGTTTCAGCTTATGCCATTTAGGACTGATTTGTGAATAGAGTAGATTTTTTGGTTTGATAAAGGTACCCTACAAAAATCCAACAACTAAGGATAATTTCAGGTGGAAGTATAAACTAGAATAATCCAAATCAAAACAAAGTATACATACATAACACAACATGTACCATGGTTCACCCAGTGTGGGCTACGTCCACCAAAGATAGATATCTCATATATAATACAACAAGAGTACAAACCAACTCTTTAATACAAGAGTATAACGTATCTCTCCAAGAGTATCTCCTCTCCTCCAGATCTCTAAATGGATGTCCATGAGTACACCACCAGTAGATCTCACATAACCAGGAACTACTACATCTCTAAACTGCTACTAAGGTCTCTGCGGATCTGTAATCATGAACCCTCACATGGGTCTACCATATGTGCAACTATAACTGTGCACCAAGAAGTAAGTATGTCTCTCCATCACTGCATAACCTGTGCAAACATGAAGACAACCTCCTCTACAATATCTAGATCTACACGGATCAAAAATACAATATGATCTCATGGATCTACAATACAAGACTATATCTAAATGGATCTATAATACAAGATCTCACCAACATGTGCATCTACAAGAAGAAACTCTATGTGCTTTGCATACTATGCAAGCCATTACAATGAGACAATAATTATACAAAGGAAATATAGTAGAAGATGTCACCCTCTTCTCACAATTGAGATGTACCTGCTATTTCCTTCTGTCCATCTCCTTTCCATGGAGAATCTGTCTTCATGTAACCTGTTCTTTCTTTCTCTTCTTCTTCTTCTTTGTCTTCATCCTCTCAATCTAGGAGAATTAAGGATCTAATTGGATACTTCTCTTAATTCTAGTTCTAAACCTTAGATTTTATGCTCATATAGTCATTTATAAACTTAGGGCACTTAGCCATGCAATTACATACAATAAATCTACTTTAATGCTAAAAATAAATTTAATTCCTGAGAGTTAATTAAAACTTCATCGCACAGGTAATCATCACCGGTTACTACCTGACTGGTGCCAATTACATCCTGACCTGACTTGACCAGTGCCAGTTACTGCCTGAACCAATAACATGTAAAAGCATGCTTATTGTGAAGCAATCTTGCTCTATAACCTTACAATCTCCCACTTGGAGATAAATTTCTAAACCTATGTACCTGTACCTGTACATCACTGTCCTCTACACATCGTGAAGACCATCTATTCTTTCCTTTAACAATTCTCTCAAAAATAAAACTAGGAAGATCAAACTATCTTCTCAAACCAAGAAGATAAAACCATGAATTACCAAACCTACATGAAGCTATAACTAATTCATGAAAACCGAGGCACAAGCTCCCACTGAATCGTAGCACCATACCAATTGTTGGTATTAGGCAATAAATCCAACCAAGCTCCTTATGCAACCAAGCCATCATGACTAACACACCTGCAAGAGCTCCCACTCAAACTAGATTACTGAGATTCAACTGTAACCATAGCCATACCTACAAAACCAACCATGTTCTCCATCTATCTATCCATGTCTCCATGTAACCACCAATGCAACTGTCCAAAGAAAAATCAAACTAGAATATGCGAAAGCAAAACTAGATCCTGGGTAAAAATAGCGCTGAATGAGTTCTACATGCAACAGTGGGTGATCAATCCACAAACACCTGCATAACTCAAAGAAATCCAAAGACTGCATTCTGCAAATCCAACCCTACATAAACAACTAGCATGTCCAAGACATTCATCTATAGATAACATACCTATCAAGGAGTAACATAGTAACAAGAGGAAATACAAACATCCCTTACTCATGCTCAATACATATAAACTATGCTCATAGGCATCCATGTGCAAATCAAACATTTACATCATCATAGACTCACAAAACTGAATCTATCCACATGTATAAACTCACCTATACATTCATCCATATCATCAGCTCTCCAGAAGCTCCAAGTCTTCCTTTGACTTACTCCAAAAGCTGAATATAAATTTTGTACTCATCAATGTCAATAACAACAAACCATGCTAAACCATGTAACTAGTACCAAGTGCAAATACCAACATGCATGTCATCAACATACTGCACAAACCAACCAAGATGAAAGCAAACCAAGGGCACCATCTAAAAATGGTATATAAAAACTGTTTTCAAACCTGTGACCAAACTGACCACGGTTACCAGATGACCAACCATGGTCAACTCCTGACCAACCATGGTTATACCTAACCGACACCGGTCTCTGTAACTAGCAGACTTTCTCCTTTTTCACCCTTCAAACTTTTAAAACTGCTATATCATCTAAAACCATCTAAATCAACCATCAGCTGCCATCCCTAAGGAATATCTAGACACCACAAAATAATCCAGAAGTGACATCACAAAGCAATAAACTCAATATACCTACATAATTTGTGACTGCCCTCAAAAACCAACTAGTGCCTCTGCCACTATGTATAGTAGCAATCTCGTCTCACTCTGCATGTGCATCATGCATCCAATCCTGTAATTCCAACAACCATGGCTTGCTCCCACTGAACACGAAATACCCTGCACTATCTCTAACACCAAGCTCAAAAGCTAATATGTCAGTGAGAAATAAAACCAGATGAAAGAACATATAAAATGATTCTCTTTCTTATCAAAGAATAATTCTACATCACAAAAGTTTGGAATTCTTGTGAAGTAGGTGAATCAACTTCTTTTCATCATGTGTACTCAACATCTTTCATTATCTGCAACTGTGTCTAACCATGACTTTTCATTGAAGATCTCATCCTTAGACTAGATATCCTTGTCCTCAAGATTCCACACAACTAGGAAATAAAATTCAAACAACAACCAAAACATGGTGTAAATTTGTGCACACTATCCAAACATAATATCAGTTGCTTCAAATGAAAGAAATAAAACATGAATCATATAGAGATAATTGACCCAAAGTCTCACTAGACTAACCAAGCCAACTTCATCCTCTTTCTGATCCAAACATTGAAGTGATCTACACCATCTCTACCATATACACTATGTGTAAGAAAATCAATCCTCCAAACTAGGACATTGAACCAGCCATGCCCTCTTCTACTGTAAGAAACCCTGTGCAAACTTTTTGTCACAGAGATTGACCATGGTTCGCTGAACGATACTAACTACCCTCTATGACCGATGTTGGTTCCCTGATCAACATCGGTGCTGTTGGAACTAACACAATGCCCCAAATTGGCATAGGTCACCAACCATGTGCCTACTTTGACCAAAGCCAATAGTTGTGTTGAGCTAGTCATTTCAAGAAGCACCCATACTTGCACAAAAACTTAACAACAATAATACATGCAATAAAACTGCACCAAGATGAAATACATCACCCTGCCAGCACCAAGATACTCAACCACATCTTCAACTAAAGAACATGTTTCTTTGATGGAAACCTTTTCTTCATTCTGTGCTTCTGTATTCATCTTCTCTTATGAAGCCCATGCATCTAGTTACACCAAAATGATGCATAACTACTCCTTTTCTCATTCTCAGATCTAGATCTACAATCCTGAACATGCATGTGCAACCAAAATAATATAAGCACTGTGATACAAAGATAAAACCATACCTCAATAATTGGATCTATAATTTGACCAACATGCTTGTGCCTCTAAGAATCAAGGACGCCTCAACAAACAAGATACATTCCATGCATCTTCTCAATTCTTCAAATATGTGATTTTCTGTTTAAAACTAGGCTGCCTAGTAACTGACCACGGTTACACTGTAACCAACCACGGTCACCCTACCAATGTTGGTTACCACTTAACTAATGCCGGTCACTGTAATTTCCAGTAACCTTACTCTTCCAACTCCCACTTGAGATTTATTCTCTTCCCATGATCTTCTCATCAAGAAAAACAAACCCTTCTCTCATACACCTGTTAGTCAAACCACTAACAAAACTGAAGCAAAAAATTTCTCTGAAATAACCAAGCTGACCTCACTAACCAAGCTAACCAAGCTCTATTACCAGTTGTTGGGAATTTGGGATTGCGGAATAGTGCTATGATTTAATAATAAAAAAATCATGCACATAGCATCCAAAAAATTCCCTAAAATCTACAGTAGTGGAAGTATAAACTAGAATAATCCAAATCA
This sequence comes from Taxus chinensis, assembly GCA_019776745.2. Classification (NCBI taxonomy): domain Eukaryota; kingdom Viridiplantae; phylum Streptophyta; class Pinopsida; order Cupressales; family Taxaceae; genus Taxus; species Taxus chinensis. The sequence continues at coordinate 894,154,600 of CM034150.1, forward strand.
AAACAAAGTATACATACATAACACAATATGTATCGTGGTTCACCCAGTTTGGGATACGTCCACCAAAGATAGAGATCTCATATATAATACAACAAAAGTAAAAACCAACTCTTCAATACAAGAGTATAACATATCTCTCCAAGAGTATCTCCTCTCCTCCAAATCTCTAAACGGATCTCCATGAGTGCACTACAACTGTGCCTCCAAACACCACCAGCAGATCTCACATAACCAGGAACTACTACATCTTTGAACTACTACCAAGTTCTATGTGGATCTGCAATTAAGACCCCTCACATGGGTCTACCATATGTGCAACTATAACTGTGCACCAAGAAGTAAGTATGTCTCTCCATCACTGCATAACATGTGCAAACATGAAGACAACCTCCTCTACAATATCTAGATCTACATGGATCAAAAATACAATATGATCTCATGGATCTACAATACAAGACTAGATCTAAATGGATCTATAATACAAGATCTCACCAACATTGGATCTACAAGAAGAAACTCTATGTGCTTTGAATACTATGCAAGCCATTACAATGAGACAATAAATATACAAAGGAAATACAGTAGAAGATGTTACCCTCTTCTCACCATTTAGATGTACCTACTATTTCCTTCTGTCCATCTCCTTTCCATGGAGAATCTATCTTCATGTAACCTGTTATTTCTTTCTCTTCTTCTTCTTCTTTGTCTTCATCCTCTCAATCTAGGAGAATTAAGGATCTAATTGAATCCTTCTCTTAATTCTAGTTCTAAACCTTAGATTTTATGCTTATATAGTTGTTTATAAACTTAGGGCACTTAGCCATGCAATTACATCCAATAAATCTACTTTAATGCTAAAAATAGATTTAATTCCAGAGAGTTAATTAAAACTTCATCACACAGGTAACTGTCGCCAGTGACTGCCTGACCGGTGCCAGTTACATCCTGACCTGACCAGCACCGGTTACTACCTGAACTAGTAACATGTAAAAGCATGCTTATTGTGAAGCAATATTAAAATGACATTGAATTTAATTAGAATAGGTGTTTTTTCAGGTTAGACAGGTCTATCAAAGGTTTGGTAAGGGTTTGGGTTTGATTGGTTGATGTATGGGTTGATTTTGGGTGAGTGGGAAGCTTGCTGGTCTAAGACTATTAAATGACGTAGAGATTGATATCGGTCTGGTGACCAATGCCGGTAGGGAGACTAAACTGACGTCGGTCAGGGAATCGATGTCAGTAGGGTCAATAGGTAGTAAATTATTAAAAAGGGGTTTTTAGGCTCTTTGTGATTGCACATAGAGTGAGTGTAGTATGGTTTGGGTTGTAATATGGCTAAGAAGACTTAGAGATACTAAGAGGGAGGTTTAGAATGGTGAATAGGATGGGGATGGTTGAATAGTGGGCTGGTGGGAAGAAGGTGATGTATAAGAAACAGAGGAAATAAAATACTGAAAGAAGCAAGAGATATACAAAAGGAATAAGCAAAAATGACTAAAATCATAGTACTTACTTGATGTCTTGTATATCTTGGGAGTTGGAATGGTTGATGGTTGATCAGAGAAAAAAATCTTGAGTCTAGTGTCGTGGCAGTACGGCCTATGTGCTCCCGTGAGTATTCCAACATTCTGGAAGCAAAATTGGTTACTATTCTTGCACTGTAGTTGTGTGTGCTCATTTTCTGGATGCATGAGGGCTTGAAGATTCGTGCTTTAATTCAATTAGGATCCAATAACTAAATGAGAAAACCATGTAAAGAGATGTGAAATTTTATATAAGGAAACCAATGGCGGTTAGGTGACCAATGTTGATCGAGGGATAATTGATGTCGATTAAGGTGAGAAAGTATAGGTTTATAAAAAATACACAGATCTTCCCAGATTTGTTGTGCTTTCTCATTGACTCCACTTAGGAAAGTGGAGTTCACGTGAGAGAAGGCACGAGGAACTTAGAAAAGGTCCAGTTAGGTTTAGGAAGAAGCCTTAGTTAGTTAGGTCAAGTGGTGACTTAGCACTGAGAGTGGTGACTCAATGCTGAGAGTGATGACTCGGTCATTGTGAGTTAAATGCCCCTTGGAATGGGTCCAGGGTGAGGTGTAATGATGAGGTGGATATGTGAGGATGAAATTAACTTAATTAAAATAATTAAACACATTATTAATGTGAGGATGAATATTAATATGGGATGAAGGGGTCATGATCTGTTAAATCTATTACATTAATTAATTGAAGGGGACCAAGGGGAGTGTGACCCAAATTTTGTGTCTACACAACCCTAAAAAATGACCCAAAGTGATAAATAAAAGTTTAGAAAAGATAACAATTGATGAGGCATTTTAAACATAAGAGAACAAGGGAAAAAGACAGAAGCACCTAAAAGGGACAGTTGCTCCTGGGTGTTCATGTCCCTTACTAGGCGTTAATATTTGGAGATCTCTTAAGACAAAAAATGAAGTATTGAATTGGGTAACATGTTTGGCTATTTCCAAAAGTAATCATTTTCAAAAAAGTAGAGAAAAAAATTACAAAAAGATAAATTTATATCAATGTAAAGAAAAACAAATGTTGTTAATATCAAATTTTCTTGCGAAATAATCATGCATATAATGACATACTAGAGGCGTAATGTAATATTACTAAATGCATAATTTCATTTCTTACATTTGCATCTACTTTATACTGGTGAATGAATATTCAGTAGCATAAAGTAGATAGGAAGTCTATACCTTGTGGAGAGATGAAGGAGGTTGTAATCGATACAGATCGAATCAAAATTGTAAGATTTGTATCATGGAGTCTAAGAGGGGATGAGAACCCTAGGGATGATCTTTCCATGTTGTGGAAATGATACCTTTGTTTATAACTGAATATTGCCTTTGTCTGAGCATTTTGTATTTGAGACTACTCCTTGTTCCATTTGTGTTGCCTTTTTTCAGGATAAGGACAAACCTAAAAAATAAGAAAAGTGTATTCAATGCTCATGATATATGAAATTAAAATTTAACTTAGAGAAATCGTAATATAAATGTGTATGAAAAACAAGTTAATCAAGGATAGAGTACACTTGAATGCCAAGAGAGAAAGGATAGAATGTTCCTGTGTGTTTGTTACCTTAGAGATGGTTGGAAGAGTTGAGAGTGATCAATTCCTTAACTGATGTGAACACTATGAGGATTTAGGCATCCTTCTGTGAGAGGAAGACTATTGAGAGAGCCGTTGGATTTTCCCCCCACCCATTGATGCTTTCCCATAGATAAGTGCCATTGCATATGGTCACCAAGCCAATAGAAACTAGCCATAGATGACACATTATTCCAAGCATATTGTTGTCCCTCCATATGACCTAGGTGCCACTACTTATTTTATACTGGTAGGAAAAAAGTAATTTGAGAAAGAAGAGTAATTAGTTCCTATCCCAAAGTATGAAACATGTCATTGATTTTGTTCCTTTGTTCTGAATAGTATATTGGAGTTGAATATCTATTACTCAAATCTGTGGAAAAATGCCACTAAAAAACTGTTCCAAATAATATATGTTTTTTCCCTAAGACAACCACCCATGTGGGAAAATAACACCTACCTTTCTTGTCTGATATGAGTTCTTATGTCCTTTACTATTTCTGGCTTATGTATGATTTTGAACCATTTTCTTAGCTCATATTTGATCAAATATTTTTCTGTACCATATTGTATTTGGGTTTTAGACTGTTGAGTGGGTGAAATAATTACCTGATGATTTCCCCCACTCATCTAGGGTGCATGAGGTGAATCAATGCGAATGAGGCCCAAATGAAAAAACTTTAAGATGATGTGCACATGTGAAGAAATACTCATGCAGGGGAATATGGTATGCACATAATAACAACCATGGCACATGAAAAACAAATGAGAAGAAATATAGAAAAAAGTTTTAATGACAAAAATCATGACATGATGTAATGAAAATTAGTGAAATACAAATAAACATACCAAGAGAACAACATAGTAGTTGGTGGAAAACATGGGACACCCGCTCAAGACGTCACAAGAAAATCAAGGTCTTCAAGGCCATGCAAACAAGAAATCAAGCAATCATAGGTCATAGCCCACAAACAATGGTAAACAAGTCACAATCAAAGAATACAAGACATAAGAAAGGAAGATAAACATGGTTGGAAGTAATCCTACAAGAAAAATTCTACACATGAATCACCCATTAACATGTTAGAATAATGAATAGTATGTCACATTTTGTATAGTTGAAAGAAATGGAAAATATAGTAGTAGATATTACATTGATAATGCCTGAGTATGAAAAGGTATGGAAGGTATATGCCCCAGGAGCCTCAGTGGGAGTGGTGGATAATAGTGTCAAAAATCATGCATCATGTGATCAGGGATTTTTTTATTGGTGGATATTCGTAATTTGGTGAATATTCCATTTTAGGAAAATTTGAAATGGTGAATTTTTCGGAGCATGTCAGTGACCTGCTCGCCTAAAATTTATAGTATATAATTTTTAGGGGTCAGCTTCACCTACATTTAAAAATATCTCCTATAAAAACCTAGGTGATTCGTCGAGTAGTAACTACTAACTTACTACTAGTTGAGGTATCGACATATCAAGTACCATGAACTTGCAAACTCTAAGAACCAGTACACAGTGCAGATTTGTTTTGAAGTTTGCAGTCGAGTGATAAGGGCTATTTTTTGACGCACGACTTATGTTATTTGATGACAAGAGACAAAGGTTTTTGTTGATGTGTTACAAGAAGATCTTGTTGACACTCGAAAAGGGTTTGGCTGTCGACCCACGACACTATTGTTATTGACGCACGATACTATTTTTGTTGACACATGACACAATATTTCTCTGATGCGCGACAAGGTTATTCTGTTGACACCTGAAAAAGGTTCTTTTGTCGATGCATGACAAGGTTCTTATGTTTATGTGTGGCAAGGGATAGGTTGTTGACACATGAAAATGTTATTGTTGATGCATGACGCTCTTTCTATTTACGCACAACACAGTGTTGCTGACACATGACAGAGTGTTTAAGTGACACATGACAAAGGTTCAACTTATCCATTCGGAACAATGGAAGATGCTAGTGATGAGAAGACCTAAAAAGTAACAAAATATAATCAGAAGTCCATGTTCAAGTATTTTGTAAACTCTGTTGTTACAGATACCACAACCATCAACACCCATACAACTTCCATTGGAATAAATCAAAGTACAGGACTGTGTGGAAAGCATTATTGAAGTGGACATGCATTCTACAAAATATCAACCAAATTACACCTATGATGATACCATGTTAGATCTTGAAGATATTCATGTTGAGATGTTAGAGCTTGAAGATATTCATGTTGAGGTACGAGCATGAGTGCATAAATATATCACACATACAAATACTTAGCAAAATGGAACACAAAAATAAAATGCAAATTCTGGTTCACGAAAGAGGAAACCAGATGATTGTGATAATGCTCAAAATTCTACTCATAAAAGTAAAACATTGAAAACGAACAAGAATATGTGGACACTTGGGAGGACATACAAGTTTGACTGGGCTAGCCAAATTTACTTTTATCGAACCTATACAACCAGCTAATTCAAAATATATCCCATCTGAATGTACATGTATAATATGTACGTGGAAATTAGGAAAGCAACAAAAAATGCAACTGAAGCTGGACAAATTGAAAAACACTATGGAAAACAATATTTGACTGTAACGGGGGAGGATGGCCAGAAAATAAAAACACACAGGTGGAAAATTGAAAAAGAATCCATGCATGTTAAATACACAATAGAGTATGAAGCGGAGCAGAAAATACGTAGACATCTCATGGAAAAGGGGAGGAACGATCACATCGCAAATTGGTAAGATGAATCAATCAAATTTGCATGTTAAACTCATACAGTTCTCTACTTTATTTCACATACTTAAGAAAGGAAGACCGATTTCATATTTCCTTGATTTCAAAGTTTTGTATCAATATAATGGAATGCACAATGTTCCTTAGTCTCATTGGTTAGACAATAGTGCATGGGAAATGGCCAAATGCCTTGTAATGATAGAGAAGGAAGATTTGAAGGAGAGTGTAAAAAATGTAAATTTTATCTCTCTATCAATTGATGAAGTGACAACAGTTGACAACACCTGCATGGGTATGTATCCATATTTATACTTTAGAAAATCATATAAGGACACCACATCTGTTGGGTGTTATGAAAATGGTTGAAAATTGCAATGCCGAAAACCTACATAAAATAGTTATTTCTCATTTGAAAGATATTGTTGGCATGACTGATTATGAAATTGCTATGAAGTTGGTATGCGTTGGAGCAGATAGTGCATCAGTAATGCAGGGTCACCAAAATGGCATGTGTGTTAGATTGTAAACAACAGTGGCCCTTTATATGTTACAATTCTGTACACATAATGAATTTAGCATATAAAATGGTTAACAACTATGAAAATGTTGCTAAAGTAGAAGACCTTATAAGAGAACTGTCATGCCTATATGGAAAACAACCCAAAGCGATTTCGTGAGTTCCAAAAATTTGCAATTGGAATTACATATGGAAAAAAAACTTCTGAAGGATGTTGAGACAAGGTGGATTTCTTTGTATGAGCCTGCATGCATAGTTCATGAGGAGTATCCTTCGTTGGTTGGTTTCGTGTACAAATATCTTCATGATATTGATAGGATGAGGGACTTGTTGTTCCGTTTAAATGATTTGGAGACATTACTTACATTGGTTGGCATTCTTCCAATGTTGTAGGAGATCAATACATTTATGAAGCATGCACATGGGACATTAATCTATATTGTTGATTTTATACGGATGAGAAAAATGGTATGTCAAAATATTGATGTCTTGTATACTTCTCGGGATAGTTTCGATACACCTATTTTTTATAATTGGAAAGTTTTATTAGATCTTAAGAATCCTAGTAACTATTTGAGATTTAATATCCATGATCAAATTTATATCAATGTGAATGGGAGCGACATACCACTACACATTTTGTAAAAACGTCAATATATTATAGGATCAAAGAGAGAAGAAGTTCCTGTGACACGTAATTTATTTGATTTTGTTCTAGTTAAAACAAGAATAAAACTTAGAAAAATTATAGAATCCTTGTCATAAAAAATTAGAGAACGTTTTAACAAAGATAAAATTCTTGAAGCAATGGGTGTGATGAATGCTAATTTTTGGAATACTGAAGGTGCTCGTGCAAAGTTTGTAAGAAAGCTTTTTCCATAAATCCATGGGTACAATAATGGAACATTTCACCAAGACGTCATAGGTCAAGGGTATCGAAATCGAAGGTATATTTAATGTTGATTTACTAAAGTCTCGATCAACACATTTTGCAATGACAATGAGGAACCAATATAAATTATTAGATGAACCTTACGAGAGTGGTGTTATTATAAGGCTCTAGCGAGGAATAGATCAAAGTACTTTGTTAAAAAAAGACATCAGTGAATATTTACGATTATATGAGTTGTGTCAAACAATTATTTTTGGGATTTGTGGAGGATGAAAGGGTTTTTCAGTGCTTTATCTCTTATAAAATCAAAACTGAGAAATAGGTTGGATGAAAATCTGGAAAGTTGCATGAGGTGAACTATGTTTCTTGCTAATCCTTAGAAAACTTTCCTTTTGGCAGAGAAATTGCGCATTGGAATTTCCTTTCCGAAAGAAGAGGTGTAAATAATATAGCTACAAGTAAAAATGTTCTCAACGTTGAGACTGTAATTGGTGTGTCATCAAACTCTGCAGAAGTGAATATCGACTTTGAAGAAGTTATTGATAACGGATTGTTTCAGCTTTAAATAGGTAACCTTGACCTTACTTTTATTGTTTGTCACCTTACATTTTAACTATTGTTATTTATTCAATTTCATATTAATAGATTTTAATATAAATTTTTATAGTTAGACGTAACACAATTGTAACTCTACATATGCAAATATTGACTATGAGGAGGATTTTTAACATATTTTTTTTAGCTCTTGTTATCATTGAAGATGTTACAGGTATATATCCACTCTTAGTCTCTTTCAGACTTCCATACTTCCACTGTCCAGACATGCACAAATTCTTGTTTGCTTTAATTTTCTTTAATATTTATGTCTCTTCCTTCATCCGCTCAATGAATATTTCATCTTTTCTTTATTGAAAATATGGGTTAACATCCATCCAAGGAAGCTCTCACTTCTCGTGACTGACATTGTCAGGCAACTCACCCATCTATATACTAATCCATTTTTCATGTTGAGTTCTCTGGAATCGAAGGTCTTCTAGCTCAATGCGAAGGATGATTTCTCATTTTCCAAATTCCTTCCATATGATTTATCACAACCATCTAGAAGACAAGAGGTACCTAAGTTTGATTTAATTTTCTTTAATCTTTCTATTTCTTCCTTCATCTGCTCAATCAATATTTCATCTTTTCTTTATCGAAAATGTGGGTTGACATCTATCTGAGGAAGCTCACTTTTTGGGGTTGACATTGTCTGGAAACTCACTCATCTATATACTAATCAATTTTTCATGTTGAGTTCTCTGGAATCAAAGGTCATCTAGCTCACTGTGAAGGATGATTTCTCATTTTCCTTCCATATGCTTTGTCACACCCATCTAGAAGACAAGAGGTACTTTAAACCCTATCATAGCTGGAGTTTTTACAATCATGTTTAATTTATTTTGGTATTTACAAAATGCTTTGATGTAGTGTTTGAATTTTTTGGCATGAATATCAAATCACATGTAAAAATTGATCTTCCCAAAGAACATTGCATTTACAAGTAGAGAGATAAAAATATTGAGAAGTTTTAAATTTGAAGAAATATAATACAAATTTCAAATTTTACAAGTAGAGAGAAAAGGATTTGCTATGCCCTTAACCTATTGCTTGTATTAGGATATGAGTAGCCGACTTGTGGCTTACCATATCATTTTATTATATCATTCATACTTTCTCATGCTTAATAGGTCGGCCTTGGTGATGGCCATAGCATATGAATAGTATATATAGGGGATTATAGGTAGTATTTCATTATCATTTGAGCATTTGAGTCTTATTATATGGTTTGGAGGTTGCCCCCTCGAAGCAGCGAAGCTATTCTAATTGCATATTGAGATCATTATTCTAAAATATTGTGTTATTTGGTGTTCTATTGTTGCTCTTAATCTGAATTATACAAGTAATTTCATTACAAGTGGTATCAGAGCTGCGATCTGGGCCGAAATTAGGGCAAAAACCCTAATTTTTTGTTTCCACCACATATTGTGAACCAGAGTGAATTGGGGGGAGATATTTTTACCAGAGTTGTAAAGCATTTCAAGTAATGTTCCCTAAAAAATTCAGACTTTTTTGTTTTATTTTGCAAAATTTATTACAAATTTAGGGTTTTTCATAAAATCACTCCCTAGGGTGCAAATTGTATCGAAACCCTAAACCCTAAGGTTTGACATCATGGCGGGGCCTTCCACAAGAGAAAAAAAGAATCCAGTTACTCCGGGTAAAACCCCAGATAAAGATGGGGTAGTGATTGAAGAGATGGAGTCAGAAGGGGTAAATACCGATTCCTTAACACTAGGGTTTACCTCAGTTGATCATAAGGTGAGCCAACTTGAGTATGAGTTGCGAAATGTACAATTTGAGATGGCCTCTAAAGGAATCATCGGTTGGATGATGTCATGCAACACGTAAAGGGTAGCCAGTATGGCCCAAATCTAGCCCATATCAACCAAGGAGGACCTTCAGTTCAAAATGATGGACAAACTAACCATATTGGATCACTTTTCCAGTCCCATCAGAATCAAACTTATTCGCAACCACGAAACATGATGCTTCAACCCAAGTGGATATGCACAAATTTGATGGTAAGGATCCCCTGAATTGGATAAATCAAATGTAGAACTTCTTTGATGTTACATCAAACACCATCAGGACAAAAGATGACATTGGCATCCCTATATTCTTGAACCTGACCAATTTGTTTGGTATAGTTGGTTATGTGCTTAGAGGCAGAAGAATGGTCTAGGTGTCACTTGGAGAGTTTTTACCGAGGAGTTGCAATTGCACTATAGTTCCAGTGATTTTAGAGAACTACTTTAGTCAAATAGCAAAGTTACGGCAAACAGGATCAGTCAAGGATTATGTGCATCAATTCCAAAACCTTTCCTTAAGGGTGGAGAACATTCTAGAAGAGAATCTAAATGACCTATTTCTTAGGGGTCTTAAGGACCACATCGAGCATGAGGTACGTATATTTTAATCCAATCAAACTTTTTGATTTTCTATTATCATGGCACGTTGTGCAGACGAAAAAGGGCCACCTTTCATTAACACTAGAGACTGTAGTATCTCTTCCCCTTCATTTGCTAGGCCAGATTAGTTTGACTCCTCAACAAATGGAAGAAAAGAGAGAAAAATGATTATGTTTTAACTGTGATAGCAAATATGGACCGGGACATAAATGCGCTAAGAAGAATTTGTTCTATATTCACGGAGGTCAATGAGGATGATGAGGAAGCTAAAATTATAGGAGAGGCTGAGGAACCAGTAGAAGATGAATTTTAGAGGATCACCAACCTACAATTTCTTGCCATGCATTGTCAGGTATTAGTACTCCTCAAACACTCAAGGTTATTGGCTATCTAAAAAAATAGAAGGTGACGGTGTTGATTGACTTGGGGAGTACTCATAACTTCATAAATAGTAAGTTAGCTGCCTTATTTTCAATTGTTTTATTTACCCAGCTCCATAAATGCAAATTATAATTGCGGATGGTGGGACAGTCAAGTGCACAGGAAAGTGTCATAGTATCAAGCTTTCCATGGGAGACTACATGTTAGACTCACCTATGTTTGCTATTTCTATGGGAGGGGCAGATATTGATATTGTCCTATGGAAAATCACAACCTTAGGTACTATCGAGACTAATTTCCATTGTTCATGTGAATTTTCAGAATGGAAGGTCATCTAGCTCAATTGAATGGGATGGTTTCTCAGTCTCCTTCAGATATAGCTCTTAAGATGCACAAGGTTCTTAGAAGACAAGTGGATGGCTTTATAGCTAAGATATTTTCCATAGTACAAAATATAGAGTTTTTACAATGCCACCTGATTTAATTTATTTTGGATTTCAAAAATGTATTTGATTTAGTGTTTAAAGGGACTTTGAGGCAGGGATCATGATCATGCCATTCATTGATTAGGGAGCCAAACACCTAATATTCAGACCATACAAATACCCATATTCACATTTAAAAGTGAGATCGAGAAAATGATATTGAGGAAATGTTGAATGTGCAAGAATCATCAGGCATAGCTAGAGTTCAAATTCTTCACAGTGGTCATGGTACATAAGAAGGATGAATACATTTACTGTGTTCCAAATTCTCTGAGAACTCAACAATTCCAAATTTTCATCAAAGATTATCATTTTCTATTATTCAGTCATTCATGATTTCATGCTAGAATTGCATCTATGTCTAAATCACAAAATTCATCATCATCCGGGGTACTATTCAAATGTCAGGATAACAGAGGAAGATGTCATAAAACTTTCAGGACTATAGGGCTAATGAGTTTTTGGTAATGCCTTTTTCTTACAAATGCACCCTCAACCTTTCAAAGCTTGATGAACACTATTTTTAGGCTGTTTTTAAGGAAATTTGTATTAGTTTTCTTTGATGACATATTGATTTACAGTAAGACATGGGAAGAACACTTACACAAGTGTTAGAAGTTTTGGAGAAACATACTCTGTATGCAAATATGATCTTTTTTACTTGTATTGAAGGTGTCTAAAGTTCATCCTCAGAATTCCAAATTTTCTTAATGGCCATTAGGCATTTAAATCCATCAAAAATCTTCATGGGTCGTCCTAGGACTACATCAGGGTACTACATACAGATTCATCATGCATCCATATGGTATTTTAATAGCAACATCCACATCTACTGCATTGCTAATTAGAAGGATGCCTTCCATTGGAGATGTACCCATTAAATTTTGAGCAGCTGAATTAAGCCATGTGCAGCACCCCTGGACTCCCAGAGTTCTCAAAAACCTTCAAGTAGAGCGAATTTTTTTTACTGTATTAAGATGTCTCTGTCATACCACATTCCAAATTTTATTAAAACATTATCATTTAAATCCATTATCATCATCCATGATTGTGCTTGAAGCTACATCTATGTCCAAATAAAACATCATCCATAATTCTAATCATCATCCCATCTAATGTCATCATCCACATCTAATGTCATCATCATTACAAGTAGAGAGAAAAATATTTTGAGAAGGTTTAAATGTGAAGAAACCTGATACAGAGTTAGAATTTTACAAGTAGAGAGAAGAAGATTTTATTGTATTAAGATGTCTTTGTCATACCACATTCTAAATTTTCTTAAAACAATTATCCATTATCATCATCCATGATTGTGCTTGAAGCTACATCTATGTCCAAATACAATTCATCATCATCCATATCTATTCTAATGTCATCATCCACATCTAATGTCATCATCATTACAAGTAGAGAGAAGAATATTTTGTTGTATTAACTGGAAGAGAAATAATAATTCCTAATGTATAAATCCATTATCATCATCCATGATTATCTATATCATCATTATCATCTATCACTATTATATTCATAACCATCACATCCATATCAAACATAAACACCATATACAATCTGGAATTTCTATATATAAATATAATAAGATATAAAAATCTAGATTGTAACATAATATGTGTAAAAAATGAAATTACATGAAAAGTAAAACCATTGCATCAATGCATCGTATATTCAACTCCAAAAAACTTCAAATTAAAATAAATATTCAAGTTTCATTCTTCAATATATAAAATATTTCAAGTTTCAATTTTTCAAGTTCCCCACACCCACTGGACTAGTCACTATTTACTCAATCATTAAATTTTTCCCCAGACCCACTGGCACTTTCCTTTTCTCAAGTGACCCATTGCCGACTTTCCCCAATGGATTCCCCTCCTATATTCTTTTCTTGAATAATCCCATAACTAATAAGATCCTCCGCAGTAATGTCTAGATTCTTTACGATTGCTTCTTCTTCCTTTGTAGCATCTCCATGGGATGCCAAAGAAGGATCTGCATCTGCCTTTGCTTTGAACAAAATCTCAGGGTCGAAGCCATTCTCTTTAATTATCTGACTTAAGTGTAATGTTTTATTTGTTAACCAAAACAATATTTTCCTTTATCTTTATTGTTGTGGATAAACTAGTTCTTAGCAGTTTCCAAGTGAACTTGGAACACCTTTGCTTGACTCTTTAAATTTTCATATTTCAACTGCAACAAAAATAGTGAGCTCAATTAAACATATTACTAAAATAAGAAATTTTCAAATTAATAAAAAATATTGTTTCAAATTGATAATACTTACAACAACTCTATCTCTTTCGGCATTTGCAATTGCCACCAAATCTTTGTCCTTCGACCATTTGTTGAAATAGACATGGGCTTCAACACTAATATTTTCCAATTTATTTAAAACTTTATCTAAAATATTGTTGTTATATGTGACAGTCCCACCTTTTTCTTGGATGAGTAAGGCATCCATCTTGGCAGGTTGATTTCAGACTGCCACATATAAACTATCCATTTTCCAATGGTTATCATAACGACTTACTGTCTCGTTGATCAATACTTCCACCCTTTGCTCCCATTGTATGAGGTGACTGATATGAGGCATAATAAAATATTTGACATGGGATTTAAAATCATAACCAATTAAGCTCTCCAAAGGAAATGATGGCAAACTGTTCACTATCTGTATCCGAAGAGGATGATGCCAATGGAGAGGTATAGGGGCTTTCAGGTCGAGCAACGTTTGCTGCATATTTTTACATTCAGGTGACATGATCTTATTTGTGATAAAATAAATTAATATTAAAATTGAAATTAAAATATATCAAAGTTAAATAAAGTACATTGAAATAGAAAATTGAAATATACGTGCTGGTATTGAATCATATCACGTGTGTTGAAAATACTTGTTGGGTCATTATTATCAATGCCAAAATAATCTTCATCTAAATTTATATTATTTAAAACTAATTGGCTCATTACACTGGGTCAGCCACTGAGAGAAAGGGTTGGAATTGGAAATGAAGAGGCAATGTTCAGTGTCCTACTAGGGGCCAGAATTGGCAAGCATTTACCAATGGTCTTTTTACCTCAACCTCTTGTGGGAATTTTTAATCATAATGATGTTGTTGGTGGAGGATGTGGTGGGTGGTGCTATTTGAATGGATGGAGAAGGAATTATATGTACTGTAAAGTCTAAGAACAATTAAAAAATCATTACTAAATTATATGAAAAACTATTAAAAACTACACAAAAGCAATAAAATTATACCTTGTTGAGGGGAAACTTGTCGCTATACCAGAGGTGGCCATGTCAGAGTTTGAATTAATTGTGTTGGAGTTGTGGGTGGATGATATAGTGGAGCAGGGTGTTCTAATTACTTCGGTTGAGAATCAAAAATTGAACATGATTGGAACGAGTGAGTTGGTGATGTTTGTTGAGAAGCACGCAGATAGTCCAAATTCCTTGCAAGTGCAACAACTGCATGTAAATTCAATATGGTAAATGGTAAATGTAAACGCCTTTATATTGAATATTAAGGGTATTATGTCTCTGTCGTTTAACTAATACAAAAACTTTGGGGGTTAGGTGATGAGTGAGCTTCCATTTCATATTGGGAATATTATGATGCCTCAACATGTTGTTGGCCTCTTCCTCTTGATGCTTCTTTTTTTCATGGAAGGGCATCAAAAATATTCTCTGTATATGGTAAAGATTCAATCAGAAGTACATAATGTTAGTAGAGAGAAGAATATTTTCCACATAAGTGAAAAATCAAGACAATAACATTAATAATGTTGAAATATAAACTATGAACCTATTGTTTTTCAAATGGAATTGAAAAATTCTTCATTGTGTCATTCGTGCAAGTGGGATTTGGTTCATGTTTTAAATTAAAATGCACCTCATGATAAAGACCAATGAGATAGTTAGTAGAATAAATAACTGGTTTTTTAATAAGTCTTGCATTTGTAATGTCAAATTTTATCTTATTAGATAAAAATGTGCACCAATCAAATTTCCTCTTTGCGATTGATGCAAGAGTGTATACAATAGCCCAATTTGGAATAGCAGTTTGCTGACCCTGTAGAATAATTTTGGCTTGAAAAAAATAAATCATGGCAATAAGAAAGTGGTGTGCAATTCCTTGCGTATCCACACCTCGTCGTGACTTTTTGACATGAGATGCAAAAAATTCATTTGAATTAATATCAAAATAAAAATCTTTCAAATGAAAGCAGGTTACATGTACAATCAACATGGAAACTGAAACAAGATTTGAGGTAAATCTTATCATCTTCAGTGAGGGTTGCTTTTGTTGTTACTACAGGTGAATTTTTAAATAGAAGGCCTGTAAATAGATGGATATCAATTGGATCAAATAGTGAACCTGAATGTATGACCATATTCCAAAGTAATTGTAAAATGAGCACCATCTGTATTAAATAATGAGAGAAGGTAGTTAAGAATATCATGATCTATCTTAAACTGGGGCATGCTAATGAGCCCTATGAATTCACATGCTTTTATAGAATCCTTATATTATTCATTAATTTGTAAAACATTATAAATGTGTAGGCACATCAAGCTCCTATATTGAATCTTTCCCTTGGGTAGGACTTGGGGGGTTACCAATGCCTGGTTAGTTTGATTTGTTGTTGGATCTTGGGCTTGAGAAGCCATGAGTACTTGATTTTGATTAGAGTCTAGAGACATGGAGTTTGTTTTTTGTTTTTCTAGTGTGTTGATGTATGGTACCTGCAGTAGTTAGCACTGAGAGAACGAAGAAAAAAATTGGGATTCGGGAAGTGTGAACGTGAAAATGAGGGGCAATGGGGTATTTATATGACAAAATTAGGGTTTTTTGAGCTACGGGCACATGAAAACGAGCCTTTGTTGTTGTGCATCAAAAAATTCTCATTGATGTGCATTAAAATTAATTTTTGATGTGCGATAACAGGTTTTGTTGACACGCATCAACGAGAATTGTTGATGCACGAAAACAAAGGTTGTTGACACACGACAAAAACCCTTACTGTCGTATGATAACAAGGCTTGTTGACTCATGTCAGCATCCCTTGCTTTTGTGTGACAAAAAAAGGTTGTTGATGCACATAAAAAAACCTCGTTGTCCAATGACAACAAGGGTTGTTGATGCACGTCAACAACCCTTATTGTCGTGTAACAACTATGTGTCAATAAAACCTTATTTTATGTGTATACTTAAATAAAACTTGACTCTAGGCCCTGAATTTCTCTTGAAAAATATAAGGTGAAAATTTTGTTTTGAAACCTATAAAAATTCACCTTTGTGGTGAAAGCAGTTCTAGGTATATTCGCTGGGGATTTTCCACCTCCAATTTACCAGAGGCTTCTTAAAATGAACTCTGCATGTGATAACATGTAGATATCTTGCATGTACCTCAAAGTACCATGTGGATGCACATGTATATATGTAAAGTGATAGAACATATTATGAATCAAGATAAAATAATAGGCTAAATGCAACATTGAATAATATAAGAAAGAAAAGAGACATCCAACCAAGATTTAAGATAATGTTTTTGTATTTTTACGAATATCTGGATGTTTTTGTATTATTAGATTATAAAATAATATGACTAGGGAAAGGAAAAAAGGTTCCCCCCAGTGTATGTGTGAAAAATGAGGTTCATGTAGGTAAGTGTTCCCTCAACAATCACGTTTGAACCTAAAACAAGAGTGTTCCATCAGGTAACAAGGGTAACACAAGAGCTACTATAGAATAATTTCAACATAGTGATTGGAGAACCCTATAGAGTATAACATTCCAACTTCATGAGTAGTAAGTGTAATGCCATAAATAATAAGATTTTTTCTATTAGGAGAAACTAGAATAGGTGGAACATTGGTAAGCAATAAATGTAATTTGGGAAGATAGGAAGCATTACAGTTGTATGTAATAGTAGATATGACTATAAAAGAAACCAAGAACATAAATGTGGAAAGAGGGGTATTGATTTCCCCCATGGATGCAACAAGATGAGGTGTAGCTATAACACATGAGTCATGCATAGAAGTTTGGAAATTAAGAAAATCATGAATCATTATCAAATCAACACACTATGGTTTTACTTGTAGTAGGGAAGTTGCAGTAAGTGATGTAACATTGAATTCATTAAACATAGGGTCATTATAATTTCATTGAGATTTTAAAAAACAAAGTTATTTGAAATCCATGTTCATGGTGACATTGTGAAGGGGGATATGAGTGTCTCTCAACACCTTAGGTATCGTAGATGTAGTAACCATCATAGGGGAAAAATATCTAGATATAGGCAAGTGTGCAATAGTATGCATTAGGGATCGAGCATCATGTGGATGAGAGTGAGAAATAATGGGAGGAGTATCATGGGTGCCAAAAGAAAGTTCATCTTGTAAATCAGTAGCATTGTAGTCCATCACAGGAGGATAATGATGTGTAATGTATGTAGTGATTTTTTATCATGTATGAGAGGGATATAAAAAAGATTATCATTATTAGGTGTAACATTATCATGGAAGAAGGTGGTGTAAGGGCCTTGTGTGATACGACATGGGTAGAAGGGATTTGATGCATAGTATATAACCAAGGATGGCCTAGAAGGATATTATAATTGAGATTATGAGGCATAACCTGACATAGAACATTAAGAGTGATGTCCAAAAGAAAATATATAATTGCACAAAAATAGATGATGAAATCATGAAAAGATAAAGTAATGTCAATACAAAGCAAAACAAGAGTTGTTAATGTCCAATTTTATTTCTTAGGAATCATGAATATAATGACATACTAGAGGTGTAATTTAATAGTGATAAGTGCATAATTTTGTGTCTACATGATGATCATTTATTAGTTTATATGTAGCTCTTATGGTCTATAATAGAACTAATATTACAAAAAAGAAGATATATTAGTTTTTTTATCTTATTTAAATCTAAATGAAGGGGTTAATATATTCCAACATAACATGACACATAGAACACAATATATTACCTAAACTATCTTATCTTTATTCACATATAATATTAACCAAGTACATTATAGTTCTCTGACGAATACTATCTTATACCACCATTATATATAACTCCTATGCTGTATACATTATCTATCTCTTTATAGTCTTCTATACCTTATTTAACTCAAATATCACTCTCATATACTACACTTACAAAAAATTCTACTTTATCTTATAAATACCAATTACATAATTTATAATTATGAAGATATGTTTCTATTAATCATGTCTATTATACACATATAATGTCTTAATTGTTGTCATGAAGTGTCATACATTACTGCACATGTCTAGAAAGGAAGCTTTATGTTGTTTCTTACTATATTTTTTGTCGATGTCCTAATACATTTAGGATATTCCATGATATCTTATATTATTTTCTAACTATGATGAATGAAACTACCAACATTATCCTTATATTTAGCTCTTTGTCTCCTCCTCAAAACTAGCCTTGATGAATAACTCTACTTTGCACTTAAAAAGAAAAAAATATATTCTATTTTCTTTCTTTGTTTTCTCATAGGAAACAAGGAAACCATCAACCCCTTATACCTTAGAAACCTAGCATGAGCTATATTGTGAACCCCTACTAGACATTTCTTACTAGAATTATGGGATAGTGACTTCAATCCAAAATTCGTGTGTGGAAATATTTTAGTTTTTTATGGAAGGATCTTGATATGATAAAATTAGTATTTATCTATATTAATAAAAAAAATTTGTGATAATTTTGTGGATAATAAAGCACATTTTTCATATGCTATTAGGATTAGTTTGTAACTAGGTGTTGGCAATTGATCAATGTTGTGTTAATTTAGTTAGGTGTTCACTTTAGCTTAACTTACTAGTTTAGACTAGTGTAGTTATCATGTTTACTCCACATGTTATAGAGTTTGATCTCATGTGATCATGAGTTGTAACTCAATTTAACAAAGTTATTTAATTTCTATAAGAATTACAACACAACTTATTAATTAATAATTATTTATTAGCCTCACATAAAAATTCTTGGTTTTTAACATTTGGTATTAGAAATAGTGTGCAAGAATTTTATTGAGAGAGGAAAGAGAAAGGAGAGAAGAGGGAAAATATTCCATCTTGAGAATATTTGAAAAAAATTACTTGTAGGTAATTATTTTGGAGGAGCACTAGGCACTCCCCCATTACAATTATTTTTGGTGTGCAAGTTCAAATTTGGGTACAAAAATCTAGGTCATCATAGAGGCTGTAGTGGTTTACCTATGTCGATCCCCTATCAGAGTGGGACACAATAGAGGATTGAGACTGGATAGGATCAAATACAAAAATTATAAATTTGTGTTGAGAGGTGAGATCCAAAAACACTCAAGAGAAGAAAAAACTCTTCATTCATACATGCATAAGCCAACTAGCCAAAAATATGCATACGAGGTTAGATTATATAGTGAGTAATTAGGTCACTCAAAAGAGTAAATAAATCAACTAATAATTAGAAAATGAAATAAAGTAGATTCCCCTAATAACCTATGATTAACCTAAGCAAGATAATTAGACTGTGTAGGTAAAACCACAATGTGGGTAAAATCCTACACCAATAGCCCCCCTTAAGCGTAGCTTAGGTGGGTTGAAAAGAAAGGTAGGTCCTAGATACAAGGCCTGATGAGGTACCCATGTACAATGAAAATATATCATAAAGAAGAGAATAGGAGGGGGCGTCTCCCCCGGCCATATAAAGAGATCTGGGAGAGGAATCAATAGAGGAAAATCAACACAGTGGGAAAAAATTCTCCCAAAAAAAGAGAAAGGAAAATAAGGTAGGAATAGAAATCCCCACTTGAAGCTACAACAACATGTAGCCACCCTATATCTAGAAACGAGCCTCCTGAAGTGACGTTGGATTAGAAGGAGGAGAAGTGAAGAGTGTGGCATGTTTTCCAAAGCCTAGAGTTATATTCCAAGACATAACATCACAGTGTTCTAGATTATGAGACATTTCAAGACAACATTGATATGTTTGTTGATAGGTACATAGATAAGAATTATATGTAGTGAGGAGTGGATCATAAAGTAAAATTGAATGAGTCTGCCAAGTGGCTAATGGAGCCTATCCAAAGTGTGGTTCCTAGATAAGTAACTATGATCCTCATGCAAAGTAGGAGAGCCAACTGCTGCATGAAGGGATGTTGTATCCGAAGTAACATAAAAGGAATATGGAAACAAAACAACAACATAAAAGGAATATGGAAGGTCTTGTAGATGTGTACAAGACTTCCCAATGTTTGATGAGTCTTCAATCAAGGTTCCTTCTCCCTAAAAATTCAAAAAAGTACCAGAGTTAGGTGGATCACGAAATAACTCTTCATGTAGACCTTACTTCTCTAATTACCCAAAGATTTGGAAGGTGACAAGGAGATGAGTCCCCATCGTTATTGTAGTCATCTGTACTAGTAGAGAAGTCTTTACCATCAGAAATTTCCTCTTGATTAGAGATTGAAAGAGTTGATGGATCGTATTGGATTGGAAATTGTGCACCACAATCAAGTTGTACTCTGGTTGAATCGTAATGGCTCCAACGTAATCACAAGAAGAATCAATCAATAACTGAACAATCTTGCATAATAGAACAAATCTTAAACATAGAGAAAGACAACGGAGTGTCTTGGCATGCTCATAAATGAATAGAAGGATTGTACATATAGGGTGCTGAGTAACCCTAGTGCATGACTTAATAGCAAACCCTAAACTTAACCCATGCGAGATGACCCTCCAATATGTGAGGAGGACACATAGGATAACTCACACCAACAAAACCCTTCATCGAAGCTAGGGTAGTAGCTATGATGAGTCAGACTAAAGGAGAAGACACACCTAAACAACTAAGAAAGATGAGTCAATGGGGCCCGACAACTAAAGGCCTGATAAGGTGCCCATATACAAAGACAATCTTCCTAGAAGAAGAAAAAGAAGGACTACATAGCTTGAAGAAGATGAGAAGCTGCAGAAGACCTCACCCCAAGAAGAGACCATAAGTGAAGAAACTTCATCTTAGTGTCACCCCAAGAAGAGACCATAAGTGAAGAAACTTCATCTTAGTGAAGGGCTTGGTAAATAAATCTGCAATCTGATCAGCTGTCTGAATGTACTGAATGTCGATGATGTCATCATGAATAAGCTCTCATAAGAAGTGCATATGGATCTCAATGTGCTTCATCCGCTGATGTTGAACAAGATTTTTGCAAATGGATAGTGCTCGTGTTATCATAGTAGATAATGGTAGGCCGCCGAAGGTGGATGCCAAACTCTGTCAGAATACCCTGTAACCAAATAGCTTCTGTGGCAGTGTTAATTGCTCTTCTGTATTCCACTTCTGTAGATGATATCGCAATTAAATTTTTATTCTTGCTAGACCAACTAATAGGACCCAAACCAAGAGAGAAACTATAGCCAGAAGTCGATTTTTGATGATCTAAGTCACCGGCCCAATCAGAATCTGTGAACTCAATCAAGTCAATATCTACCCCTCCATGATAGTGAATGCCATCAATATAAGTGCCGCAAACATAATGAAGGATCCATTTAGTTACTTTCCAATGCATCTCATGTGGCTCCTGCATGAATCTGGACACGATCCCAACAACATACAATAAATCCAGTCAAGTGTGAGTCAAGTAAATCAAGCTCCCCACCAACTTTCAATAAAGAGTGCCATCAACCAAGGGAGTAGAGCAATCTAAAACCAACTTAACTCTAGAAAGAAAAGGAGTAGGATAAGACTTGCAATCAGACATCTGAAAACAAGCTAGCAAATCAAGAGCATACTTAGGTTGTGAAATCAAAATTCCCAAGTCAGATTGTGAAATCTGAATCCCAAGGAAGTAATGAAGTAGACCTAATTCAGTCATGGAAAACCTTTTGGCCAAGGTGATCTTCACAGAATCAATAATAGAGGAAGAGGTGCCTATGATCAACAAGTCATCAACATATAGAACAAGAATGAGTATGGAGTCATCTTTCCGTAGAATATAAACATTTGGATATGAGTGACACCTAGTAAACCCTGATGTAAGTAAAAAAGAGTCCATTTTGGCATACCAAGCCCGAGGGGCTTGTTTGAGGCCATAAAGAGACTTTTTTTACTTAAAAACGAGGGAGGGATCTTGGACATAACTCAGAGGTTGTTCCATATATATCTCTTCCTCTGGGTAACCATGAAGGAAGGCACTCTTAACATCCATTTGATGGACTTTCCATATGTTTCCGGTGGCAATGGCTAGGGTCAGTCGAATAGAAGTCATCTTCACAACCAAAGAAAAGGTTTCAGTATAATCAAACCCAGCTATCTAGGAGAAAACCTTAGCTACTAATCACACTTTAAAAATTTTGACGTCTCCATCTACTCCATACTTTGTTTGGAACACCCACTTACACTGAACGATTTTTATTCCTTTCAGAAGAGGGGTGAGATCCCAAGTATATTTCTTCATGAGAGAGGAATACTCCTCATCCATGGTAG
The DNA here is from genome assembly GCA_019776745.2 of Taxus chinensis. Lineage (NCBI taxonomy): Eukaryota > Viridiplantae > Streptophyta > Pinopsida > Cupressales > Taxaceae > Taxus > Taxus chinensis. The sequence continues at coordinate 894,177,283 of CM034150.1, forward strand.
AATCCCACTTGGGAATACTAGAAGCCTCCTAGAAAGACTGTGGATCAGAAGTAGAGGAGAAGAAAGAGTGGGGTCCAATGAAATCTGAGTGAGTACGTCTCATAAATGAAGTATCTCCAACTAAATCTCCAGCACTTTGCAGAGATTTCCTAGCCCAAAGGGGACCAGAAGGATCAGGCTTAGAGTCGGAAGATTATTCACTTGAGTGAGAAGGGACATAGTCCTCGTCATCACTATTGTCAAAATCAGAAGACTCAGAGTTCTGATGGTCAAGAGGATCAGGAAGAGGAGCAACGCTCAATAACATCATCATTTGATGAGTAAGAATCTGAATCAGTGAGGTGAAGAACCTTAATAGGTGGATAAGTAGAAGTCGAAGAAGACTCATCTAACTTAACACTTCTCTCGATATATAACTCATGAGAAGTAGGATTCATCAATCGATATCCCTTCACGCCATCTGGATACCCTACAAAGATACAAGGTTTGGATTGTGGTTCCAAGGCCTTGCATTTCTTCTTGGGAATCCGAGCCATAGCCTTGGATCCAAAGACTTGAAAGTGCTCAACATCAGACTTGCATCCAAACTAGGCTTCAAAGGGTGTCATCCCTCTTACTGCCTTGTGTGGAACATGGTTCTGAATGTAATTTTCACAATTCACTGCTTCGGCCCAATACTGTGGAGGAAGAGACTTCGAGTGAATCATACAAGTGGCCATCTCCTTAAGAGTACAGTTCTTTCTTTCTGCGACTCCATTCTGTGAAGGGTTATAAGCAACTATATGCTGCAAAGAGATCCCTTCAGAAGTACAAAAATCCATGAACCTATTGTTTACATATTCACCCCCATTTTTGGTTCGAAGAACCTTGACAAACCGTTCCACTTGTTTCTCAGCAATAGCCTTAAAGTCCTGAAAAATGTTCAAAGACTTCAGACTTAAGCTTAAGAAAATATACCCAAGTATATCGCGAATAGTCATCAATGAAGGTTAGCACATAAAGAGCTCTAGTAAATGAAGGATAAGGAAATGGACCAAAACCATTTTTGTGAACAAGATCCAAAGGATGAGTGGCTCTCCAGGCTTTTCCTTTGTTAAAGTTCATTTCAGGATACTTTGTAAGGGTACAACCCTCACAAATACCCTTAGAAAACTTGATCGCGGGGCAACCCGTTGACCATTTTGTTTTGGCTCAATTGTTCAAGGTAGCGATAATTTAGATGTCTGAAACACTCATACCATAACTTACTAACCTCATTTTCATGAGTGAGCAAGGTAGTGGGCGTAGAATTAGAAGTAAAGTGGGAGAAGGTGTACAGCTGTGAATGGTGATCTGACTTTCCCTCAGCCACTGTAGTGTCATCATTAAGCTCACAAATAATCACCGAGTTAGGACCAAATTCCACTCGCATTCCTTCACCAAGGTGAGTAATTTGGTAAACCGATAGGATATTGGTAGAGAGATTAGGAATACTCAACACTTGGTTAAATGTTGCCCCATCCATCTCTACCGATCCACTACCAGAAACTGACACTGTCGTGTCATTACCCATCATGATTTGGGACATTCCATAAGGTTCGATATTGGAAAACTCAACATGTGAAGAACCCATATGGTGTGAGGCACTAGAATCTATAATCCACGTCGATGAAGGAGCAACTCTTGCTACAAGGGCCTTTCCTTTCTTTTTATCATTTTTAGAACCTTTTGCAGCAAAAGACTCGACCTTCGGAGCACTTTGTTTTATGGATTCAGGAACACTTATTTTATTATTCTCAAGTAAATGAGATAAGTGATAAATCTGTTTCCAAAAATAGCGGTGCTCGTCGTGACTAGACTTATTGTAATAGGAACACAAAAAATTGCTTTTCTGTGCCTTTGGCTCAGAATCGAAGTGTTTGTGTCATTTTTAGGTTTGGTCTTGGTTTCTTTCTTAGGTTGATCCTTTGTTTCTTTCTTCTTTTCAGTATTCTTTCCCTTGCTAGTACTTGCTACAAGGGCATGTGACTTGGACTTGAGATACCCCATTTTAATGAGTTTGTCCTGTTCTTGAATGATTTGGGATGAAAAATAGTCAAAGGAGGGCATAGTCCAAGTATCGCGCAAAGCAGCTTTTGTAGCATAGAAAGTTGACAGGAAGACAAAATATTTGGGACCTAGCTTAGAGAGAATCGAAAAGATCAGTTGAGAATATTTATTCTCTACTTGACATCCTTTTAATAACAATCTAATGTGGACAAATTTTGAGAAGAAAGTTTGTAGGTTTTTAAAGTCACTAGGATTTAACCCTAGTAGTTTGTTTTCTAACTCATGTGCTCTCATGTCATCTAGTTGTCCAAACATCGCATCTAGCATTTTTCACGTAGATTTAGGTGTTTTGGACACCTCAATGTGGAAGAGTAAGTCAGGAGAAACAGACATGCAAAGAAGACCTAAAGCTTCATCACTACGGTTTAACCACTTAGATTTTTTCAGGTTTGTCATCTTGTTCAGTCTCAATTCCCATGGTGACGCGGAATAACCCTTTACCTCTTAGTTTCATTATTATTTTCGATCTCCATTCAAAAAAATTGAACAATGTAAGCACAAGAATTGAAAGTGCATCCATAGTGAGAGAGAGAGAAAGAAATGCAGAAAAGAAACACAACCACACAGGACAATAACAACCCCCCTGCTTTCGGCACTTTATAGTTTAGTGCATTTATTACAATTGGATCCATGTGTGCGGTTTGAAACACTTGGTAACTTGACTTGCAATCAGCATAATAATGCACAAGAGAGGAGACCACAACAGTAATTCATGGAGCACAACAAATAGGACATCGTAAATAAGCACAAGTAAAAAATAAGGAAGGAGGTAAAAGTCAATCTTGGTTGTGAGAAAAAATGTCTCACGTCGTAAATGAAAACCCCCTTGCTGTAGACTATGGCAGATGCACTCACTAGTCGCAAGTAATAATAAGGGTAAAATATAATGATATCAGCTTAAGATTTTGGGTGTGACGACAAATCGTTTGGTATCAGAGCCAAGCAGTTAAGCGCGCTAACCCTAGAGTAGTGTTGAGATGGGTGACCTCTCAGGAAATTCCTAGTGTCACTGCCTCCTAATGTTGTTGGGATTGATTGGGTGTATACCTGTCTCCATTGTGTGGGAAGGTATTGGCGTAGCAGCTGTTTAACACAATGAGATCCCTCTACACCATCAGTTCGAAATTTTGGTATGACGGCAAGTCGTGTAGCTCTAATACCAGGAAGTTAAGCATGCTAGCCCAAGAGTAGTGTTAGGATGGGTGACCTCTCAAGAAATTCCTGGTGTCACTTCCTCCTAATGTTGTTGTGCCTGATTGGGTGTATACCCAGCTCCATCGTGCGAGAGGGTATTGGCATAGCAACTGATTAACATGATGAGATCCCTCTCCACCATAAGTTCGAGCTTTTGGTGTGACGAAAATTCGTGTAGCTCTGATACCATGAAAGAGTTGATGGATTGTATCAGAAACTATGCACCACAATCAAGTTGCACTCTGGTTGAATCGTAATGGCTCCAACATAATCACAAGAAGAATTGATCAATAACTGAACACTCTTGCATAACAGAACAAAGCTTGCACATAGAGAAATATAGCAGAGTGTCTTGGCATGCTCATAAATGAATAGAAGGAGAGTACATATAGGGTGCTGAGTAACCCTAGTGCATGAATCAATAGCAAACCTTAAACCTAACCCTAAACTTAACCCATGTGCGATGACCCTCCAATATGTAAGGAGGACACATAGGATAACTCACACCAATAGAGATGACATCAAGTTCAGGTAATCCAAAGAAGAATCTAGAGGGACAAAGTGAGAGAAGGAATACAACCATGTTTGATGATCAACTACACCCACTTCAATGATAGCGTCAATGTGTAACTCTCTGACATACACTAAATCTGGAGTGAACTCAACACACAATCCCTGACCAAGGTGAGTAATTTGGTAGAATGATAGGAGATTAGTTATAAATGAGGGTGTTGGTGCTCATTTTGAGATCATACCTTGATTTCTAAATGCTCCCCTCGAAATCTTTATCCTATTTTTCAAGACCTATTTTGTACAATTTTTACCATTCTAGATAAATAACCATCGAACCAGTTTCCCGTGTGACCAAATAAACCCATACTAAGTAATGATATATTTATGAAAACATATTATTGGGTAATGACTACTCAAAATATGGGGTAATCACGATCCTCTGATTAATTGTAACCATATCTGAAACTCAAATGAATCATTCATGAGCACATATAATTCCATCGAATGAAAATTCCTATTTTTACTCTACGTTCTACCCATATGTAAAATGCAAGTTATTCCCCACCGCCCGATGACGTGGTGTTCTCTGGGATAATTTCGTTATGGAGGAACATATTTTCTTGTTCACGGTATTATATGGAAATGCAAAATGTAAAAATAAGTGTGGGACCCGGCATAGGAATATTCTCAAGGTAGTTATACAAAAGTGCACTTTTACAATACGCATGTAGAAATGTAAAGTGTAATCTACATCCCACCCCCCGAAAGGAACACGTGTCATTAGGACAAAGAGCTTCTCCGTATCAGACATCTCAAAAAATATTGCATTTTGTAGTTTTGCACCTCAAGGATAAAAACAAACTGCGGTCAAACCTTCAAGGCTCGACACAGGACACATAATGTCATAAAAATTCAATATCCAACGAATTGGTCAGATTTTTAATTTTACATTCTTATAGTTATGATAAAAAACGCAAAAATCCTCCTAAGTTTTGAATCCTTCCAAGGGGAGACATGTGGAAGGTTCTCGTTTAAACAAATAAAAAGTGGGATCAAACGGTGGAAGTTGAACACATTTATGGCTACCACCATTAATGCCACTCAAACTAATGAGTAAAGTTTTAAATTTTTGTTGAATGTTTCAACATCCACACTTCTAGATAAAGATTTTAAGAATTCCAAAGCCCTAAGATTATGATTTTACACCGCGAAAAGACAAAAATTGATTGTAGAGATTTGTGTATGAAGGAATCCAAAGAGTTAAGTGTACCTATGCAACCTGAGTGATAAAGAAAATCACAAGTATGGGTAAGTCCCCTTGAATATTGGACTGTTGCATAAAGTTTAAGGGTTTCCTCTGGTTTTATTTCTTCTCCCATGCCTAGTTATTTTTGTAAAGCTCCATATTGCCACAAGTAAAGAACCACCCATAGTTTGTAAAAAAAATGAGGATAATGGAGGTTGGAACCCATGTTACTTCACACATCACAAGTAACTTAGATGAAATGATAGACACTAACCTATTAAATGATGACCTATCTAATTTTTTGCAAATACTGTGTGCCCCTAAAAGAAGTGAGTACATGGCAGAAATCAACACCAATAATATTGCTTTAGATGTTTCCTTCCCATCTTATGAACATTTTCCTGAATTGGTATGGATTTGTGCTAAAAATTATGACCCAATGAATAAGTAGGTTCTAGATGGAAGTGGTGAAAGGGTTCTTTCCTTAGCACATGAGGCATTTTAGTTGATATTAGGTTTAAATTAGGTTGAAAATCCAAATTTTTTTGACACACATAAGGCATTAAATCTCTACAATGTTGAACGTAACGAGTATTCCAAGATTATGAATACCCATTAGTTGTTAGAAAACAAAGGATCATATACCAGAATCCAAAAGAAGCTACTCAGATCAGAGTTTTTTTTGGAGAGGTTGAGGACATCATAACTCTACTAAGTAATATTTATGGTTTGAAATCAGTTTATGGCTTCCATGATTGGACGTGTGCTTACATAAGGATAATTTTGGATAGCACTGAGAGAATGTTTTGGGATCCCTTTAGAGCCACATCTATTCCTGACCAAATCTTTAAAATGGATGTGAAGATTAGAGAAGGCATCACTTTAAACTGTGAATTTTATATGATGTTATATCTAATTTAAAATATTCCATATTGAAAGAACTTCCCTTGTATCCCAAGAATGAGGACTTTCAATACTCATAAGGTATATGATGTTTACCCCCAGTTAAACGTAGATAATTGGAAAGGGAACTTTAGAAAGATAAATGATGCATTTTGTACACCAATTTCATATGCCTTTTCAGGCCAGAATGGGAGTAGCACAAGATATCTATAAAGGCTAATAGAATGATAAAAGGATATGGATGCTACTTTATCCAATATAGTTTCTTCACTTATATAAGGGTAACTGGTTATGAGGGAAAACCATTCATGGTTACCAGGTACTTAGATTATAAGTGTGCACTCTTGGAAATATTAAGATAATTGGCAGAAGAGCACAAATTAATTGTAGGAAAGTACAAGACAAATATCAAGTTTCCTATTAAAATAGGAAGATAATCTTTCCCAATTGTTGCAAAAGATAAACTCTTGGAGGATGAAATGAACATATTTGAATTGAAAAATTCCAACCTAGACCAAAGTATGATATCAGATGGGTTGTGCGTTCAATATTAGGGAACACATATGAACATGAGCCCCATTATGAAGATTATTAGATGGGACCACAAAGATGAAGAAGAGGCCAGGTTGAGAGATTATTCTAGAATGACCCTTAGACAAATCATTGACTACAAGATTGCAGTTGTACCCATAAGGTTTGGATGATGATAGAAAAACCATAAGTTAGTATTATCATGAGATGAAGCTATAATCATAACCAATTGCACCATTGAACTGGAATGAAATAGAGTCAACTATCCTACATACAAGGAAAACACATGTAATAAGAAGTACATTATCATGGTTAATAAAGAAAGGGTTGGATTTATATTTATATAATACTAAAGTATTAAAAGAATACAGGGATACATGGATCCTAGAAGAAGATATCCATTCATTGAGGGAGGGAGATGACCAAATGGATCCATTTAAAGGGAATGGCCCTCAGCTTCCAACCAAGGAACCAACTACTGGGATCATTAAATAATGGACTGTAGCTACGAGGAAAAAAAGAACTCCCATGTTTGTCTTGACCCAAAAAGCTGAGGAAATGCTCATAAAAACTATGAAGGATGCCCCTAGTCCACATACAAACAATCTCATTACAAGTCAAGGGGGTAGGTATATAAAAACCCATAAATCTAGTAATAATTTTTCCTAGGTCATCAAGTATAGGTAAAAGGATGAGAGGAATCTTGCTAAATATTGACCTAAAACTCCAAGCTCCAAAGTATTGAGGAGGAAGGAAAGAACGATCTCAAATATTTTGAGAGAGTTAAAAAAGGCCAGGGTTATACCTCCTTGAGTGAGAGATACAAGAACCTTATAAACAAAGAGTATCCCAATTATGAAGGAACATAAGCACAAGAGTAAATAACTTGAGATTATTGACCTAATCCCTTTGAGTGAGACTCAACATGATCTCATTATAACATTGGAAAAATAGATAGTCATGTCACAACTTGAGGTGGTTAATCTCATCACATCATCCACACTACAAGAATCTTCTGTTACAACATCATGTCCTACAGATTTAGTGCCCACTCTATCCATAGAATAAGAGATAGATGATATTCATATGGATAGTTAGTCCATGGAAATTCTAAGAGAACGTAAACAAGAAGAATTGAAAGAAAACTCAATACACTTCACAAATAGAAGGGAAAGAGTCTATTATGGCCACTACACATCAAGAAGAGGCAATTACATCAATTGAAGTGATAGATGTGGATGAAGGAGAAGAAACTCATGCACCATGTTTTACTAATTTATTGCTTGGGTTGGCTATGGTAAAAGAAGAAGGTGCTACCTCAATGGAAGCCCCATTTCTAGAGACTCCAAAATTATAGGATGGTGAGACAAGTATGGTAATCTAAGATGTACAAGTTGGAGCTGCATTTCCAATATTTAGAGAAGAACCAATACATCAAATAATTACAAGAGAATCATCAAAATAAAAAAATTATTTCCATAGGGAATCAACTTCAGTAAGCAGGCATTGCAGTGATAGAGAAAACATGTAAAATTGTAATCCCTACAAAATAAATATTGAGAGAAGCTATTGAGGCAGTTGTCAGTTTAGTAGAAGCTAAGGAAAAGGAAGATACACTAGCTGGTGATAAGGTCCAATAGTTAGTCACTGTAGTAAATGTAACCAAGGGACTTGAAGTTGAAAAGAAAAAAGTAGAGTAGGAAGGAACAAGTACTTTGTATGTTGAAAAAAAGGAATAAACAATGGAAATTGAAGTCCCACATATAACAATATGAATTCCAAAAATACCTCAAGCTACTTCCAAGGAAATAGTAGTATTATTTAACCCAACATAACATACACCGCAAGAATCAAGCGGGGGAAATTTCCCCATGGTAGGATTGTTGGGAATAATCCTCCCAAGGAAAAAAAAGGAAGTGATTCAAGTGGAAAATGTTAACATTAAGAATATTATATTTTCTAAACCCACCAGAGCTCCCAAGATGGATAAATTTTTATCAAATAATCATGTTGATCATTAGGGTTTCAGAACATTGGAGGTGGCTACCCCACAAGGAAAAAAAATTGAAGACGGAGGTTATAATGAGTGACTGCCAAGTCACACACATTCCACTAGGGAATCCAACTACAGAGAACTTAAAATAAGATGCTACAATGGATCTTGGAGGCCTAATATACAATATTGAAAAAGATAAGGAAAAAAAGAAATAACTAAAGGAAAAAATTAAAATATTGTTAACTTATCCACAAAAGTTGATACAACCCTATGTATAAGGACAAGAGATCTCTACTGCAATAACACTAGAAGTTTTAAATGTAGCTGATAGGTCTAGGGAAATAATTGGTGGTGTTGAAATATGGAAAGAAAGATTGTCTGAATAGGGGAGAAAGATCATAGAGGACACTGTGAAATGCTATAATCAATTGTCTGAATGATTTGATGATGCAAAGGATCAAAAGGGAACATGTGAGGATGAATTGCACTATTGGGAATGGATCCTTCCCAAACTTAAAGAATTAACTTAATCGGATGATCAAATGGTGGAGAAAGAAAGAATTATCCCACATGAAGAAAAAGGAGTACAACATACTTATGAGGGATCCCTAAAGCTAAGAATGAAAAATCTAAATCAGGTTATTGAAAGGCCCATCCTAAAAAGAGACATGATGCAGGAGCATCAAGTGCTAAAGTGTAATAATGTCATATGAGACCATTAGAGCATGCTAGTCTAGGTGTGTTAAGGTTGAATGTGTTATAAAATTTTGAATAAGTTCTTGTAAGAGGTTTTATGAGTGAATTTGACTTAGTAAAAGAGTAATATAGGTAAATAGAGTTATGTCATCTTATTCTAGCTGTCATGTATGGACTATATGAGTGTATTAGGGTGATATACATATGATTTCTATGATAAGAAGGTTGTTGAGTCTTCTTAGGAGTTGTTGAGTTAGTTTAGGAGTTATTTTAGGAGTCTATATTTAGTCAATATACACCTATTCATAGGTGATTCAAAGGTAATGATGAAGAACAATGGTTCTTTAGGTTGAAGAATGAAAATTAAACAATTCATGATGATTTGAAGTTGTATTATACCTCTGTTTGAAGGGAATTTAGCATGTTTTCAATGGACTGTGATGAAAACCTTGCCTAGATAGTGAGGTAAAAAAACCCTCAATCCTATTTATATGCATTATTTCTCTTAACTGTTAACATGGAAAGGTCCTACAGGTGACAAGGAAGGTATTCATAATTTTTATGAGTTTTGAAATTGCAAGATTTGATTGTTATATCCAATTGTAGGCTCTCGGGCTTGAATTAGGGCCTTACGTAGCTTTTGATGGAACCGATGAAACGAGCTAGAAATTTCAAATTACTCTCTGCCTTTATGTGAATTATAATTCCTCAAATTTTCATTGTGATTGGTTAAGTATAGGGGGAGACGTCTCTAACAAAATTTTTGAGTAAACCTGGTAAAAACACTGTGCACAAAAATGTTAAGGGAAATAGAGAGTTGTCATTGATGTTTGATTGTTATGGCCCTAGATTGTGTATAGAGGTGGTATTATATCCAATTTAAGAGTTTTGAATAATACCATAGGTAAATTCATGAGTTAAATGCCATCATTTTAACAAAATATTGACTATGCAGACTGTATTAAGAGCACTCAAAGGGTTACAACAAGTTGTGAATTTGGAATAGCTAAGAACCAATATATAAAATATTATGGAAACCTAAATTATGATGAAGAATGCTAATAGAACATGGATATAGGGTATGAGAGCCTTCCAATTGCATTCAAGCCTTGAATTGGACTATACGAAGGCTATATGTAGCTTGGGGTACAGTATCAAGGAGAAATTTGGAGATTTGTTGCTAGAAAAAAAAAGGGAGTTCAAATATTTATGTTGATAAATTTCAAATGTACAACAAAGTATAAATGATTCCATGCATTTATTTACAATATACCTCATTATATAGTAAGCATGGTTAAGAGAAATTAAGTGGTATATGTGCTAGGATTGATTTTGGGAAGTGAAACAGTCTTTGCATGTGATAATAGAGGTCTTGAACATGTGTATGCCATTGAATTCAATGACTATAACTTTTCAAGATGAGAAATTGTAACCTATACACCTAAGGACCACCTTGGAATGAGTTTATGAACCAAATCTGTACCTAGTACTATGTTAGGAAATAAGGGATAAAATATGTGGAATAATCCCTCACAAAATTGCAACAGTAGAAACTAATATGCAGAAAATATTACAGATCTCAAATAAAAGTGTAGAATAAAATAACACAACACAAAGAGAAAATATTTAATGTGGTTCACCCCAATTTGGGCCATGCCCACAAAGAATCACTAGCTCAGATTTTATTACAAGCCACCGCTCTCTTAATACAATACCCAAATCCATTCGAATCTATGCTCAACAAACTCTACAAAATTCACAGCCGAATTCAAAACACATCTACAATGTTTTTATTATATCTACCATATGAAAAAAACCATATAAATAGACAACTGCTTAAGTATTTTTACAAAAATATGGGTATCAAAACCATGGGCAAAAACCATCCCATAAGCCTCTGGGACAAAATCCCACACATATGAGAAAAACACGTTTCCTGGTACATTACCACCTCTTAGTGTACAGTCTTCAACATAGTATACATGAAAAGTGTACACTACTCTTAGTGTACAGTCTTCAACACTTTCACACATGAAAACAGGCTCCACAACCTAACAAGCTCCCACTTGGAGACTAGTTTTCCTCTGAGCAAGCTTCTCAACCCTTCACTAGTTTCTGTGAAGACCAACCAAAGCTGAACACAAGCTTCAGTTTTTCCCTTGTGACCACCTTGGTCATCATGTCTGTAGGATTCTGACTGGTATGAATTTTCTCCAGCTTCAACTTCTCTTCCTCCAAAGCTGTCCTGATGAAATGGTACCCTAACTGTATATGCTTCATCCTAGAGTGTAAAGAAGAGTTCTTAGCTAGGTGTATAACACTCTAACTATCACTATGCAACTTTTCTTCCTCCTTCTTATGCCCTCAAATCCTCAAGTAATTGTTATAACCAAATCATTTCCTTGCTTGCCTTCTGTGGCAGCAACATACTCAACCTCCGTAGTTGACAAAGCCACCAACTTCTGTAGTCATGAAATCCAGCTTACTGTTGTTCCACCTACAGTGTAAACATAACCTGTTGTGCTCCTCTTACTGTCTACATCTCCAGCCATATCTAAATCTACATAACCACACAAAGTGGTGTTTGATCCACTGTAGTACAAAACTATCCCTATGGTCTCTCACAAATACCAAAGGATCCACTTTACTGCCTACCAGTGATCTCTACCTGGATCACTCATAAATCTACTCACCACTCCCACTACATGGGCAATATCAAGCCTAGTGCACACCATGGCATACATCAAACTACCAATCGCTAATGAGTAAGGTACCTTGTACATCTGGTTTCGCTCCTGCTCTGTCTTAGAACACTGTTCCTTTGATAACTTGAAATGGCCTACCAAAGGAGTCCCAAACCAGTTTAGTATCCTACATGTTAAACCTCTCTAAGACCTTCTTAATGTAATCTTCCTGAGATAAAGTCAACTTCCATTCCTTTATATCCCAAGATATTCTCATACCAAGGAATTATTTGGTTGCCCCCAAATCCTTCATAGAAAAGGATTCACTTAGTTATTTCTTGAGTACTTTTATTTCTAACATGTTTTTACTTGAAACCAACATGTCATCTACATACAGACAAAGGATAATATAACTGCCATCCTCAAATTTCTTTATATACATGCAATGGTCAGAATGACATCTAATATAACCTTGCTTCATCATGAAGCTATAAAATTTCTTATACCATTAACATGGAGCTTATTTCAAGCCATACAAGCTCTTCTTTAGTTTGCACACCATCTCCTCTTTACCTTTTACCTCATAGCTCTCTGGCTGCTGCATATATAGTTCCTCCTCCAAATCACCATGGAGAAATGCAGTCTTTACATCAAGTTTTTCTAAGTGCAAGTCTTTTACTGCAACTATTCCTAGAACAATTCTAATAGAAGTCATTTTTACTACAGGAGAAAAAATATTATCAAAATCTATACCTTTTTTTTTTGTGTAAACCCCTTGACCACCAACTGGGCCTTGTATCTTTTCTTGCCTCCTTCTTCCTCTTTCACTTTGAACACCCACTTGTTCTGTAATGCTCTTTTGCCTTTAGGTAGCTTTACTAAATCCCATGTCTGGTTCTCCATGAGATCCTGATGCTCCTCATCCATGACTTGCTGTCACTTCTTCCTGGCATCTACCTCCATTTGCTTCATCAAAGCTCTCTGGCTCTCCACTATCAGTGAGTAATAAATAATAAAGAGAAGGAGAAAAAAGTTCAGGTTCTCTTCTTACCCTAGAATACCTCCTTAATATAGGAAGTTTGGGGTTCTTGTTGAGGGGGTTCTTGAACTGATTCATGTTTCACTTTCCCATCTGGGGAATATACTCTACCGCTGCATATTCCTTCTTGGATTATTCCCTATTTTCCTACAACTATTGTTTATACATGACTTTTTCATTAAAGACCACATCCTTAAATCAAATGATTTTCTTGTCCTTAATACTCCAACATTTATATCCAAATTCATCACCACCATAACCAATGAAAGTACACTTTTCTGATTTAGCCTCTAGCTTGGTCATATCATCCTTTTCTATATGAACAAACACCTCACATGCAAAGAATCTAAGAAATGAATAATCAACTTTTTTACCATACCAAGCCTCCTCAGGTATGCCTCCATCCAAGGCACTTGAGGGTCCTCTATTTATCAAGTACATAGTTGTCGCTCACTGCTTCTACCTAAAAAGAAAGAGGCAGTCTTGCATGTAACCTCATGCTCCTAGCACGTTCCATTATTGTTTTGTTCATCCTTTCTAACACCCCATTATGCTACGGAGTTACTGGAACCATATTTTTCCTATGGATTCCATTTATTAGAACAGTAATAATCAAATTCATTGCTACAATACTCCCCTCCATTATCTGACCTGAGACATTTTAGCTTAAGACCTGTTTCATTCTCTACCAAGGCTTTCCATTTAACAAAAGTGTCAAATACATCATATTTGTTTCTAATACAATAAACCCAAACTTTCCTTGTTACATCATCAATAAAAGTAACATAATAACTTAAACCCCCAAGAGATGATACTTGAGATGGCCCCCACACATCAGAATGCACCAGCTCTAACTTACTCTCTTTCTTTGTACGTCCAACCTTGAGAAACCTTACTCACTTCTGTTTCCCATATATGCAGTCCTCACAGAACTCCAAACCTATTTCTGTATATCTGGGAAAATCCTTCTTTATGATCTCCATGCCCTTATGGCTCATATGACTGAGCCTATAGTGCCATAATGTTGTATCTACTTCTGAAGCCACAAGATTACAAACATTAGTGCTATAAGTGGTTAAATACAAGGTTACAACATTCTTACCTCTTGCCACCCACAAGAGCACCCTTGGTAAAATTCTAAGAGTCAGCTGTAAATATCACAGTACAACCATCATTTCCCAACTACCCTGCTGATATCAAATTTCATCTTAATGTAGGCACATGTCATGACATCCTTCAATAGGCAAGTATTCCCATTCTGCATCTTAACCTAAACAGAACCTTTTCCAACTATGCTATAAGGCTCATCATCACCAAGAAAAACATGCCCAAAATATCCTTGAACATAATCAAAAAAATAATTCCTATGTGGATAAGCATGGAAAGAAGCCCCCAAATCTAAAACCCAAGATTCATTAATATTGTGCAAAGAAAGAATCAAAACATCCTGACATACATTACCCATTGCCACATTTTCCTCCTTGTTTTCTTCTTGTTATTTCTTCTTGTCCCAAAGCTCCCAACAGTCCTTCTTTGCATGCCCATACTTTCCACAGTGCCAACATACTATCTTGCTTTTGGATTTTGACCTTGCCCGATCCTTTAATTTTCCACGGCTTCCTCTATTCTTCTATCTCCCTCTAGTTTCCACTGGCAAAGCATTCCCTGAAGTAGAAGATTCACCAGAGATTTTCCTTCATATTTCCTCGCTTAGAATCACCCCTACAACATCCTCAAACTTCAACTTTGAGTTAGCTGGAACCAAGTTGCTCATCGCCATTACCAAACTATTCCAACTCTCAGGTAAAGAGCATAGAACTAATAAATCCCTAACTTCTTCATCAAATTCTATTGTAACCGAAGCTAGCATATTTACAACCAGTATTAAAATCATTTAGATGATCTACTACTGAACCATTCTCAGAACATCTTCATATTAAACAAATTTTTCATTAAAAATATCTTATTAGAGGTAGAGGGTTTTTCATACAACTTCCCTAATGCATCCATCAGTTCTTTTGTAGTCTTTTCCTTTGAAACATTAAATAATACCAAAGATGTAAGACACAACCAGATTTTCCCAAGTGCCTTCCTATCTAGCAAATCCCATTCCGCATCTGTCATGCTCGAGGGTTTGTTCACCTTCTCAGAATAGTGGAGTATAAATATCCTTCTGATAAAGGTAATCTTCCATCTGCATCTTCCAAAGACTGAAATTCTGCCCTGTTGAATTTATCAACCCTAGATCTTCCATCATCTGCCATAGCTCCCACTCAAGATAAAACTTTCCCTGCGATTCAACACTTCAGAAAACCAAACCAGGCTCTGATACCAATTTTTAGGAAATAAGGGATAAAATATGTGGAATAATCCCTCACAGAATCGCAATAGTAGAAACTAATATGCAGAAAATATTACAGATCTCAAATAAAAGTGCAGAATAAAATAACACAACACAAAGAGATAATATTTAACATGGTTCACCTAATTTGGGCTACGTCCACAAAGAATCACTTGCTCAGATTTTATTACAAGATCACTCTCTCAATACAATATCTTTTTGGAGCTATGCTCAACAAACTCTACAGAATTCACACTTAAATTCAAAGCACAATCTACAATGTTTTACATTATACCTATCATATGCATAAAACCATATAAGTAGATAACTGCTTAAGTAGTTTTACAAAACCATGGGTATCAAAACCATGGGAAAAAACCATCCATCAACCAAATCCTGCCCATATGAGAAAATCACGTTTCCCGATATATTCACATTTTAGCCAATTTTTTTTTTGGGGGTTGCACCCCCGAACCCCTGCTACCAGGGGTTGCCACCCCCAGACCAATTTTCGAGCTCCAGCCCAACCCTGAACCCTGGTGAGGATACATACAATACTCTTAGTGTATGTTTTTATTATGTCTAATGCATCGAGGGTTAAATAGACAACTGCTTAAGCAGTTCTACAATAGTGTGAGTATCAAAACCATGGGAAAAAACCTTCTGATAAAGGTAATCTTAGCATACAAAATGCATCTGCCAAAGACATATGAGAAAAACACGTTTCCCAGTATATTGGGCACGTTTTAAGGCCAAAAACATTTTTCTTGGGGGTTGTGCCCCCAAACCCCGGTGAGGATACATGAAAAGTGTACAGTACTCTTAGTGTACAGTCTTCAACACTTTCACACATGAAAACAGGCTCTAAAACCTAACATACTAAATAAGATAGTATTGCTATGGTTGGTAGATGATTTTCTATTTCATGCATGTAGTTGCTTGAATCAACATAAGGTGGGTTGCATGTTTGAATAGATAAAATATGGATTGTGTACATGTTTCCATGAATGTAGATGCTATACTTATTTGCAGGGGTGAATAAGCTAGTCTCAGAAAGTTTGAGAACTTGAGAACAAGTTAAGTAAACATTGTGAATGTAAGCCCCTCAATTAAGATAGTTATAGTTCAATTTGAAGTATAACCCTTGCACCAATTGGTATCAAAGCTGATCTCTATTAAGAGGTTCTAAGTTGATTAAAATTATTACATAGATTAAGACCTTTAGCAAGTATTTTAATTTGACTATCTAATCACTATTGTGTAAGTTGCAAGATTGTTCACAGGTGAATCAAAAGAGGTAAAAGATGAAGAAGATTGAAATTGAGAAGAGAAGGCAGTTTCAGTTCCAACAAGAGGTATATTTCATAAAAGATGACCTTGAAGAGATAATGAAACAAATGTAGGAAGGAATAAGAAGCCTTATATACACGACATAAGGGTGGAACCTTCACATGAGGAAGGTTGTTAAATGGCCAATACAAGAACTTGTAGAGAGAAGAAGAAGAAGGAGAGTAGCTGAATGAAAGAAGAAGAGTAAGAAGAGGGAGAGAGAAACATGAGGAGTTACAAGAAATGCAACAAGGAAGAGAAGAGATGCCAAAGGAGGAATATGGAGACCAGAGAGCATCAAAATTTTATAGTTTTTAATTGTTTCTTTGAGTGGGTGTTTGCAGGTATAAAGGCCATAGAGGAAGAATGCCAGTTTGAGGCAATAACACTTGAAGGAGCACTGAATAGTGAATTTTTTATATTAGTATGTAACAAGAACAAGAGGAGATACAAGCATTGGATGAAGCAATATATCAAGCCAAGAGTAAGCCTAAAGACAAGACAAGTGAAGAGGTGGTAGAGGTATTCTTAGCCTCTCCTGGTAATGAAGACAATCATATTTCAATTGAGGAGCCATATGAAGATTCAAAGCATGTTGAGGAAGTATATTTCAGTATTGAAGACCTTCACTACATTTCTAAGGCGAAAGAAGCCTACTAAGAGGTCAAGTAAGAAAGTAAGAAAGAATGGTTATTAAAGCAAGTAGAGAAGGCTATCAAGTCTTTTGAATTCATCTTTAACAATGTTCAAGAAACTGTGACTACATGTAATTATGAACACACAGAATATTTGATGTTAATAGTGAAGGAGATAAAATACCTAAAAGAGGCAAACTTGAAGGATCATATTTTATCAGAGATCTCAAACTTGGGAGATAAAATACCTAAAAGAGATAAGAAAGTAGACCAAAATTATGAGGAAAAAATACAAGTGTAGGTGTAGAGAGAAGCATGGGAAACAAAATATCAGTGCAAGTAAAGAAAAGGCAATAGGAATGAAATGGAATTCAAGAAAGAAGAAGAGATATTTGAGCAAAAAGCTCAATTTTTTCTCTCAAGGGCACTTTGATGCAAGAACTATTGTATATATCTCCCCCTCGGGTAAATATAGAAAAACATAAGAATATGGAAATCAAAGAAAATCAAAGCCCGATATTTATTGCGTCACTAACAGTCAAGGCGCAGGTTGGAGGCGCACAACACAGAGTGTCGACATGAAAAAATTCGCGCCTAAGGCACAGGTTGGAGGCGCACAACACAGAGTGTCAACGTGACAAAATTTTCACCCAAGGCGTAGGTTGGAGGTGCACAACACAGAGTGTCAACATGACAAAATTCATGCCCAAGGCACAGGTTGGAGGCGCACAACATAGAGTGTTGACATGACAAAATTCACGCCTAAGGCACAGGTTGGAGGCACACAACACAGAGTGTCGACATGAAAAAATTCACGCCCAAGGTGTAGGTTGATGGCACACGTAAGAGTATGTCGACATAAAGATGGATGCGCCGAGGCGCATCTTCAGGAGACGTAACATTTTGAGCATTGCCACCCCGACAAGAAGCAAACCTTGGCACAGATATTCAGATGGCCATAAATTTTCACAGGGAGCTCGGATTCATGCAAGGTTGGAATTTTCAGAAAGCTTACGAGGTCCTCTGTCCAACTACGACTAGATATCTTTAATTGGGTGAGAAAAAATTCTTTAAAAATGTAAAATAAAATTCAACATTTTTTGGGTTTGCTAGGGTTCTCACCTACTGCCATAATGAGATGAATTAAATGCAACTTGAGGTGGTTGGGGTAGATTTGGAATTCCTCTCTCTTTTCTTTCTCATTATTCCTATAAATTGAAATGAGGGGATTCTTTCTAGAGGTTGGACATTCTTGTTTTTCCCCTCCCTTCTTCTCTTTGGCAGGTGAATTTGTGGAGTTCAAACCTCCCATCTAAAACTGTAATGTAAATTTTCCTCTTGGCATTTTGTAATGTATTGTATCAATATTTGGAGAAAATAATGCATGTATGTGGATGATTCTCAACCCTCTCTATGTTCATTTGCATCCTCTTGATCTTTCACTACAAATCTGTTTATCTGTGCATGATCTTGTATTACATTTTAATGGTTTGTGTTTATTGGCAAGATAAATGTTTCTTCATTCCTCGGTGCATCACCTTTGTTAGTTTAGGTTTATTTTATGCATATTATTACCCCTATCTCCTTGGAAACTTAGATTAGGTTTTTGAGTAAACCCTCTGCATTATTCTGTGTGCATCTGAATAGAGGAATAGGAACCGGCCTTCATCCAGAGAGCTTCCCGATTGACAAGGTCCCACACTTGGGAAAAGATCCATGTTATGCAATCACACTGAGAGTCTCAACCAAGCCAAGTTTCAGACATTCAGGGGTGCTGTGATTCACCATCAACAAGAAAAATCAAGTGCTAACGTGTAATAAGGTCATATGAGACCATTAGAGCATGCTAGTATAGGTGTGTTAAGGCTCAATGTGTTGTAAAAGTTTGAATAAGTTCTTGTAAGAGGTTGGAGTGAATTTGACTTAGTAAAAGAGTAATATAGGTAAATAGAGTCATGTCATCTTATTATAGTTGTCATGTATGGTCCATATGAGTGTATCAAGGTGATATACATTTGATTTATATGGTAAACGGTTGTTGAGTCTTGTTTTGAGTTTTTGAGTTAGTTTTAGGTTTACATACTTAGTCAATGTACACCTATTCATAGGTGATTCAAAGGTAATGATGAAGAACAACGGTTCTTGAGGCTGGATAATGAAGAATAAAGAATGTATGATGATTTGGAGTTTGTATTATACCTCTGTTTGAAGGAATTTAGCATGTTTTCAATGGACTATGATGAAAACCTTACCTAAATAGTGAGGGTAAAAGCCCTTAGTCATATTTAATATGCATTATTTATTTTGACAGTTAACATGAAAAGGTCCTATAGGTGACAAGAAAGGTATTCATAATTTGTATGAGTTTTGAAATTATATGATTTGCTTGCTATAACCAATTCTAGGCTCTCGGGCTCGAATTAGGGATTTCTGTAGCTTTTGATGGAACTGATGAAACATGCTAGAAATTTTAGATATCTCTGGCTTGATGTGAATTATAAGTCCTCAAATTTTTTTTGTTATTGATTAAATATAGTGGGAGATCTCTCTGACAAAATTTTCAAGCAAACCTAGTAAAAACATAGTGCACAAAAAATGTTAAGGAAAAGATAGAGTTGTCATTGATGTTTGAATTTTATGACCCTGGATTGGGTATGGAGGTGGTATTACATATAATTTATGAGTTTTAGATAATATCAGAGGTAAATGCAATGAGTTAAAATGCAACATTTTAACAAAATACTGACTGTGCAGACTGTATTAGAGACTCAAATGGTTACTAGAAGTTGTGAATTAGGAAAATAGTTAAGAAACCAGTATATGAAAGGTTATGTATACCTAAAGTATGGTGAATAAGAGGGGGGGGGGGGATAATAAAACATGGATCCAAGGTATGAGAGCCTTCTAAATTGCATTCAAGCCTTGAATTGGAGCATAAGAAGGCTATATGTAGCTTGGGGTAGAGTATCAAGGAGAAATTTGGAGATTTTTTGCTAGAGAAAAAAAGGAGAGTTCAAATATTTATGTTGATGCCTTTCAAATGTCCAAATAGGTATAAATGATTCCATGTGTTTATTTGAAATATACCTCATTATAGAGTAAGCCATGGTTGAGAGAACTTAGTGTATATGTCTTAGATTGATTTTGGGAAGTGAAATAGTCTTTGCATGTGAAAATAGAGGTCTTGAACATATGTATGACCTGGAATTTAGTGAATATAAATTGTCAAGATGAGAATTAGTAACCTTTACACTAAGGACCACTTGGAATGAGTTATGAATCAAATCCATACCTAGTAGTAAACAAGAGAGTATGCTATGGTTGGTAGATGATTTTTATTTCATGCATGTAGTTGTTTGAATCAACACAAGGTGGGTTGCATGTTTATAGATCAAATAGGGATTGATTGAAATTTTACCCTGAATCTAGATGAGATCCTTAGTTGCAGGGGTAAATGAGTTAGTCTGAGAAAGTTTGAGCTCTTGAGAACAAGTCAAAAAACATTGTGAATGGTAATCCTCTCAAATAAGATAGTTATAGTTAAATTTCAAGTATGACACCTGCACCAAGACATAATAACAAAATTCATTGAAATATCCTCAAGAAAATAGTGTCAATACTAGATAGGATCACTCATGGAGATTGGGTGCAGAAAACATGATACAATATTTTGATCAATGCATTAATGGAGGACCCAATACTTATTCTCCAATTTTCAATTATGATACCCTCCAAAAATTTATTTGCTTGGAGCAATAAATGGTCAAATTATCAAAGAAAGTGAAAAATAATAAAGTTGCAATACATGAGTTCGATAAAATGTTAAAAGAACATATATTGATATTCATGTTCCATGTTGGTCCTAATGAAGAATACATTACACATATATTCCATAAATTTGATGCATATAGAGAAATAGCTAATGCAGCAGAAAAAGATGATGCCACTGAGTTTTATGTTGATGTCATAGAGCCTAATTAGATATAGGATTGTTCCTAAAAAACTCTCTTTTTCAATTTTGTACTTTCCAATTTTGTAAATTCTGAAAAGTTTGTATTCTCCAAGCCATGAACTATTGAACTGTTTATTTAAAAATTTGGATAGTGAATTAGCCAATTTTTACATTGTACGTGAAACACATTATAAAAATATAAATTTTTTGTGTTTTAACAAAAAGATGAAATGTGGAATCTATAAGGGCCCCTACCTTGGAAAATTACATTCACTATATAGTTTAGTACATTTTACAAAAAGATTTTAATAGTTATCACGTGATGAGTCGATAAATATAAGTTTTTTCACTAAACAGGGGAGTGCACGATAGCGCAATTCCTTTTCCTACATTTGAATATTATTGTATCTTTGAGCTTTTTATATGTGCTAAATTATTTTAACCAAGTTATGGGACATGTCCATACTCCATAATTTCTTCCATGCTTATCTGCGGATTCTCTAATATACGGATTGAATCTATCTTTCTTGTGTAAGAATATACCCACTCCAACAAGTCAAGACATTCATATGAATATGGATGGGAGAAGTTGACTGGTCTGTCACAAGTAAGATGAGAATACCTCCCAAAGGATCTATCAAGAACCCTTATTCTTCCTTCCAGTTGGGCCAATCTGTTTAGAATTGATGACGCACTCCCTAATGAGTTAGAATCAGAAGATACTGGGATGGTAAACATTATTTCCTTTGTTCTCATCTCAGGGGTAAATAAAATTGAAGAAAAATATGGTTTAAGAAGTAATGGTTGGTCTATGAGGGAGCCAAAATCTTTTTCAACTTGTATGTATCTTCATTGTCTTTAGGATAGGAAAAATGATAAAACATGATCTGATGAAACTCCAAGAAAAACAAGTTCATTTTTTTCTAACTTCCCTTCCTCA
Source organism: Taxus chinensis (assembly GCA_019776745.2). NCBI lineage: Eukaryota > Viridiplantae > Streptophyta > Pinopsida > Cupressales > Taxaceae > Taxus > Taxus chinensis. The sequence continues at coordinate 894,199,370 of CM034150.1, forward strand.
TCAAGGCTAATGTTATGGTGCTAGGAGTTTATTGGCCTTTCAGGATCTCCCGTTATTTCTATCAAGAATATATCCTAAAAAAGTCTCATCCACACTGCAAAGTGGAAGACAGAATGAAGTACTTCAGAAGGTAAATTTTGGAAACTCCCTTCAAATTACATGTTGGTCATTTCTCAAGAAATAAAATGTTTCTACTATTTCTACAAGATATCTAACCAGTGATTTCATAAAAGGAATGCAAAATCATGGTTACAGGTGAAGGTTTATAGAGAGGGAAATTCCAAAGCCATCTATATAGGTCATCAAAGTAAATTAATGGTAAGATTTATTTGTATGTGCGACATGAATGGAGTAAAGGAACATTAGAATAAGATATGTTGAAGTGGCACTTCATTTAATCGATTAAAGACATGACATGAGGGGAAGTATTAAATTCAAAATGTTTGTTAATAAATTACTCATTTCTTAAAGTTATAACTTTCATAGATGAAGAAATCAAATTGAACCTTCACATGAGGAAGGTTGTTAAATGGCCAATACAATAACTTGTAGAGAGAAGAAGAAGAAGGAGAGAAATTGAATGGAAGAAGAAGAGTAAGAGAGTAAGAAGAGGGACAGAGAAACATGAGGAGTTTGTAAGAAATGCAACATGGAAGAGAAGAGATGCCAAAGGAGGAGGCATCCATGGAGACCAGAGAGCATCAAAATTTTATAGTTTTTAATTGTTTCTTTGAGTGGGTGTTTGCAGGTATAAAGGCCATAGAGGAAGAATGCCAGTTTGAGGCAATAACACTTGAAGGAGCACTGAATAGTGAATTTTTTATATTAGTATGTAACAAGAACAAGAGGAGATACAAGCATTGGATGAAGCAATATATCAAGCCAAGAGTAAGCCTAAAGACAAGACAAGTGAAGAGGTGGTAGAGGTATTCTTAGCCTCTCCTGGTAATGAAGACAATCATATTTCAATTGAGGAGCCATATGAAGATTCAAAGCATGTTGAGGAAGTATATTTCAGTATTGAAGACCTTCACTACATTTCTAAGGCGAAAGAAGCCTACTAAGAGGTCAAGTAAGAAAGTAAGAAAGAATGGTTATTAAAGCAAGTAGAGAAGGCTATCAAGTCTTTTGAATTCATCTTTAACAATGTTCAAGAAACTGTGACTACATGTAATTATGAACACACAGAATATTTGATGTTAATAGTGAAGGAGATAAAATACCTAAAAGAGGCAAACTTGAAGGATCATATTTTATCAGAGATCTCAAACTTGGGAGATAAAATACCTAAAAGAGATAAGAAAGTAGACCAAAATTATGAGGAAAAAATACAAGTGTAGGTGTAGAGAGAAGCATGGGAAACAAAATATCAGTGCAAGTAAAGAAAAGGCAATAGGAATGAAATGGAATTCAAGAAAGAAGAAGAGATATTTGAGCAAAAAGCTCAATTTTTTTCTCTCAAGGGCACTTTGATGCAAGAACTATTGTATATATCTCCCCCTCGGGTAAATATAGAAAAACATAAGAATATGGAAATCAAAGAAAATCAAAGCCCGATATTTATTGCGTCACTAACAGTCAAGGCGCAGGTTGGAGGCGCACAACACAGAGTGTCGACATGAAAAAATTCGCGCCTAAGGCACAGGTTGGAGGCGCACAACACAGAGTGTCAACGTGACAAAATTTCACCCAAGGCGTAGGTTGGAGGTGCACAACACAGAGTGTCAACATGACAAAATTCATGCCCAAGGCACAGGTTGGAGGCGCACAACATAGAGTGTTGACATGACAAAATTCACGCCTAAGGCACAGGTTGGAGGCACACAACACAGAGTGTCGACATGAAAAAATTCACGCCCAAGGTGTAGGTTGATGGCACACGTAAGAGTATGTCGACATAAAGATGGATGCGCCGAGGCGCATCTTCAGGAGACGTAACATTTTGAGCATTGCCCACCCCGACAAGAAAAGCCAAACCTGCACAGATATTCAGATGGCCATAAATTTTCACAGGGAGCTCGGATTCATGCAAGGTTGGAATTTTCAGAAAGCTTACGAGGTCCTCTGTCCAACTACGACTAGATATCTTTAATTGGGTGAGAAAAAATTCTTTAAAAATGTAAAATAAAATTCAACATTTTTTGGGTTTGCTAGGGTTCTCACCTACTGCCATAATGAGATGAATTAAATGCAACTTGGAGGTGGTTGGGGTAGATTTGGAATTCCTCTCTCTTTTCTTTCTCATTATTCCTATAAATTGAAATGAGGGGATTCTTTCTAGAGGTTGGACATTCTTGTTTTTCCCCTCCCTTCTTCTCTTTGGCAGGTGAATTTGTGGAGTTCAAACCTCCCATCTAAAACTGTAATGTAAATTTTCCTCTTGGCATTTTGTAATGTATTGTATCAATATTTGGAGAAAATAATGCATGTATGTGGATGATTCTCAACCCTCTCTATGTTCATTTGCATCCTCTTGATCTTTCACTACAAATCTGTTTATCTGTGCATGATCTTGTATTACATTTTAATGGTTTGTGTTTATTGGCAAGATAAATGTTTCTTCATTCCTCGGTGCATCACCTTTGTTAGTTTAGGTTTATTTTTATGCATATTATTACCCTATCTCCTTGGAAACTTAGATTAGGTTTTTGAGTAAACCCTCTGCATTATTCTGTGTGCATCTGAATAGAGGAATAGGAACCGGCCTTCATCCAGAGAGCTTTCCCGATTGACAAGGTCCCACACTTGGGAAAAGATCCATGTTATGCAATCACACTGAGAGTCTCAACCAAGCCAAGTTTCAGACATTCAGGGGTGCTGTGATTCACCATCAACAAGAAAATCAAGTGCTAACGTGTAATAAGGTCATATGAGACCATTAGAGCATGCTAGTATAGGTGTGTTAAGGCTCAATGTGTTGTAAAAGTTTGAATAAGTTCTTGTAAGAGGTTGGAGTGAATTTGACTTAGTAAAAGAGTAATATAGGTAAATAGAGTCATGTCATCTTATTATAGTTGTCATGTATGGTCCATATGAGTGTATCAAGGTGATATACATTTGATTTATATGGTAAACGGTTGTTGAGTCTTGTTTTGAGTTTTTGAGTTAGTTTAGGTTTACATACTTAGTCAATGTACACCTATTCATAGGTGATTCAAAGGTAATGATGAAGAACAACGGTTCTTGAGGCTGGATAATGAAGAATAAAGAATGTATGATGATTTGGAGTTGTATTATACCTCTGTTTGAAGGAATTTAGCATGTTTTCAATGGACTATGATGAAAACCTTACCTAAATAGTGAGGTAAAAGCCCTTAGTCATATTTATATGCATTATTTATTTTGACAGTTAACATGAAAAGGTCCTATAGGTGACAAGAAAGGTATTCATAATTTTTATGAGTTTTGAAATTATATGATTTGCTTGCTATAACCAATTCTAGGCTCTCGGGCTCGAATTAGGGATTTCTGTAGCTTTTGATGGAACTGATGAAACATGCTAGAAATTTTAGATTATCTCTGGCTTGATGTGAATTATAAGTCCTCAAATTTTTTTTGTTATTGATTAAATATAGTGGGAGATCTCTCTGACAAAATTTTCAAGCAAACCTAGTAAAAACATAGTGCACAAAAAATGTTAAGGAAAAGATAGAGTTGTCATTGATGTTTGAATTTTATGACCCTGGATTGGGTATGGAGGTGGTATTACATATAATTTATGAGTTTTAGATAATATCAGAGGTAAATGCATGAGTTAAATGCAACATTTTAACAAAATACTGACTGTGCAGACTGTATTAGAGAACTCAAATGGTTACTAGAAGTTGTGAATTAGGAAAATAGTTAAGAACCAGTATATGAAAGGTTATGTATACCTAAAGTATGGTGAATAATGATAATAAAACATGGATACAAGGTATGAGAGCCTTCTAATTGCATTCAAGCCTTGAATTGGAGCATAAGAAGGCTATATGTAGCTTGGGGTAGAGTATCAAGGAGAAATTTGGAGATTTTTTGCTAGAGAAAAAAAAGGAGAGTTCAAATATTTATGTTGATGCCTTTCAAATGTCCAAATAGGTATAAATGATTCCATGTGTTTATTTGAAATATACCTCATTATAGAGTAAGCATGGTTGAGAGAACTTAAGTGTTATATGTCTTAGGATTGATTTTGGGAAGTGAAATAGTCTTTGCATGTGAAAATAGAGGTCTTGAACATATGTATGACCTTGAATTTAGTGAATATAAATTGTCAAGATGAGAATTAGTAACCTTTACACCTAAGGACCACTTTGGAATGAGTTTATGAATCAAATCCATACCTAGTAGTAAACAAGAGAGTATTGCTATGGTTGGTAGATGATTTTTTATTTCATGCATGTAGTTGTTTGAATCAACACAAGGTGGGTTGCATGTTTTAATAGATCAAATAGGGATTGATTGAAATTTTACCCTGAATCTAGATGAGATCCTTAGTTGCAGGGGTAAATGAGTTAGTCTGAGAAAGTTTGAGCTCTTGAGAACAAGTCAAAAAAACATTGTGAATGGTAATCCTCTCAAATAAGATAGTTATAGTTAAATTTCAAGTATGACACCTGCACCAAGACATAATAACAAAATTCATTGAAAATATCCTCAAGAAAATAGTGTCAATACTAGATAGGATCACTCATGGAGATTTGGGTGCAGAAAACATGATACAATATTTTGATCAATGCATTAATGGAGGACCCAATACTTATTCTCCAATTTTCAATTATGACACCCTCCAAAATTTATTAGCTTGGAGCAATAAATGGTCAAATTATCAATAAAGTGAAAAATAATAAAGGTGCAATACATGAGTTTGATAAAATGTTAAAATAACATATATTGATATTCATGTTCCATGTTGGTCCTGATGAAGAATACATTGCAAATATATTCCATAAATTTGATGCATATAGAGAAATAGCTAATGAAGTAGAAAAATATGACGCCACTGAGTTTGATGTTGATGTCATAGGGCCTAATTAGAAATAGGATTGTTCCTAAAAAACTCTCTTTTTCAATTTCTATACTTTCCAAATTTTGTACATTCTGAAAAATCTGTTTTTTCCAAAGCATGAACTATTAGAATGTTTATTTAAAAAGTTTGGATATTGAATTAGCCAATTTTACATTGTACAAGAAACACATTATAAAAATATGATTTTTTTGGGTTTTACAAAAAATATGAAAGGGGGAATCTATAAGGGCCCCTACCCTTGGAAAATTACATTCATATATAGGTATACATTTTACAAAAAGATTTTAATAGTTATCAAGTGATGAGTCGATAAATATAAGTTTTTCACTAAACAGGGGAGTGCAAGATAGCGATTCCATTTTCCTATATTTGAATATTATGTATCTCTGAGCTTTTTATATGTGCTAAATTATTTTAACCAAGTTATGGGACATGCCCATATCCATAATTTCTTCCATGCTTGTCTGCGGATTCTCTAAGATACTGATTGACTCTATCTTTCTTGTGTAAGAATATACCCACTCCAACAAGTCAAGACATTCATATGAATATGGATTGGAGAAATTGACTGGTCCGTCACAAGTAAGATGAGAATACCTCCCAAAGGATCTATCAAGAACCCTTATTCTTCCTTCCAATTGGGCCAATATGTTAGAAATTGATGATGCACTCCCTAACGAGTCAGAATCAGAAGATACTGGGATGGTAACCATTATTTTATTTGTTCTCATCTCAGGGGTAAATAAAATTGAAGAAAAAATACGGTTTAAGAAGTAATAGTTGGTCTATGAGGGAGCCAAAATATCTTCAACTTGTCTGTATCTTCATTGTCTTTAGGACAGGAAAAATGATAAAACATGATCTGAAACACCAAGAAAAACAAGTTCATTTTTTTCTAACTTCCTCATCAAGGCTAATTTGATGGTGCTGGGAGTTATTGGCCTTTCAGAATCCTCCAGTTATTCTATCAAGAATAACATCCTAAAAAAAGTCTCATCCGCACCTGAAAGTGAGAAGACATAATGAAGTACTTTAGAAGGTAAATTTTGTAAACTCCCTTCAAATTCCACGTTGGTCATTTCTCAAGACACAAAATGTTGCTACTATTTCTACAAGATATCTCACCAGTGATTTCATAAAAGGAATGCAAATTCATGGTTACAGGGGAAGGATTTATAGAGAGGGAAATTCCAAAGCCATATGTATAAGCCATCAAAGTAAAATTAATTGTAAGATTTATTTGGATGTGCTACATGAATGGAGTAAAGGAAAATTAGAATAAGATATGTTGAAGTGGAACTTAATTTAATCTGATTAAATACATGACATGAGGGGAAGTATTAAATTAAAAAATGTTTGTTGATAAATTACTCATTTCTTAAAGTTATAACTTTCACAGATGAAGAAATCAAATTAATGTAAAAGGTGGCATCAAGAGGTAGGAAAAAATAACGGGAGTACCTGGGTGATCATGACAAGACAGAAAAGATAGAATCACATATGGCACTTTTGCACATGTGGCAGTAAATACATGGAACTAATTTCAATGATGTTAACGGAAAAGGGGATATTTTTAGTTAAACTACTTGCATTTCTACTCCGATACTAATTATTTCTCTGCAACCATGATAATATTCTCTTACTTGTTTGGGGGGGGGGGAATTAAATCATAGAAATTTGAAAAAACTATATAAGTATGAGGACTCATCTTCATATGAAAAGGGGGTTCATTTTTCTATTGCTGAAAAAAGTTGAGAAGTCCTATTGTAATACTGTAAAATTTTCTTTGATAAAACACATAAGTTTTGTTTTTTCAAGTTCTTATGTCAAGGTGGTTGCAATGTACAACTATTGACATGCATTGAGATAATTGTTTTGTGTTCCCTTGTCAATAAATTGGAAGATATCAATGAAATATGTCTTCTTATGAGCTTAGCTTTTGTATTCTGGGTTTTGTATGCTGAGTTTTTTATTAATGAGTTATATTTTCTGCTGTAATTTTGTGTTTATTGCTTCTCTACATTACACTAGATCTGTCTTTTACGGCTGATATTTTGTCATTCATTCAATATTTTGTTATGAGAATTTACTTCACAATATTGAGTGCAATTATAAAATCTTTACTATAACCATTTTGTTGATGGATTTTTGTAAGCCTCTGAGTGAATGTTAGGCATATGAGATTAAAATAAATAAATACTTTATTGGAATATTTTCATGAGATTTTGTGTTAGGTATTTTAGAGATTATGTGGAAATTTTGCACTTGTTGAGTATCAATGAATGCAAATATTCCTTTCCTGAAACTATGACTACTTGAGAAATTGTTCTTTATGTTCCAGAATGGCATGTTTTTTTAGTGAGGATTCAGTGTTGTGTTACAAAAAGATTTGTCATCACATAATCCACCATCTATACAAATACAAAAATACTACAAGTAACATCCCACCATTCTAGTCTTTATTTTTTACTATGTTTCTTTGTCTATAAATACCAGTAAAAGGAACCTTTAATTTTTCTTCCCTCATCAGAAATATGTAAGAGAAATGGAATTATACTATCTATAGTAACATGTGTATGGTGAAATAAGCATATGCATCACTTTGTGTGAAAACTCATTAGAGTAAAGTGTTATTTCCATGGCCATGATTATCCCATACTAACCCATCATTTGAATAATTCAAGGAACAAATACTCCATATCCCCCTCTACATTCATGTTACCCCAGTAGTTCCTCTCACCCTGGTCAAAGGTAGGACCAAACTTAGCAGGGAAAGGCCATTCCCTTTGTACATGTTACTCAATTACCCCAAATCTTGGTCCCAAAGAGTTTTTTAGACTTTCCCTCGGATATAAATGACTCATACCAAAAAGTATTTCGCAAAGCATCCCAATTCCTTGATAATGCTGTCAAGCCCTGAGAGGGTGCTAAGATTGGGTAGCAACAGTGGGAATATTGAGAACATTATTAAATGTTCCTCTACTCACTTCAACAAACTTGTGAAAAAGAGTTGTCACCCAATCATATAAAGGACATATCACATGGCTTAAAAAAGTGAACTCCACATGTGAAGAACCCATATGATGTGATGCACCAAAATCAATTAACCATGTAGGAGTTGGTGGTACAACTGTAATCTAGGGATCCCTACTTTGTTTTCTCCTTTCTTGATTCTTTCTCTTTCTCTTTTCCATGTTCATTTACCTTGGAGGATTCATGGGTTGATAAAGAAGGTTTGAAATAATTAAGAAAACCTATGTTGTTCTTCTCAAGAATACTTGTGAGGTGGTTCAATCTTTTTATTCATACATTTTACTTTCATCATGTCTTTTATATGCAATACCCACATTTGATCCTCCTCTTTCTTGGAATTAACACTTAAAGAGGAAGTTCCGGAGTTTGATTTGGAGGTGAGATCATTTTGATCCTTCTTGTTCTTATGATTCCTTTTTGTTTTCTTTTTTCTCTTTTTTTGAATCCTTATGTTTCTCATGTCTAGCAAGTAGAGCATGTGGTTTAGAGGACTTCAATGCACCCATTTGAATCAGCTTGTCTTGCTCCTGAGATTAATTCAACAACAAAATTATCCAAGGAAGCATGGTCCATGTAGCTCTCATGGTGCACTCTAGTGGCGTGAAAGGTAAAAACGAAGAAAAAATAGTTGGAACCCAATTTGGAAAGGATGGAAAGAACCAATTGATTCATTTGTTTTGTCTATGCCACACAGTTTCAACTGCAACCTTTGTGGGTTTGAATTTGGTGAAGAACTCATGTATCATGTCAAAGTTGTCTTGTGCTCAAACTGATGAGCTCATTCTCTAACTCGTGACCTCTCATTATGTCATAGCTTCCCAAATATTCCTTCCAAATTGGTCCATACATCATTAGGAGTGGCTGAAAATTCAATATGAAAGAGCAAGTTAGGAGACATTGCACATGCATAATAGACCGTAGAGCTTCATCACTTTTTTTATACCACTTCACCTTTTCTGCATCTGGTGTCAGTTTTATTTATTTACCCGTGGTGATTCAGTATAATCCTTTACTCCTCAAAAGGATTTGTGTATTTTGACTTTCCACTCGCGATAGTTGAACGGTGTAAGAAGTGGAACAAGAGCAGATCCATGGCAATAATTTGTTGTATGTTAAACTGAGTGTGCTGAAAAGACATTAAATGTGTAACCCCCCCTAAAACTATATAGAGGTGAAAAGTTTACAAGGAATTAGAGAATATGTACCAATGTGTAGAGCTCAATAAAAAATATGCACTTTAAAAAAAATCGGTGCCTAAAACGTAGTTTCCAGTTGAAAGTTATGCCAAGTTTGAGTTTTCTTTCTCTCAAAAAATATTCTCTTCAAAGGCCCAAAATGCATTGTGTCTAAAAGGTTATTAAGAAAATGAAAAGCCCCCCTTGGGTTGGGTGTGAAAGGGTGAAACTCCCAGGTGTGAAACCAGGGGATAGTGGATAGAAAGCCTTCAAAACCTAAAACATGTTGAACAAGTAGCCGTCAAAACCCGACAGCATGTAAAGTAGGTGGTCAGAACCCGATGTGTGTTAAGCAGGTGGTAAAACCTGACATGTTGAGCAAAGTAGGAATATGAAACAAAAAAAGTGTCATAACTTGACACATGTCAAGCAGGTGTGAAAAACATGAAAGGTGCAACCATTGACTAGCGGTTGGAAGATTGACTACAATTTGCAAGATGTGTTGAAATGCTTAGATGTTTCCGAAGTTCCAAAAACCTAAAAAACTAGGCGTTGATTGGGGGTTGGAAGTTTTACCGCAATTTGCACAGTTGTGTTGAAATGCTTAGATGTTTGAAGTTTTGAAAACTTGAAACACTAGGTGTTGACCAGGGTGTTGGAGGTTTGACAACACTTTGCAATTTTTGTAGGGAAATGTTAGTCCCGAACACACTTGAAGGGTGGGCACACTTTTTAATTATCTAAACACCTTGAAAACCCAAAATGCACTTGGGAAGTGGTTTTTTGACTTGTTAAACAACCTGCAAAAATCTGAAATGAACAAGGGTATAGTTTTTAAATTTGTCAAACACCCATACAAAATCCTGAATACATAGATGGCAAGATTTTTGTAGGAAAAACCTCTAGATCTTGAAAAAATCATGTACATCTTCCAGTACAAAGCTAAAAAATACCCACCAAATGTATTTGAAAAAACCTAGATAAAACCTAGAAATGATTTCAATTCTTTTTGAGTCCAGACGATGCAATGGATTTGCTACAGATTTGAACAAAAAGGCTTCAAAATGCCTTCAAAAATGGATCAGAAATCACTTGTCACATAGAACTAGGTTCGAGTTTACAACTAAACTTAAGGTTTTGAGCCCTTTTGAATTCAACGACGTTGTTTATTTTTCATGTAGAGACTACTAAAGAAGATATTGACATGGATTTCCTTCAAATCCCACCAAACCATTGAAAATCAAAATCTATGAAAAGATAAACATTGAATGAGCTAGAATGCTAGATCTTCCAACAGAGGTAATGGAATTTGGCTACCATATCAGCTTTGATACCATGTTAGTAGTGGTACACAATCTAGAATATTGAGACTAGATAGGATCGAATGCACAAAACAAAAATCTATGTGTAGTAGGTGAGATCCATAAACACTTAAGAGAAGAAAAAATATTCATTCATTCATGTATAAGACTAATTAGCCAAAAATATACATATGAGGTTGTATTACATAGTGAGAAATTAGGTCACCCAAAAAGGTAACTAGTTCAACTCATAACTAGAAAATGACTTAAAGTACATTCCCCTAATAACCTATGATTAACCTAAGAAAGCTAATTAGACTGTGTAGGTAAAACCACAAGGTGGGTAAAATCCTACACCAACATCTGCTCCATCCCATCATATTGACCTGCAAAATCCTCATCTCGAGCTCCCGATCTCACAAACCATTACTAAACTATCAATATACATATCTCTATAACTATTGCAACCCTTAAAGATTTGTATTATGATATTACTTGAGCTCTATTATCCCCATAAATAGCATATCCCATTATTTGAGATATTTACTTCCAAAACCACACTTACATCCAATTGCATCCTATGAAAAGACTCTCCATAGATCTAGATATGAACACCCACCTACCTTCACTTGGATAAATTATGAGCATATTTCTATCAACTTCAAGCCAAAATGAATTACCAATAATTCATGATTTTGAACCTGCTAGCTCAATTACAATAGAGATCAACCCTACTTACCTCTAACAACTCTACCTTGGAAAGTAATCTGAATTAGATGTGCTATATTAGAAACTATAGATCGTAGGGCCCTCACATCCACAATGTCAAAAGCATTTCGAGAACCCTACACCCATTAGAGAGGTGGTCATTCACACTTCCACAAGTGGACCTTGCATATACAACAAATGTTGTAGGAGAATAACACATATGTATGGATCGACAAAGACAAGGATACTCACAAAATAAAAAATGATACCCCACTTATGGGGAACTATAAACAACAAGTAAAATCATAGGTCACACAAACCCTAATTGAAAAGAAAAAGGGTCAATAAATATAATCTCGGATACCCCCAAGATCAGGTCCATCTAGTGCGGGTTTCCATAAACTTATAAAACATTATACCTTCAAAAATAATAAAAACTATAAAAAATAAAATACAAACAAAGAGACAATATTTTTTATATCATTATAGCATTCATTGTAAAAAATTCTTTTATTTCATGCTTACAAGTGATGATTTCATGTTTGAAATATTGTATCTAATGCCTAATATAGCTACAAAAATGATGTATATGGCATTGTGTGTGTAAATCATCAAGAAGAAATAAGGACAATGTACTCATTTATATTTTCTCCATTTTCCATTCGCCAGGATCATTTTATGTAAATCTTGAAATTGGGAAACTTTGAGTATATTGGTACTTGTCATCCATGTTCAAAAAAGTCCCTTTAAAATTTTTTCATTGATCATATGTATCCCTTTTATGTATTTTCTATGTACAACATATCATTCTTCTCTCATGTATGTTAATGTATCTCTCACATATGGTCACATATATTGAAGTATGAGCTTCTTCCATATATCAATATGTATATCGAAAGGGTTTTTATATAGAGAGATTTAGTATCTGAAAATGAAAATAAAAAGAAAGGAAAACCTGTTTGGAGTAATAATGCACCAATCCATCTCCCATATTTTAATTCATTTTCTGAGAGCAACAGAGAGAAATAAGAAGAGATAGATAGATTTATCTCATATTATTCTTATTATAACAATGCACACGTCCAGTTTATATAGGACAGAAGAAACTAAACTGACTCCCTGACAATGCTGGGAAGATCCACAAAACCAGCAGAGAATAATGTGATAGACAACAGAAGATAAGAACAGACAGCTATAATAAAAACCAACGTATCCTATAGCTAAACAACGTATCCTAACATTCCCCCCCTTATTACATTATTCTTGCAAATGTGACCTCTGAAAGATTCAAATTTCACTTTTCCAAGAGATTTAGTGAGAATGTCAGCAACTTGTGCTTCAGTAGGACAGTACTGGAGCTGAATTTGATGGTTCAAGACGTGCTCTCGAATGAAATGGCAGTCAATTTCAATATGCTTTGTTCGTTCATGAAAGACTGGATTCTGCACGAGCTTCAACACACTCTGATTGTCGCAATAGAGAATAGGTGACTGTTTTTCAGGAATTCCTAGGTCATCCATAATGCGACGTATCCATATCACTTCGCACACAGCTCCTCGTGCGGCGCAATATTCTGCCTCTGTGGATGAGATAGAAACAACATTTTGCTTCTTGCTTATCCACAAGATTGGTCCAGATCCGAGATGAAATATGTATCCTGTAGTTGACTTCCTATCATCAACAGATCCAGCATGGTCCGAGTCGACATATCCCTGTAGGAAGAATTGATCATTCTTTTTATATTCCAGACCATAATTAGTTGTTCCTCGGACATATCTCAAAACATGCTTTGCTGCATTCCAGTGACATTTCTTTGGCTCTTGCATGAACCTGGAAAGATAGCTGACAGCATAGCAGAGATCTGGTCTGGTGTATGTCAAATAGATGAGCCCTCCAATCAATTGCCTGTAGAGAGTAGCATCTACTTGAGGTGAGTCCTGGAATATTGAAAGTTGCAAGCCTTTTTCCATGGGAGTGGATATAGGTTTACAATCAGACATTCTATACTTTTCCAGGAGTGTCTTGGCGTACTTTGTCTGGGAGACAAAGATGTGATGCTCCTTTTGCCATATTTCCAAGCCAAGACAGTAATGTAGTAGCCCCAAATCTGTCATGTCGAAGGTTCTTTTGAGATCATTCTTTACAATATCAACCTGATCTTCTGAACTACCAGTGATCACAAGATCATCTACATAAACAACCAGAATGATAATTTCTTTGCCTACCTTCTTTATATACAAATTTGAATCTGAGGGACTACGAGTGAACCCATGCTGCAGAAGGTGATCGTTGATCTTGATATACCATGCCCTGGGAGCTTGTTTCAGTCCGTAAAGAGATTTGATGAGACGACATACCTTTTTAGGCTGATTTTCATCCACAAATCCTTCAGGTTGGGTCATGTATACTTCTTCTTTCAGATCACCATTTAGGAAAGCACTCTTGACGTCCATCTGCTGAAGTCTCCATCCTTTCTGTGCTGCAAGTGCGCAAACTACCCTGATGGTCTTCATCTTCGCAGTGGGTGCAAAGGTTTCTTCATAGTCGATGCCTTCATTCTGAGCATATCCTTTGGCTACAAGTCGTGCTTTGTATTTGTCGATGGATCCATCTGCCTTATATTTTGTCTTGAAGACCCATTTGCAGCCTATGGGTTTCTTTCCTGTAGGCAGATCGACAAGTTCCCATGTCCGATTTTTCATGAGTGATTCATATTCAGTTTCCATAGCTTCCTTCCACTGAGTTTGACTGAGTGCTTCACGAACATTATCTGGCTCAGAGCTATTCATCAGTGAACTCATGAGTGCAAAGTTTACCTCATTTCTTGTTTGACTCCTTGTTTTGACTCCGGATGATGTATCTGGGAGTTGTTGCAAATTTGAGTCCTTGATAGTTCTTTGTACCCACTTCGGATGAGAACTTGACTGCTTTTGAGAAGAACTGTGTCGTTGCCGTGAGGATTGATGTGGAGTCACATTCTGCAGTTCTCCAAGGTCAACAAATAGTTCTCCTGGTAGCATTTCTTTTCTCTGAGTAGTCTCCTCCAGCTCATCATCTGATTCAGAGACTAATCGGTGAGATGTGTTTGGAAGTGGATCTTCTGTTGATACTATTGAGTCAAAGGATGACTCATCACAAACCACATCCCGACTTTCGTATACTTTCTTTGTCTCAGGATCCATGAGACGATACACCTTTGAGGTAGTACTGTAGCCAAGAAGGATACACGGGAGTGTTTTTGGCTCTACCTTCTTTCTCTTTTGAGCTGGAACATGCATGTATGCTGTGCAACCAAATACTCGCAAATGAGAAATTGATGGCTTTTTACCACTCCATACCTCTTCTGGTGTCTTGTTCAGTAGGATCTTTGTTGGTGCCCTGTTGAGAAGATATACAGCCGTTTGTACTGCTTCAGTCCAATAGCGTTCTCCTAGCTTTGCAGTTGATAGCATGCAGCGAGCCATCTCCATCACTGTGCGATTGCGACGCTCAACTATGCCATTTTGTTGGGGTGTGTAGGGAGCTGTCAGGTGCTGCTTAATGCCGTGATGGTTTAGGAAGGCCAAGAACTTCTTTGATGTGAATTCCCCCCCTCGATCTGAGCGGAGTAGAAGAAGTGGTTGTCCAGATTCTTTGACAACACGATGATAGAAGTTCTGAAAGTGTTGAAGAGCCTCACTTTTCTGCTTTAGGAAATATACCCACATCTTGCGAGAGTGGTCATCCACGAACAACTGGAAGTATTTGTATCCTGAAAACGAAGCAGGCAATGGGCCGTTCAGATCGGTATGAACTATCTCCAGACACTTCTTGGCATGGAAGGTGCTCGCTTGAAACAGATCTCTATGTTGTTTTCCTGCAAGACAACCAGAGCAAATAGGCAAGGAACTGGACAATTTGGGTAGTCCACGGACCATTGCTTTTGAACTCATCTGGTGCAGTGAACCGACCGACAAGTGTCCATATCTATAATGCCATAAGGCAGTTGATTCTATGTTTGAAGCAGATAAAGCTACTGCAGAAGATGAAACAGTATCTAAAGCAAATAACTTATCTTTTACAAAGGCTTTAGCAAGAATCGTACCTTGTCGGGAGATTAAGCATGATTTAATGCCATTTTGAACAAGAAATTCAACCTTAAGGTGATGATTCAAGAGCTGAGTAACTGACAAAAGATTGCTAGTCAAGCCAGGAACATATAGTACCTTTGTAAGTGTACATTTTCGTGGCCCCAGAGGAATGGTCACATTCCCTATTCCTTCTGCAATGTACTCTTTGTCATCCACTATCCGAACTCGATCTCCAGTTGGTTCTTCACGTAGTGAATCAAACAGCTTCTTGTCACCTGACATATGCTTGCTTGCACCAGAGTCTATCAACCAGACTTTCTTCGTGGGCTGAGAAGTTTGAGAGACGAGTACAAGATTCTTACTACAATGGGCTCCTTCTGATGTCTCGTCATCAGATTCATCATCCTCTTGTTGGGCTGCAAGATGTCCTTTTTGCTTTCTCCAGCGGGGACGTCGTTTAGACTTTTGAAAATCTTCGCACCCGGATGTGCTTGTATGGCTTGAAGACCCTTGTTTCAAGCTGTTGTGCCAACAGTGATCAGTGTCGTGAGTATTGGTTCTACAAATGTGACACCATCTCTTTGACTTTTGATCTTTCTGTTTGGATTGCGCTGGATTTGGCTTCTCTGGGGGACCTTTCCGATTCTTCTGGCCACGATTAGGCTTTGAGAACAAGGCTTTGTCCTGAGTCTCCCCATGCGATGAAGTGATAGCTTCTTCCTGCTGCAGCAAATTCACAAGCTCTTCGAATGTCACTGTTTGTTTAGACACATTCAGTGTTGTAACAAACACTCGAAATTGAGAAGGGAGTGCTCTCAAGGTGATTGGGACGAGTAGTTTATCGTCTACCGTTTCACCGAGCGCCAATAACTCCGATCTCAACTCAGCCACGCGACGCAGGAATTCCTCCACTTTCTCATCAGACCCCATAGAGAGGGTGTGCAGCTTTGACTAAAGATGAAGAATCTTTGTCTGATTTTTGGCTTCATAAATGGTTGCCAACTTGTCCCAGGCCTCCTTGGGTTTCTCTGCATTCCGAACATGCGGTTGCACGTCATCACTGATACTGAGCATTATCAGCATCAAGGCTTTAGCACTAGCCATGTCATAGTTTACTAGTTCATCAGGGGCTGTGGGAGCAGGCATAGACCCTGTGACAATTCCCCATAATCCTTCAAACTGAAGGATTGTCTTCATTTTTGTTTTCCAGGCCGCAAAATTAGGCCCTTTGAGCAACTGAGCATCAGACATGAGTAACTTCGGAGTAGACATTGTAATAAAAAAAATATATTTATTTATTTGAAAAAAAAGGTATTACAATTTGGACTCACTGTCGAGAATGACTTGCTCGTAGATGCTCGCGATATTCACGTGCTGTGAGACGGCGATGCTTTGCAGGGCGTTCTTCTTCGTCATCACAATCTGCGTCGTATCCGGCTTCTAATTCTTCCCGTACCCGCTTTGCTTGGCAGCTGACGTCGAAAAGAAAGTACTCAAGGAGTCCTTCTCGAACAAGTTTGTCGAATGCAAGATTGCCGCAATTTTTAAGCTCGTTCAGCAAGGCAAAGTAGAACCCGGAGCTCTCAGGAGCTTCTCCATGGTGTTCTCTGGCTGGCGAGTTGATGTTGTGGCTTTCAGCTGTAGCGACCGTGTTGTTGACGCTTTCAATCGAGTTGTCTACACTCGACATTCGATGTAGTGTAGAAGAGACTATTGTAGACTCAAGATTACCTCGAAAACGCGCACGTGCAAGGCCCTCCTCTTCCACGGGAGGAGTGGCAATGACAACGGGGAGCTGAGGCCCTGCCAAATTCGGCACTCAGGTCAGCGCTCTCTTGAGAAAAAATCTCACGTTTCAGAAGTGTAATTTGAAAACAAATGTGACTCTTGTCATCTTCCACTTATTCTATGTGTGTTGCTGCTCATCTTGCAAGAGGTGGTGAACAGATGGGACTGGTAGCTGTCAAGAGGTGTAGTTGGCACTTGTCCGATACCAAGCCCTCCACAGTGGCCCGCCTTTCTGCAAGTGCTGAGGCTTCTCCACGCACTCCACACGCACTCCACGCCTTCTTCTCTACGATTCAGGCAGTACGCCTTGAACAATTCACGAGCTCCTGGTCTGCATGATTTGCGCCATGCTCAGCTCGAACAGGTTGCAGCAACAGATCTCCATGCGTTCACAGCTGGCACCCAAAGAATGTGGCGATAACTTAGAGGTTGCCATGCCTTCACAGCCAGTGGGCATTATGGTAACAGGGAAGAGTTCCCTTGTTACAGAGACAGGAAGAATTCCAAGGGCAAATCCATGAGACTCGAACTCACGATCTGTAGCTGCGGCTATTACCCGTGACAGTGCTGCTGTCTTTGCTGATTGTTGATGATGGAGGAGACGCAACACTGCTCTGATACCAAACTGAGAGCAACAGAGAGAAATAAGAAGAGATAGATAGATTTATCTCATATTATTCTTATTATAACAATGCACACGTCTAGTTTATATAGGACAGAAGAAACTAAACTGACTCCTTGACAATGCTGAGAAGATCCACAAAACCAGCAGAGAATAATGTGATAGACAACAGAAGATAAGAACAGACAGCTATAATAAAAACCAACGTATCCTATAGCTAAACAACGTATCCTAACATTTTCTACGCAATGAAAAATAGTCCAATTTTTTTTATCAGATTCATAACTCTCGAAAGGAGACACTTATTGTACATTAAAGGCCAAATTGACGACTTATTGTAGATTGATGTAAATGATGTTGACCTATAGAGAAAGTGGGACTAGGAGAATCATAAGTCTAAGCTCATCATCATGTGTTTGGAGTCACATATGAGGTCTAGCCTCACATTCGAGATTCCAACACAACTAAAATAATGTGGGAAATATCAGATTTTTTTTGAGAAAAAGAATAATAATAATATTCTCCACTTAAAAATTCAATCGCACATCTTGAAGCTTCAATAATTGGAAATTGTAGAACCTTTTCATGGAGAATTGTAATTTTGATGACTTATTTACTAGATCTTGGAGAAGAAGTTACAAATGCCTCTCTTGTGCCCATCATCTTGCAAGGTCTACCACCCCCAGTGAGGATTTTCATGACAACACTCAATTTCATAGAAAAAACTGACATTCCAAAATTTGTTAACCTTTTGTAACAAAAGGACTCGATACAATCTGAAGGAGATGATGAATATTACCATGCAATTGCTTCTAACTACAAAAGGAAGATTAAATAAAATTTCTCCAAGAAACAAGGCTCAAATCAAGGGAAAATTTATCAAAATTTTGAAGCAATGCAAAATGTGTAATTTTTAATAAAGTTCATGAGACTAAGAATTAATCATATAATAGGTCGACTTATAAGTCTAAATATGAAAAAACCAATCAATCAAATAAGTCAAACAACAAAAACACACAATTTTCTCATGGGTAAACCCAAGGAAATAATAAATATTAGAAGTAAAAGTAACAACATCAAGTTAATGTTACTAATGAAGATAAAAAATATGACGAGGCTGAAAATTTTGATGAGGAATTGTATGTTACACAAACAGTGAAATAAACCTAGGCAAACCATTTTGTATGGCATAACTAGACACATGACATGGTAGGAATATTGGTTCTCCAAAATCATTCAAAATCCCACAAAAAAACTCAATTTCATTAGGGGATGATACTTATTACAAGGTTTAGGTTACTGAAGGAATAAGACTACTGCTTTTCAATAAACATGTTGTCGTGAAAATGTGTTGCATAAAAATTTAAAATTTTTGAGCATGACAATTAGACTCAAATGTAAAAATTTACTCATGAGCCTTTCCAAACCCCTCTCTGGGTCAATGAGTCTTTTGTATCATGTTCATCCAGGCCTTGTAATTTATTCCCATGTGTTGAACAATATTTTCCTAATGTTTAAATTTAAGTAATAATGTCATTCATCTCATACGGTGAAGTGCTTTCAAAGGATAGTTTCTCATTAGGTCTAGAAAGGCTAATTCTATCCATTCCTAGGAAGGTTTCCACTCTTTGAGAAGGATATAAAAGATCACACTCATCTAGAGGTGGTATGTAAGAGATATGAACATGTTGTAACTTATTTATGAAATTTTAGGAAAGTTTTGGAGGTTTGGGAATAGTTGTAGTAAAAGGAGGTTTTTCAGGGGTAAGGAGCATGCAATAAAAATGAGTACCTGATCTTTTGTGGAGGATTACAAGAATTTTTTAAATAATTAGGAAGAATAAAATATTCATTGGAAATCTAGAAAAAATTAATTTTGGAATCATCATATTTTTCAAAAGGCATAAGGGCTTCTTAGGGAAGCTCATTCTGGGAAGACTCACAATATTGTCTTTAAGAAAAAGGAGAACTTTTTTGGAGAAGGAGAAAGAATAATATCGTTTTAACTATCCCATTATTCTTAAAATGATCTCGGGAGTCAAAATCATATAAAAATTTGCAAGAAAATAACGTTTGGAGCTCTGGGAAAAGTGTTTTCAAGTTTTCATACTTAGTCATTTTTGGGCTTAGTTTAGTGGTAGGTTTTCTTTTCCCATGTGTCATGTGTTTCCCTCTTGTCCCTCTTTTACCTAGGATAGAGGGGATATATGGTACATGAAAAATCACCCCACCCCTCAGCTCTTCCTAGTGATTCTTCATGTGACCCTTTTCAGCTTGGTGTGGTGCTAAGCTCATTTTCTCAGATTACACTAAAATTTAACAAGTGGCACCATCAGATTGAGGTGCATTTTATTACACATATTATCCTTGGGATAAAGGGGATATAGGAGAAACAAATTCACCCCTCCTACCTCCTTAGTTTATTTTCTTAAAGTTTTTCTCCATGGTGGAATTTCTTGTCCCTCTCGTCCCTCTTGTTCCTCTTGTTCCAGGACAAAGGGGACAAAGCGGAAAAGAAAATGAACCCAAATCTTTAACCCCTATTTGAGATTATTCATGTGAAATTTTTTTTATCCCCCAATACTTTTAAACCATATGTTTCAAACTACTTGTTGTTACTACATTTGCTACTCAAAATACACTGTCAGGAGGTTAGAAAACTCAAAATAACTTGTTTTACATAATTTTATTCACACAATTCGAGGTGGAAGCCATTGTTAATGATATGAGACATAAAAGAACCTACAAAAATAGCCATCATGCTTCCCAAATCATTCCAGGGCATCCATGATTTCAAGAATGAAGCATTTCCTCTTTACTAGTGAACTGGGAAACTAATCGTACCAAGGGTTTGAATTATTTTTTATCTTTTCAAGCATCATCAAGACCAATGTTACTCAGAGAATCCATCAATGAATTCAATAATGGATTTAGACATGAAAATTATTCCCTAGAAAGTTTTTTTTTCAATTTCCAATAGTTTCAGTGAGCGGAACATAGCGAAAATTGGAGCACGAGATTGCAATGATGAACCAAATCTAATGAAGAGATTTTCATTGCAAACGGACATGGATAAGTGCTGATTCTAAAAATAGTAAATATTTAGTGCCCTCATATAATAAAAATATAAACTTAATAATAATATAAATTTCTCTCAGATCAGTGCATTCAGAATACTTAGAGAACAATGAAGATGTCAAAATTGGTAATTTCCCCCAAAATAGCTAAAAAGAAAAAAAAACAAAGAAATAAATTTCTAAAAATAGATTTTTTTTAAAGAGGGTAAAACATCATTAATAGAGATGAATTAAGTCTGTCAAGAGACTTAGAAGATTAAATTTGAGCTAAAAAGGGCAAGATTTCCCAAAATAGCAAGTCATGGTCCCACTTGCTAAAAATTGAAAGTCTCAGTTTTGGATGCAGAAAGTTGAAATTGGCTCTAATTTCACTCATATTGCTAGTTGTTGACATATTCATAGGGTTATAAGGTGGTTGAATAGATCAAAAAAGGAAATTCACTCTTCACACGGATCTCAAAACATCATTTTGGTCACAATTATGTCCATGATCAAGACAAGAATGTTAGGAAATTAATGTTTACATTATTTGTATTTAATGTATGATTAATACAGTGAGTTAGTAATATTGTTTGTTAGATGGTTAAGTCGTATATATAGTTATAATAATTTATATTACGAATAATTAGTGGTTGGAAATATTGTTTGGGTGAGTTATATCAGGAGATATGATCTATGTAATTATAGGAATGTATTTCCTATATAATTCTATCTTGTTTACTGAATCAAATAACAAAGTATTTATATATATTATGCTATGCATCGTGAACCAAATTCAATATTTGGTATCAGAGAAAATTTATGCAAATCATGGAAGTCTGATAATTTGATAGGGGTGCTAAATAATTATTTCCCCCATTGATGGTGTTTTTGTGAGAAGTGAGGAGTTTGTAAAAATCAAGCTTTAGATGGAAAAAAGTGTGAGAATAGACAATGCAAGAATAACTTGCAGAGTGTAACTATTTGGCTATACTTTTGTGATCATATATGAGTGTCTCGTGGTGGCATTGATATGCATTCCTTATAAAAACTATTTTTACATATATAGAGAGGGTTGTAGGTATAAGAAGATGTGTTCACAGTGTTGACATTTGTTATTTCTGATTCACTATTTATGAAGTCACTCATGGGTATAAAGTAACATCTAATCTTACCAATCTCTGGGCTCACCAATTCTACCAAATGTATGCACATTTAAAGCTATACGAATTTCAATTTTTTGACATTTTTTGAATCAAAAATGTGATGTGGTGATTTTAGTGATCTTCCTCAATTCAAGCATGACAAATCGACTTACATATTTTAATTTTTTTGGTTTCTCGTCACCCACTGACTGAATATTCATTTGGATATGTTTTTATTTAATGATGGATTTGATCTTTTCACTTGTTGAAGCGCAACATTTCACTTGTTTTGCATTGATTTTGAATTCTCTAAAGTGACTCACCAGCATATGTTCAATACAAACTTGTTTCCTTCAAATAAAAGCCTACAATATCATTCAAGAGTGACACTTTCACCTATAAAGCCGCATGCTGAAACAATAAGTCTAAATTTCTTGCATAATTATTAGTGTCTTCATGCATGTAGTATAACAAGGGCCGCGTTGCAGCAGGAGTACCTACCTTGGAAGTTGGTGGAAATTGCTAACGATGATGTATATTGGAGAAGCAGTGAGCGGCGTATTGAAGTTCCTGGTGTAGTGCAAGTGATAAAATCTTATGCTAGCCAGCCTATTCCTTAGTGGACCCCGCTGGTTCGGGTAAGTTATCCCAGCTGTGGTTCTTGATTCAACGATCCTTCTATGGTCAGTGACATGGCTGACAATATTTTTGAGCCGATGCTGAACAAAAGACCGAAGGTACTTCGGGACGTAGCGTTTTCCAGGTTCACAAACTTGGGGGAGAATGAGTCTTTTGGCTCAAGAATTTGGACCACCACTCTGGCCCAATATATGGTACCACTAACATGCCCATGCCCAGATCTTATTTAGATGTGCACAACGCAGTTCGATGCACAAATTTAGTCGATCATAGGCTGTAATTTAACGATGGTCATTACTCTAAAAGCCATAAGAGACATGTTGGACTTACCGTATGACGAAACGACTAGTCTGTACAATATAGCCTAGCTTCAAAATGTCTGGGTTTAGTGTCAAAACAAGGATGCTTTCCTTAATTGGGAGTTACAAAAATCTGAGAGTGTCAGATCAAGGCTGCCGAGCTTTCTAATTTCTCTGAAATAATTCATGGCCGATTCGTAGGATGCTTGTTCAATGTTGGATTTTATTTTCGGCAAGATTCTGACAGGGGAGTCGAGGATTGGTAGATGGTGGTGCTGTTCTGGATGAGAACAATTTCCAAGGACCAGGCTTATAGGTTTGAATTTACAAAAGTTATTGCAGAGTCAATTTGTGAGCAGTTGGAACATGTTGGAAATATGCATGTGATGCATATTTAATTCCAACTATAGCTTTTTTAGGAAAGCTAATTTTAGCTTTAGTCTTGCTTTAGTTTGCTTTAGTTAAGTTAGCTTTATCTTATTTTTATCATTAGATTTAATTCAAATAAATCTGTTTTAAATCATGCATAGCATGCAACTGTTTTAAAGCATGAGTTTAAATTTAGAATGCTCAGTTGAAGAGCTGTTAGTGGGTGAGTTATTCTATTTAAATAACAGCAATTGTAATTGCTTTGTATGCACACACAAAGGTGTGAAATCTGCATAAGCAAGGAAGGATGTGCATTGAAAGCACACAGCTGCATGCATAGCTTGATTGTAAAGAGCTGAAGCTCTGAGTATGATGAAGATTTTATTAATGGAGATTATGCACAGCAGTGCTGGTTTGAATATTCATATGTTTATGCAAGCTATTTAAGTATTCTGTTTATTTCTTTTATGTTGTTTGTTGTATAAGACTGCAGATTTTCTACAGAACAGTTGTCGACGGCCTCTACTTTTAGGTATTCCTTGTACCTCTTCCACCTTATTTTACATCAGGGCCAACAGATCTTTAGCCAATACATGACCTTGAATTTGTGGGACATGGAGGTGGATCCTCAAAAGGCCATCCCAATATCTGCAAGGACCCACATAATGTCTCGGTCAACGGATACATACAATTTTTTCAATGCCTTTGTGGAGCCCCTGATGATGGAACTCGATCATGAGGGGATTGACAATAGAATGAATGACACTGTGTGATCCATGTTTGTGGATCCCTTACATCCGAGCAATTAATTTTTCAGTCGGGGGAATTCTATGATCCAAGTTCACGGTTTCAAGGGAAAATCCTTTATGCTTCCGAGGATTCTTACAACTCGGATTGTAGGTCTTGAGATCATGAGGCAAATTGTCGTCTTGGACATGGAATTTGGCTTTGGTAGGAAAAAGAAGGCACTGTATGATCTCCCCGTAAGCAAGGGAGGGATCATTGTTTTGACGAGGCGGGCCGATCATACGCTTTTTCAGAAGTTGGCCTCCTATGGCTTTGGAGTGATCAAATATGCATGGAGGTTCGACCTGGTTGGAAGCATGGCTGCTTATTTGAGTACCAATAAAATCTTTGATTCATGCAAGCATGAGCCAAGGCCATTTTTTGATTCCAGGTGGAGTCCTCAGGTTGAATTGCCAGATGTGTTTGTGGAGCTGATGGATATCCCAACTCCAAGCTAGGAGAAATCACATCAGGCCAAGTATAAGTTCGACCCAAATTTGGCCATGCCTAAAGGACTCTGAATGGTGCTGAAGAAAAGTGGCTGGAGCGGAGACAAGATGAAGGTGTTTTGGAAATATAAGCAAGAGATTGGCCAGCTCACGCATAGTTTTGAATCTGTCCCTAGCGATGAGGTGTGGGAAGAGAAATGGGACGTAGAGCATGACTCCAATTCCACCAACGAAGAGGTGGAAGAGGTAGTCACTTTTCAGTGGCAGAGCAAATCACCAGTGACATCTTGCGGGCTTCCTTATCAATCAGTATTACCATCACCTCGGCCCGCAGCTATAAAGGAGAGTGTGCAGGAGGAATTGTCCTTTAGCCCACCTTGCAAAAAACTAAAGTCGGTAGGCATTTATGCTATTTTGGAGCCTTCACCTTTGTCTCTTATCGGGGATCCTTTCCAGGCTCTTCCTCCTTTGCCTCCATCTTTGTCTCCTGTCAGGAATCCTTTCGTGGATGCTCCTTTTGTGTCTCTGTCAGGGTTTTTCATGCCTCCTGGTGCTTCTTTTCTTTCACCTTTTGCTTCTGCCATCCTGAGTTTCTCTCCCCGTATCATAATTCCTTCTTCTTCGGATCTAGTAACCGTAGTGTCTCAAGTGCCGGTGACTATTCCATATGGGCTCACACCGGAGAACAAAGCAAAAAAAGAAAGAAATGGAAGTAGCAAAGTGAAGGCAGGTTTGGTCGGTATATGACCATCAACAAAGTTGTCTAACTATTGTGCATCTTGTGCCTCAGGTGTCTAGGCCGGTAGAGCAAATGCAACCCGGCGACTATTCCATTAGCACCATTGCAGTGGATCTTGCTGAGTTCCGGCCCCAGGACAAGGTTGAGTTGATGAATGAAACTACATTAGTAGTCACCACTAGTTATTTGAAACTTGACAATTAGCTAAAGAAGATGAAGGAAAGTCTAAAGAAGGTTGATGCCACAACAGCTTCTCGAATGGTGGAGGTTAAGGCTAAAGAAAATGAGATTAACCAGCTTAGAAAGGAGCTTAAGGAATCGTGTTCAAAGTAGACCCTTGCAGCTTTTGAGGCAGAGGCGGCGACGCTGACAGCAAAACTCGCTGCATCAGAAATGCAAGTAAATTCAATTACTCAGGAAAGAGACAATCTGCGGGTACAAATGAAATCTTCAGAGGACATGGTGAAGAGCTTTGCTAAATAGTTGGAAATGTGGTCCCAGAAAATGGGGACTGTAAATTTGGTACAAAGTTTGTACATTTCTTGTTATGACAAGATTGTTTCAGACACTACTAATTTGGCTTCTATGCTGGGGTTTATATCCGAAGCACAAGAGTTGTGCTCAAAGGTGGGGAGTGTAGTCTCTACCATTAATAATTCAGTAGCGGCAAAGGTTGGTGAATCAGTCCTCTTGATTCAGAAATTTTATGATTCCTCAGACCTTGCTCTTCAGCAGGCGGGGATTTTAGAGAGGTGGTTAATTGCTGGCAGGGTTAAAGAGATTTTGAGTTGTAATGAGGCTTGTATCAAATGCCAAAATCTTTTGGCATAGGTTCACAAGGGAATAGAGGAGAAGAAAGAGGATATAAAAGAGCTGATACAATTAGGCTTCCCTTCTCCTTTTCCCAATGAGTCTGTAGTCCTTTCTAAAGACCAACTCTAGCAGCTTGTGGTTGCTAAGCATGAGGACAAGACCATTTTTCAGTTTCTGAATGAAGAATTTGGCGCATCAGAAGTAGAGGCCATTATCAACTCGTCCATGAAATTGTAGTTCTGGTTGCATATTATGTTGCAAAATCTGCAGGGTTTCTCTCACAAAGACATAATTGAGCTGGACCATGCATATTAGACTTTGTAAAGAGGAGCTTATCTGACGGAGTAGGAATGGCTCAGTTACCAGGCTTCCATGAAGAAGCTTTGAATGGGATTTTGGAGTGCATATTTTTTTGATTATTTGGATTATTACATGCGAGGTAGGGAGTCGTCCAGTAAGCTTGTTGGGGCCATTTGAATGGACATAGTTAACTTGTGTTTTTTGTTATTATACCACGTTCTTGATAGGTTTCTCTAATGTTTTTCGTCGAGGTTCCACTTCATTTTTTGTAAATAGGGAATGGGTCATTTCAACTCATTTTAAATATGAAAAAATAAAAAAATTGAAAACCAGAAACCATGATTGGCTTAAATAGTTAACAATCGTGTAGCAAGTTAAAAGTATGTCAAATTATATATTCAATTAAATTTTCCTTGTATTTATGGTCTATGAATTTATCTGTGTTTTGTACAAAAATCCAAATGTGTGTTTCATTTCTAAGAATTGTGTGTATTTGTAACTGTGGTTCTTGAACAGGTGTTGTAGAGAATGTCGAATTTCAAAGCAGTTTGAGCATGTGAATGTTAGATTATTGTAAGGCTTGACTGTTTCATACGATTTCCAATATCGTAAACCCGAAAGCTTTCCTGTTTTTTGTATTGCTTTGCGAAGGAGTCTATTTGCTTAAGTGGTTGTCGTCGCCCACTGGATAAGGCATTGGTCTGCTTTGTCAAAGTTTTATGTCATTCTTGCCTTGTCGGTGGATGTAGACACAACAATGCCTTCTAGTTGGCTAAATTAGATGGAGAAGAATTACAGATTCTAGTTAATGGGATCTTTGGTGAAAACGAACCATATAGCTTAAAAAAATATCATCAGATATTTATATTGAAAATGGGTAAGCAATGGTAAATGCATTTAGATGAAGTGAAGAGCTTGAATGAACTACAAAACCGTAATGAGAACTAGGGCTAGAGTTAAAATGTCTTATTTAAAATAGGGTGCCCTCGGCCTAATAGGTTAAGGGTTTGATTAGTGAACGGGTTCAAAAAATGATATTAATGTGAAAACTAAATAAGTGTGGAAATGAAAGAGGAAATGGTGAGGGTTTTTTTATTTATGTAACTGTAGGTGATGGTTAGAACAAGATGTATAACAAGATCATTCCTGAAGCATTAACATTTAGATTTGAAGATACAAATAGAGCAGTAAAAAATATATCAATTAAAGAGCATCTGAAACCTATACTAAGACATGATAAAATGACTTGACTTAGCTCTTTATCTAGTTTAAGATTGATTTGGGTGTGATAGAAATATAAACTAGCTGAGAAGCATTTAAAATGTTGTTTCTTATACTCCAAAATGTAGTGTACATATGAATGAAATGGTTCTCTTGGTCATATATGTTATGTTGTGAAATAATAGGTCTCAACAATGTGTGGAACCCTTTATAATAAAAAAACCTTACATAGGGTAGAATCCATACAAAAAGGTTAATGATTAGGTTACTATGAAATTCATACATTTAATGCATTGTTAGTACTTTAAATAGGCCTCAAACTATATGTCGTTCTCCACCTAGAGATGTAATATAATATTGAATGGATGTGACTATATTTGATAATTTGATCAGTTGACAATGCTTTGTAATGATTTGGATTTCTTGTTCTTTATTTGGTTTTGAGTGATCTTGATTTGGGAATTTATAATATTAAATGTTAAACATGGTTTGGAGTTCTTCAAACCAATGTGGGGGCTATTCCTAATGTTTTTTTTTACTATAGGGAATTTTAGAAGTGCTTAGTATGTTTTTAAGTGATTTTTACTTGAGAATGTAAGCTGAAAGTTAGGTTTCATAGATGCGATTAAATGAGTGCACTAGACTACTTTATAATATGTGTGATCTATTATATAATGTAAACTATTTTTTATTTATAAAATTGACAATGGGCTTTGGAGAAAGCTAACCTTTGGGTTTTCTAAAAAGTTTATCTTTGGATTTTTGAAAAATATTTTATATCATTCTTATGGATTGTGGAAACCTTAAAGATATTGTATCAAACTATTTTGTTTTCAAAAATATAAACATCTTGTGAAATGTTAAAAGGATGAGGCAGGAATAGGTCACCATAGTAAGGCAGTATGGTCAATCTCCACAAAACATTGTCTAAACAGATCTTCAATCATGTCTTAGCCAAAGTTTTCAATATATGTGGTAGTTGCCAAGTCTATATAAAATCCAGAATCAGTTTTAGAAGAATGAGCCAAAAGTTGTTCAGTTTCAAGGCAGGATTCAGAAAGTCATAAAACAGTGCAGGTCCACAAACGGAGATTTTTTTTCAGTCAAAACAAAGTTCAATGGTCATTTTGCTTCTGCCTCACACTCTCGCACTGAAGAAGAATTGCAACAGTTGGCTAAAATGTGAAAAATGTAGATAATTTGGTAGAGGTAGGTTCAAGAACAGGTCTAGGATCAACTCGCCTTAAACAAGTTGAAGGGGTCTAGGACCAAATCACCTCAAACATGTTGGATGATCTGAGACTAGCTCATCATAAACGGTCTAAATGGGTTATATCTGACTCAGGATAAACGGTTTAAACGGCCTCATGACTCTGGGATTAGCTTAGGACAAATGGGAAGAGTCAGCGAAACAAATTGAAAAATGTGTCAATGTGACGTTATTGGAATCAAATTTTCTTGGGACGAGCGTTAAAGATTGTGCCAGAGTGCTACGTGTTCTACCTGCCTGAATAAAATTTGCAGCCACCTTTTCCGGCATGCCTAAGTTTTCCGTCTAACTGAATGTCGTTAAAATTAAAAAATTGGTTACGTATGGAAACTTCCAGGAGGGCGCCACATGTCATAGTGGCGCAGGTTGAGAGGATAATTCAGGGAAAAAATCTTGAGATTTGTAAGACGTCCATGTGTCTCTAGCGGGGTCACAAGGTTGTCGAGTCTGTGGTTAAAGGGGCCCGCTACGGAGTCAATATGGCAGAAGTTTGTGGAAGGCTCCACGTGGCCTAAGGGTCAGTTGAAAAGTGAAAAGGCCCATGGAAGCCTAAGTTTTCCGGTGGACTGAATGTCATTGCTGGTCTGCTTCATTTTATTAATCAAGAGGAGGTTTGATAGGAAATCTAAAGCTCAGAGATTGCACGATTGAGGTCTACTACTAAAATGGGATGCTAACCGTGTGAAGCAAGGTAAACATTCGAAATTCGATGTGTTGTGGAGTGGTCCTTAGTTGGTCATTGGATGTAGAAGTAGTAATGCTTTCCAATTGGCTAAATTAGATGGAGAAGACTTGTAGATTCCAATCAATGGAATCTATCTCAACCATTGCTACTAAGGGGAAATTCCTTTCCTTTGTATATATTAGTATAAGGTTTCTAATTCCTTCAAGTGCTCTGCACATTGTTGTTTTTGTCTTAGATTAGGTTTCATTTTCCTAAGTGCTCGTACAGATTTCTTTTGTTCCCGCACAGGATTCATAAAGTGAAAAAGAAGTCTAGTTCATAAACAAAGAGTCTTTTTCAGTCATTTAAGACTCCTTGCCCAATGAATCACTAAAGGTCAGCAATCATGCATCTAGCAAGCAGATGTTCTACTGAGTGGCTATATTTTTATTCCATTTTCATTCTTCCACGTTGAAGATCCAGATGGCGAGGCCTCCCTACCATCTCTCTCTGTGGGACACCTAAGAAGAGAGTGGTGCCTGGTCCTGACTATAACTACATTAGTAAATCCTGAAAACTCTAGAAGCTCTTATGTTGGCAGCAAGACATTTGGTCCAATACATTTGATCTACATAGTAATAGAAAACCAAGACTTTCATGGCCATTCTAAACAAAACTCTTGTATACAAAAAATTGAATAAAAATCACAGAAAGTTAAAATATACATAACATTAAAGCTCATTACATTCAAACTTTCTTTTTGGTAAGTGGTTATTGAAGATGACAACAACAACAAACATAGGGATGATGGACAGTGCCTATTTTGTGGGCAGGAATGAGATTCTCGCATGGATCAACTCTACTCTGCAACTCAATCTTACTAAAGTGGAGGGGGTAAGTTTTAATAATGTTGTTGTGTTAGGCTTGATCTTTGTTCAGTTTTACGCAGTAGAGAAATGGGCGGCACAAAAAATAAATGTTGCTATTTTTTTTGAAAATTTGACTTGATGCCTACCTATCTTGATTTTTTTGGGTTGAATGAGAGGCATATCTAATTTGAGTCTGCATTTGTTTACAAAAGTTTCTTGCTTTGTATTTTAGTGACATTTGGACTTAATTTGTAGCTGTTTTGATTTTTTTCGGTTGAATGAGAGGAAAATCTAATTTCAGTCTGTACTTGATTGCAAAAGGTTTACTTGTTTCTTTTTCCTTCCATTGCTTTTCTATATTGAATTGTTTTTAGATACGGTGCAGTTTCTAGGGAGAATTTTTGGGCTGATTTGAGAGTGTTGTGCGAGCTTGCTACGTGTTCAAGGAGCCTGTTGCGGAGTCAGTATGGCTGTAGTTTTTGGAAGGCTCTATGTGGCATAAGGGCCAGTTTAAAATTCAAAAGGCCCGTGAAAGGAACTACAAAAAATGAATACATAGTGAGAGCCTGTGGTGACTATCATGTGTCAATGCGGCGCTACCACAATCAAAGTTTCCTAGGACGAGTCTTAAAGAGCGTTTCAGAGTGCCATGTGTCGTACCTATCTGAATAAATTTTCCAGCCACCTTTTCTGGCATGCCTAAGATTTCCATGTGACTAAATGTCATTAAAATTGAAAAATTGGTTATGTATGGAAACTTTTGGGAGGATGACATGTGTCGTAGCAGCGCAGGTTGAAATGATGATTCACGGAAAAAAGCTTTAGGTTTACATGAGGCATGCACATGTCTCTAGCAAGGTCACAAGGTTCTAGAGTCTGCGGGCACAGGTTCTTCAAAAAATAACTAATTGTTGGGCTCTAGCGGAAGCCGCCACATGTGGATACAACGTAGTTTCTAGGGAGAATTTTTGGGCCGAGTTGAGAATGTTGCGCGAGCTTGCCACGTGTTCAAGGGGCGGGCTGTGGAGTCAGTATGGCAGAAGTTTGCAGAAGGCTCCATGTCGCCAAATGGCCAGTTGAAAAAGTCAGAAGGCCCACAGAAGGAACCCCAAAAATGACTACGTAGTGGGATCCTACGTTGAGTACCACGTGTTAATGTGGCGCTATCACAATCAAAGTTTCCTGGGATGAGGCTTAAAGATTGCGCCAGATTGCCACGTGTCCTACCTGCCTGAATAAATTTTTTTAGCCACCTTTTCTAGCATCCCTAAGTTTTGTGACTGACTGAATGTCATTGTTGGTGTGCTTTATTTTCCACGTCACCACGTGTTGAAGAGGGTATTTAAAAAGTTAAATGCAGTGGAAATCCGTGGGTGAGAGAATTTTATAGAAATTGCTAAGTATTGATGACTCTGTGGAGGTTGACACTTGTCGAGATGGTGAAGTTTCTGAATGAAAGGGGAAGAGCTTCACCCCCAAATTTGTGAGAAGCCTACTTTTTTTGTATTCATTGAGGGAGATGATGTAAACCTAAAACAAAGATTTTAATATTATTCCATGCTATGGCAATTACATTATCTTCAAGACCTCCAATTAGTTCAAGTATTTCTATAATTTTTTATAGGATCAAAGTCTTATATTCGCTTCATTGTTGTGTTTTACTTAAATATAATTAGCGTTTACACTGTAGTGGATTTGTTGGAATAGAGTGGCATGGTGGTGCATGGGAAAGGTGTTAGCCTTAAATTTAGTAGATGTTATACAATTGATAAGTTAAATACAATTTATTACTTGAAAATTCTTTTCGTAAATGAACTCATACTTTTTAGAGCTCAAACTACGACAGTTAATATTATACTTTGTAAACTGAACTTTTCCATTTGCATATTGTTGCTATACTTTGCATTCTCTAAATCGAGTTTAATTATCAAATAGATTTTAGTTTACTGAATTGCTAGTCTTTTCACTTGGTTTAAAATAATTTTCCACATTTAAAGTTTGATGGTATGCTTTTCATGTTGTCAATAGATAAATTTTATTGGTACATGTGATTAAGAAGAAAAATAAATCATAAAGCAACTTGTGGACAAGCACTACAGTTGTGTAATTACATTGACAACAATAACAGTTTTGTGATGCAATCAAAGGGTATTTTGAAATGCAAATCAAGTACAATGTATTGTAAAAGGAAAATGGAATGATCATTGGCAATTTAGAGAAGATATTTCATAAGAAAAACACCATGACAGAAAGTCTAGATTTCATAGGTGCGGATTAAGAAAATGAAGGTGCTTCTTGTTCGTGAAAAGAAAGCATTACTCTAAAAAATTTGCCTACTTTATTCTGCAAGTGTAATTTTTAAAATCTATAATTTTAAACATGTACATCAAATTGCAAAAGTTATGTGCAATGACCATCATATCTGGTAATAATAATAAATAATAGGTGGATCGAAATAACAGCTCATACATCCACGCCATATCACTATGCTTGGAACACCGTTACCTATCCATTGATTTTATCTCATGTTCTTACGAAAATATTACACATCGTATAGTGATGATAACATGAAGATTTGCAAAGGGAAATCCTTATCCAACACATAGAAATTGGTAAGGCCAAAGTCTTTCCCCCACTATCAGTGCTTCTTTGTATTGCTTTATGTTTCTATATAAAGCAGTTGGATGATTATTGGTAAGCAGGACAATGTGTGGTCTTCTAACATGTAGCTATTTTGGTATCATAGAGATGTCGACCTGCACATTTTCACCATTATGAGAAGGCCTATTTGAACAGAAATGAATATGAATCCGACAAAAGCACCCATATATGCAAGAGAATTCATCTCATTCATTTTCCATATAAAGTAGGGTGCATGGAAAGTAAAATGGTGATTCAATGCTAAGAATAAGAAACCTTGACATTGTCAGTGCTTCTTTCTATTGCTCCATGTTTGTATATAAACCAGTTTCAGGAATTTTTCTAAGTAGGAAAATGTATGGCCTTGTAACATGTACCAATTTTTTTATCACATAAATGCTCACCTGCATATTTTCAAAGTATTGTGTAAACCTTAAACCCGAATTTTTCAATTTAATAAAACATAGTTTTCACAAGGGTAAGATTTATAGATGAGTGGAACTTGAACATACCATTATGAGAAGACATATTTGAACAGAGATGAAAATGCCTTTCATAAAAGCACCCATATATGCATGAAATATCATCTTGTCCACTTTTCATATCAAGCATGATGCACGAAATTCAATGCAGTTGAAAACTGCTACAACTGTGATGGATGATAACACCACCACAGCTGTGTGGTAGAAGAGAAGAGTTATAAGTAGAAGAGTCATGATGACCGTTATAGCGATAAGAATATTTCATACTGCAGTTATGCATCTAGCATTGAAATTCAAAACGGGAACGAGAGAAATACCCTACAATAGTAGTTTCACTACTTCAATTAAGTTGAATCAAACATCCAAAATTTGATCAGTTCATTGCAAGCTTGGGGAATAAGGTAACAACTGAATTGTATTGAATTTAACTATATATCTAAATATACACCAGATGTGACATAGCAGGGTGTGCAAGACCCTGCCATGTTCATAAATGCGATGGCCATCATTTCCTTGTTTCCATCAACCTAGTAGTCCTTAATTGAAGCAAAAGTTCTTGCCACTGCAATTCCTTCCTATGACAGCAAAGAAAGATTTCATATATTTTACATTCCAGATGACAAATAAATTTTTCTTGAATAGTTTGGGATTATTTTTACTGTGAGTGCAATTAGTCCACTGACAAGGCCAACTTTGAGTGCCAATGCCAAATAACAACTATCAAAATGTAACATGTTTGATGAAGGTGGATTCAGTTCTTTCTTCAAGCAACCAATCTATGTGAGGTAATGGATAAACATAATGCATTAGATTCCTTACAAAAGAAAGAAATGCAATGTACATGGAAGGAGAAGTAGTACAAATAAGACATATATGCATATTGGATTATTGATTTTTAAGATGCATATTGCTAGATGGTATTTCAGATAGTAAGGAAATTGCAGGGGTAAAACAATACAAGTTTCCAAAGTTGGATGCAGATTCCTCACAATGGTAATGTAGCTGAAGGCAATAGCTACAATCACCGAGGTCAATGGAGCAGCTGCTGAAATCCATAAGTCGTTGGTTTTCTTTCTGACTCTGCCGAATAAATTATATGTAAGTATCTACCAGCATCTACAAATATAAGAATGAAAACATCTACATTTAGCTGGAACTGAGTAAAATGTATACAAATACATGGGGATGTCAATTTCAAGGAAGGTAAGCTAGGGTAATAAACTTACAATGTAATATGCCATGGGCAGCAAAAGAAGGAAAAACATTGCCATTAGAGAAAATTTCCACGTCCACTATAGACGGAATGCATTGGATTTAGTTTAAAAAATGCTTTTGTTTTCCTCTTTAGAAATTAACAATTCAAGTAAAATGAGTCTAAGAACC